>JXCR01086577.1:0-33719 GCA_002079205.1 Phalaenopsis hybrid cultivar | reverse complement strand
GGCACAAATATTTTTGTTTTTTAGATGGATATACTGGTTACCATCAAATTCCTATTGCTCCTGAGGATCAAGAAAAGATAACATTTACTAGTCCTTTTAGAACTTTTACTTTTCGAAGAATGTCTTTTGGATTATGTAATGCACCTGCAACATTCCAGAGATGTATGATGTCCATATTTACTAAGTTAATTGATGATGGATTGGAAGTATTTATGGATGATTTCTTTGTATTTGGAACATCATTTGACGCATGCTTAAATTACCTTGAAAAATTTTTAGAGTTATGCGAAAGATCTAATCTGGTTCTGAATTGGGAGAAATGTCAATTTATGGTTGCAGGAGGAATTGTATTAGGGCATAAAATTTTGGAAGATGGTATGAAAGCAGACCCTGCAAAAATTCAAGTTATATCTAAACTAACACCTCCTACTAATGTAAGAGAGGTTAGGAGTTTTCTTGGACATGTTGGATTTTACAGGCCTTTTATTAAAGATTTTCCAAAAATTACTAAACCTCTATGCTAACTTTTAGAAAAGGACAACAAATTTGAATTTACTGAAAGCTATTTAAATCCCTTTGAGTTATTAAAGGAAAAATTAAAGTTATTGCATGATCGAAAAATTAACTAAAAGAACTTTGAACCAGGACAAGAAGTTTTACTTTACAACACTAGGCTGAAGTTATTTCCTGGGAAATTGAAGTCTCGTTTGTTAGGACCCTTTATTGTGACTCAAGTTTATACTTACGGAGCTGTTGAAATTGAAGATCTAAAAACGTGAAATAGATTTAAAGTAAATGGACACAAATTAAAATCATATTATGAGGGTAAAAGACCAAATTTTAAAGATGTTTTAATAATCAGTCAACCTGAATAACACCTGAATAGGTAGGGCTGACGACGTTAAACCAAGCGCTTTGTGGGAGGCAACCCATATTTATCTTTACTTTTATCGTGATTATAATAGTTTTTATTTGAAATTATCGTTAATTTGTGGTAGTATTAAGCTCTACTACTCTTATTTACCCTTGAAACATCTTAAAAATTGGATCTATGAAGAAAAATTAGAACGCATTCGGACCAGAGCGAAACTATGAAAATTTTGCCTTGGACGCCGACAGCGTCATCGACGCCGCCGACACTGTGTTTTTCTTGAGAGTCCAGAAAAAATTAACACAGAGGCTCACCGACGGCGCCATTGACCCCGCCGATGGCGAGACCGGCGAAATGGCAGTTACTTGGGTTCAAATGGCGGTTTTTGGCGGTTTTTGGGCGGGAATTATCTTTTTAAACTCAAAAATTTGATTTATAGTTTTTATTTTCCCTCCAAAAATGAAGTGAAACTCTACCAATTTCATTCCTATGGCATCCAATTCCCCTGATAATCCTAGATTGCGAGTTTTCAATCGGCGAAAGTTTATTAGTGTGGAAGCGCAGTGAATCTTCAACAAGTTGCTGACAAAGAGAAGATTAATCAAAGAACAAAGATTCGTAAATCACGGATTGGATAATCCCACGATGGATATTGAAGAAACGATAGTGCGGTGAAGATGGGAAGTGTTGTGCTACACTACCGCCGCCGTGGTGGTTCCAGTGGTGAAAGAATTTTATGCAAATTTGCATGGAATCAACCAAGGAGTTGTTTATGTGTGAGGGAGATGGATTAATTTCACTCCTGCACGGATCAACGAATTATACATGATAGATAATGTTCCTGTCTACCACTATTCCAATTTCGTCCCAACGAGAAACCAGATGAATGAGATTTACCAATATTTAACGGACGAATCAACGACTAGGAAACAAGAGAAAATGGGTTTATTAGTTTTTTTGCAACACTCTTGAATCCCGTTTCAAAACATTAGTACTTTTTCATTTCTGTAAAACTGTTACCGACAATGAAGATCGGTAAAGTTTCTAAAGAAAGTGCCATTTTGAATTACTGCATCCAAAGGGGACTGTCGATCGACATTGGATCTATAATTGTGAAGTTGGTTTTGGGCCTGATCGTTCATGGATCAACTTATGAGCTTGGACACCCCTCCACAATTTTCTCACTTTGTAGTCAGTTCCAAGTGTCCTATGAAAATTGGGAAAAGGTACTGCTACCTTGGAAGCCTTTGGATCCAACTGAGAGATTATCAATTTTTGAAGATGAAAATGACATGACAATTATAGTAAATCAAGCATCTCAGAATTCAATGCTAGTTCAACCCTTAGTCCTTGATAAGTCCCTGGTGATCCTGCGTCGAATCAAGAAATTGGAAAAGGAGGTACAACATGTCATGAATGCGATAATAATATCTCTGATTTCTTTGATCATCTAGATTGGAGGATGAAGGAACATTTTGAGCACTCTGGAAATTTAGAAGATATCTTACAGTAAGTTCCAAGTGTCCTATGAAAATTAGGAAAAGGTACTGCTACCTTGGAAGCCTTTGGATCCAACTGAGAGATTCTCAATTTTTGAAGATGAAAATGACATGGCAATTATAGTAGATCATGCATCTCAGAATTCACTGCCAGTTCAACCTTTAGTCCCTGATAAGTCTCTGGTGATCCTACGTCAAATCAAGCAGGAGGTACAAAATGTCATGAATGCGATTAATAATATCTCTGATTTCTTTGATCATCTAGACTGGAGGATGAAGGAATATTTCGAGCACTCTGGACATTTAGAAGATATCTTAATACGACTAATGAGGAGGATGAAGTTAATAAAGGATTCCACTGAAGAATTTCCATTCTGACCCTTCTACAACCTCTTCGTTCATGTGCAATCAGTGGGTGATCTCAGAGGAGAATCGAGTACCGAGTCTGAGGATTAGTAAATTTATATTTACTACCTATCTGTCTATCTATGTATTTTAATTTGAAATTTGTATTTTCTTTGCTTTAGAATTATACTTTTAGATCTCTATATAGTTAAGACTAAGCATAGAATGTTTTGTTTTCAGCGTTTTGAGTATTGTGGCTTGGATTGCGACGTTGAATTAATGTATTGAGGTTGAGAAATATCAAACTTAGGTGTGTTATGTAACGTATATTATACCCCTTGGAATTTATATATAAGGGTGATGTTTTGTGTTGTGAAAGTTTATATGTGCTAAGTACATAATTTAGTTACTTAAAATTATGTCTGTAATGATTAAAAATTTGTCGTTAAGGCTTGGAATTAATCAAAATTGCAAAAATCCAGAATTTGGACAAAAATAATAGAGCCCGCCGACGGCGTCCTCGACGCCGCCCACGACAGATTTTTCCCGAGACTAAAGTTCAAAATTCCAATAGAGTGTGTCGACGGCNTAAGGGTGATGTTTTGTGTTGTGAAAGTTTATATGTGCTAAGTACATCATTTAGTTACTTAAAATTATGTCTGTAATGATTAAAAATATGTCGTTAAGGCTTGGAATTAATCAAAATCGCAAAAATCTGGAATTTGGACAAAATTAATAGAGCCTGCCGACGGCGCCCTCGACGCCGCCGACGGCAGATTTTTCCCGAGACTAAAGTTCAAAATTCCAATAGAACGTGCCGACGGCGCCATCGACCCCCGCCGACAGTGAGATCACAAAAAACACATTTAATCGTGATTTTGACCAGTCAACCGCCACTATTTATCATCCCCTTCCTCCTAAAAACGCCATTTTCNCCGCCGTCAGCGCCCTCGACGCCGCCGACGACGAGATTTTCCCGAGACTTAGGATTTTAATTCCAATAGAGCGTGCCGACGGCGCCATCAACCCTGCTGACAGTGAGCTCACAAAAAAACACCTTTAACCGCGATTTTCACTAGTCAACTGCCACTATTCATCATCCCCTTCCTCCTAAAAATGTTATTTTCAACCTAGGGCTTGAAAGATCTTAGATTGGGAGGTGATTTCAAGGCTTTTTGACATCGGATTTAATCATCTCTAGGTAAGAGCTTCACTCCAAACTAAAAATATTTGATTTTCATCATGGATTTCTTCCACATTGAGGAGATCCAAAAAATTTGAGAATGTGAAGAAAATTTGGGAAGAAATTCATTGATCTTAATGTTGAACTCTTTAAATTACCATTGGAAGGCATGATTTGCATATTTGATGTAATTTTTAGAATTTTTCTATAATTTGATTAGATTGAAATGGCTCCTCATCAAAAGAGAAGAGTTGAGTTCGACTAGTCTCACTTTGTCAATGCGATGACTCAGNTCCAAAAAATTTGAGAATGTGAAGAAAATTTGGGAAGAAATTCATGGATCTTAGTATTGAACTCTTAGAATTGCTATTGGATGCCATGATTTGTATATTTGAAGTAATTTTTGGAATTTTTCTATAATTTAATTAGATTGAAATGGCTGCATATCAAAAGAGAAGAGTTGAGTTTGACGAGTCTCGCTTCGTCAATGCGATGGCTCAAACAAAATTTACTTCTATATTTAAAGGAAAGAAGTGCATACAAGATCGAGTTTTTGAAAGTCTGGGAGGAGAAATCGAATGAGTTATTATCTNTTCACTTCCATATTTAAAGGAAAGAAGTGCATACAAGATCGAGTTTTTGAAAGTCCAGGAGGAGAAATCAAAAAAATAATTGTGGAGCAGAGGTGGGAAAACTTTTTGTACACCAACAATAAAGCTGATGCAAATGTTGTGAAGGAGTTCTACGCCAATGTGATTTATTCTGATGGCGGAATTGTTCAAGTGCGGGGATTCTCTGTTGAGTTTACTGTCGCCCGCATCAACACTTTTTATGAGATCCCAGACTCTTATAGCTATCAATTTGAATTCTTTAGTATGATGGAAGGCCCCCTCAATGATGTGATCAACTTTCTCATTGATGGGAAGGAACATGGAAGATAAATCTGCGAGAACCGGTAAATTTTTCTGCTTCCATGAATAATGCCACCTCTAAGGCGTGGCACTATTTCATTTCCTCTACTCTGTTACTGACCTATCAACATAGTGAGGTAACTAGAGATAGAGTTATTCTGAATTTTGGTATTCATAATAATAGAACTATAAATGTGGGAAGAATCATTCTTAAGAATATATTGACTACGGCGAGGAGTGAGACTGGAGGTCTAGGACAATCTGGACTTACTTATGCAATTTCCAAACTTTCTGGAGTGGAGATTGGAGATGAGGAATGGTTTCATCCTATGAAACCCATTATTAAGGCTAATTTGAAAACTTATGAATCCCATGAGAAATGGAGAACTGGGAGTAGAAGTCAAGAACCTTCTACTATTAGAGATGTTCCCTCTACAAGTTATGACCTTCTACCTTCTAGTTCCCCTACCCTCTTTAATTTGATGAATGAGTTAACCTTACAGCGGAAAAGCATAGACTTGATAAATTAAATGATTGGAGGTTTAGAACGTTGACACGACTATGATAGTGAGTACCTTCAAAGGCATTTAAATTTTGAGATAGCTTATTATGAAGCTCAGGCCCGACACTACAGAGGTGAGCCTGATGTTACTTTTTCTGAGTGCCCCCGGTATACTCAGTATCATCCTATTATAAAGCTCAGGCCTGACACTACAGAGGTGAGCCTGATGTTACGTTTCCTGAGTGCCCCCGATATACTCACTATCAACACAATCCACCTGCTAATCAAGGAGATGAAGATATAGCTTGGTATTTTGATATCGAATGAAATTGATGTACTTATGTTTGTACTTTTATTTCTGTAATCTTTTGTAATAGAAATGGATGTTTATGTATTTAAACTTTCATTTTGATTATTTTGTGTACTTGGATAATTTTAATTTTTGTTATAAAGTTAGTGTTATGGTTAAATGTGAATGTGTAGTTCAATAGATATTGAGTAGAATTGTGGATTGTAATGTGATTTTTATTTCAAATTTTAATTTTAATTGTTTAGTATCGTGTTTCTGTTAGGAAATGTTGTGCTTATTTAATGTTTCAGTTTTCTACTTATTTCAAAATTTCATTACCCAGAAATTCCTCTAATGAATTATATGTGTAGAAGCACTTAATATTACAGACCAGGTGAAGTAAAAATTTCAGAAGGCCTGCGAAAATTTCAAAATGATGAAAATGCTTACAATACTGAGGTATGATTTATATTTATAGTTTTTCTTTCCACCTGTATTATTTACAATACTGAGGTATGATTTATATTTATAGTTTTTCTTTCCACCTAAATTATTTCATTTTTAAGATTTGATAGGATGTTGCAGTAGCTAGTAGATTCAATTACTTTTTCTTCCTGCTACATTTTATGGAATTAATTGTAAAATATTTAAAAATGCAAGTTTGGGGGAGGGAAGAAAAAGATTAACTATTAGATGTCCTCTATTTCAATATTTTCAAAATTTATTTATTNCTTATTTTAGTTTTCTACTTATTTCAAAATTTCATTACCCAGAAATTCCTCTAATGAATTATATGTGTAGAAACTCTTAATATTACAGACCAGGTGAAGTAAAAATTTCAAAAGGCCTGCGAAAATTTCATAATGATTAAAATACCTACAATACTGAGGTATGATTTATATTTATAGTTTTTCTTTCCACCTATATTATTTCATATTTAAAAATTTAAGTTTGGTGGAGGGAAGAAAAAGATTAACTATTAGATGTCCTCTATTTCAATATTTTCAAAAATTATTTATATGATTTTATGTAGTGAATTTAATTCAGGTAACTATATTTTGGTAGATTTAATGAAATATTTTTGTAAAGAAAATTAATTTTGTAACTTAAGATATTTAATATCAAAGAATAAGATTATAGTTAACTATTTAATGTAAAGAAAACTATATTTTGAAGTATTAAGAAACTGGAAATTCATTTGAGAAGAAAAGATTGGGGCTCAATGATGTAAAAATTATGAAATATTTATAAGGTAAAGAAATGCTTTGAGTTTCAAATTTAGGGAAAGAAAAGTAAAGTTCAAAATCATTAAAGGCTATCCGATATAGTAATCCTCACGTAAAAAAGGAAAAATAAAGGATTGAAAACAATCCCTGNTAAACCTAAGATCTCACTCGATACTCAACTAAATCACTTGGGGTTTGTTGCTACACCTTCATCTACTCAAGACAAACGCATCCATACGGTTACAATGCTATGAAATTAAACTTCACTTCACATTTGATGAACATCAAGCTCAATATTAGGGTTAATGGCCTATAACTTTTTCTGAGAGGGGAGGCCTCAATGAAATGCTTGTGGAAGCTTCAATGGAGTTCAACAAAGTTCATTGATGTGTTGGTTCCCTATGCTGTAAGCTCTAAGTAGGAGTTCAATGAAATGGGCGCAGTCTTGGTGTAGAAGTGGTTTGGAGAGCTCAAAAGAGGGAGATTTCAATAAGGATCTTCCTCTCTTGATCTAGGGAAGCTTAAGATCAGTTCAATTTAAGGTTTGGGGAAGTTTTGAGGGTGGTCAAAATTTGCTCTGATTTTGAGCTAAAAATTTGAGCTTAGGTGGTGAGGAAAATGGCCATGAGATGGTTGTAATGAGCTTAAGGAGTCTTGGAGGAGCTCTAGAAGAAATTTGAGAGAGTTTCCCCAAAGTAAATTGGATTGCCCTCTTTTTTGGCCATGGGGTAAGGGTTTAAATAGAATGGCTTAAGGTGGCTGTCAGGGCTTCAATTTAGGTGCAATATGGAGTTGATGTGGAGGGCTGCAGAATGCTAAAGGCCAATCAAGGCTAGGAACGTTGGATGGGCGTAACGAGTTTTGATTCAAGGGGGTGGCTCTTGGTTTTAGGGTTTTCGGCCACTAGGTCGGTCGATAGGGCCAAGGGTGATGGCTAGAGAAGTCAGGGGAGCCAGAAGAGGGTTTATGATCATTAACCCCTAATGGTTTGGTATGATGTCAAGAATTTCTTGGTTTACGCCCAAAAAAGGATAATATCCCCTAAATCAAGGGACCATTGCTCCATGGCTTCCATAGTGTGGGCTAGGTGGGTCTAGCCTGGTCACTAGGATCCATTTGGTGGTTGTGGTGTCATTAATTTGGTCACTTGGACATGGTTTCATCAATTTTGGTGCATGGGTTCAATTTTGGTCAAATTGTCTTGAAGTTGGGTTTAGGATAGGCTAGCCAAGATATTAATCCCAATTGATTGATCAGTTTTGTGTGGATGATTGTCATGAGGGTTTTATAAAAGATTTAGAGGTTCAATTTAAGGGATTTTGGGCATGTTGGGTTATACTTGGGTTTAGGTTGGGATAGATTTGAGCTAAGTCCAAATTGAGAGTTCAAAATGGTCTGGGGGAATGTTATGAAGAGTTCTCAATATTAATTGGGTGTCAATTTTGGGGTTTGGTCATCCAATTTGATGGAATTTGGGCACCTAGCTAAATTGAGACAAATTTGAGAATTTGGATTTGGGTTGAAATTAAGTTAAATTGAAGCTTGATAAAGGTCAGTTGAAAGTTCAATTTGATGTGTGGAGATGTTTCAAAGAGTTTATGATGCATAATTGGGGCAATTGGAAAGATTTGGGGGTTCAATTAAGTGGGATTTTTATTTTAGGCCAAATTAGGCCTTTTTTATTTGGGATGAAATTGGACTTGAATGTGGGTCAATTGGGCTTGTATTTAGTTTTAATTTACTTTTATCATGATGAATTTAAATTTAGAATTGAAATTGGGGAAAATTGAAACCAAATTGGTGGACATTTGGGGTGAATTGGGGGAAATTGGGCCTTTAAAGGCATATTGGGGCTTTTTGTCAAAGTTGGTCAAATTGGGTTCAATTAAGGGGTCCAATTTAGTTTTGGAGACATTTCAAATGATTTTGAGGGTTTTGGGAAAGTTTGTGCCACCAAGGGTATTTTTGTAATTTTGGCAAATGTGAGGGGTATTTTGGTAATTTTGGCAATTTTGGGAGGTTTGGGGCAATTTGGGTAGTTACAAATGGTTTGAGATGATATTTGAAAAAATATGGAAATTTTGGGTGAAATTGAGAATTTTGGTCAAATTTGGGGTATTGGGGTGTTTTGGTAAATTGGGTAGATTTTGGGGTAAAATGCTAAGTTTGGTATTTTGGTGAAAGTGAGGTGCCAACTACCCTATTTAAGCTATGGACCAATTGAACCTCTATTTTGGTCCTCTATGTACCGGTTTTGGCTAGACGCTAGCCAAGGGCCAGTGGATCTAGGGGACCATCTACATGAATCTCCCAAAAGATCAAGAGATAAAAGTCAACAAGTTTGGGTTTATGGCTGTGAGTGATTGTGAGTGACAGTGAGTGTAAGTGAGTGAAATAGCTCCAGAACAACACCTAGAGGGTTGACCCTGAAGCCAAGTAGTCATATGGGGCTCCCCTTTAGCTCCCTATATTGATCCAACCTACCATGTGCTAGAGGTCAGGACCAATATGTGGAACTTCAAGTTGAGCAAAGAAGAGTTTAGAATTTTTAATGGTGAGGGTTCCTGTCGGCACTATTTTTGGTGTGGGGTTTGCCCGTAAGAAGCTGTCGGTCATCGGAATTGAAATCCCGTTGCCAACTTCGGAAGGACGTAAAAAAAAAATTAGTTTTGAAAAAGATAAAGTCAAACAGACCCCATAATTTTCATAGTTTAGATGAAAGAGCGCTTTACCTCAAATCATGTATCTATCCCTAAGGATGAACACAAGAATTGAGGGTGAGGCTTGATCAAATAAACTAGAGAAAGTTATGACATAGGATGAACACAAGAATTGAGGGTGAGGCTCGATCAAATAAACTAGAGAAAATTATGACATCAGAATGAACACAAGAATTGAGGGTGAGGCTCGATCAAATAAACTAAAGAAAGTTATGACATCCATTTTGAACACAAGAATTGAGGGTGAGGCTCGATCAAATAAACTAAAGAAAGTTATGACATCCGCAACACAAGAATTGAGGGTGAGGCTTGATCAAATAAACTAGAGAAAGTTATGACATCCGTTTGATCTACGAAACCAATATATTAGCCGACAAATAAAACTAGAGAAAGTTATGACATTCGTTTGATCTACGAAACCAATGTATTGGCCGACAAATTCCCCTATTTAATATAAGAAATTAAACAGGGTTTACATTAGGTTGGGTTCGGGAAAAGCTTCCTATAAGGGCAAGCCCTTATAGCTAATTACATTTTAGGTAACAGAAGTTACTTAAGAACACTCTCAATATAANTAACTCTGAACCACTTTGAAGATTTATTAAAATAGTTTGAGTTCATTTTGAACTTCTCATGTTATTTTATTAGTCATCCAAGGTTAAGTTAAGGTTATCCCATTGCTCAAGGAAACTTGATGTTTTTTTTATCCCAAGCCGAGGACACTCAGTTAATCAATCAATATTTCATTTATGAGTTTTGTGGGTAGATGCCTCTAAGGAAAATTTAAGTAAGTGAAGGTTTTGGTTTCCAAAATTAAAATCAGGCTTGTAGTGTAAAAATGTGTTAATCATGAATCATGTGATCTTCTAAGTCCAATGAAATTAGTTAAAATGTCAAACCTAGGTCACTACCTCTAGATGAAATTGTAACTTTGTAGAATTTTGATTTAAATTACATGCATTCTTATTAAAAGATCACATTGTCATCAATTATGGCTTAAAATTAATGAAATATTATCTTCCTAACTCAATCCCATCACTTGAGAATCATTTAATTTTGATTAACTTCAAAGCCATAAATAAGGAAATTACAATTTATAGAAAAGGTGGTAAGTGAGTTTCTACCAATTAATCACATTGTATTTTAATCATTCAAACATGTTCATTCGGATCAAAATTACCAATCTTTCCTTTGATTAATCCTAAATCTTGATTGATGCACCAAAGTCTAAACTTACCTTTTTACATTTGGGGCCCTTCACCTCATAACTCATTAATCAAAATTTAAATGACTTAAGAGAATTTTTTAGAATGTCCCATCCATGGAACAATTAAAATATCACAGGAGAAAATGTAGATTTTTATAATTTATTTTAATTTAAATAATTATTTAAATTTACAAAGTAGTATTTCTAAAATTAATTTACATAACTATCCAAAATAAAATTTTCATTCATGGGCAAATTTTTAAAGGTCTCCTCAGGTTAGAGAAACACTTAGACAAAATTTCATGATTTTTTGGAATTAAATCTCTATCATTATTATTTAATTATGAACCAATTTTAATGATTTTAATTAAATGTAAAATAATGTTTTAATTACCAAAATTATCTTTATATTTTTATTGAACCCCTTTGAGTTCAGAAAATTCAGAGAAACAATTTTTTGTATTTTTATGATTTTTAATTAATTAATTTATTTATTTTTAGGGAAAATAAGAAAAACTCATTTTTAAGCTTTTAAAATTTTATTTTTATCTTAAAAAATTAGGAAAAATATCCTAATGAGTTCTAAGTGATCGGAGAACAAATAGGCACATTTTTAAATTATTTTTTCCATTTTTAGGTTTTTAAAATTATTTTTAAATATTTAAATTCAAAAGAAAGCTCAAAAATCAAATATTTCTCAAAAGTAAATTTTATTTTTCTTAAGGGCCCCTTATCATAAGAAACTAAGAAAAAATACTCTTCATAATTTTACTACATGTATTTACTTTAATATAATTATTTTTGTATAAAAATACAATGATTCTTAGAAAATCAACTTTAGTGCTCAAACTTAGTCAAATAAATTTTAATTTTTTACGGTGAGTAAACATAATTTTTATGTACTGAGTGGAATTGATTTTATCAACTTTTTATTAGTATTTATTTTACATAAATTAAAGCAATATATATAAATTTGAATAACTATAGAAATGTACAAANATCACAATTAAACCCTCCTTAGTATCATTAGTTATTTAATAGTTTTTAAAATTATCTATTTATTTCAATTGCTTATTAGTGACGGATAAGCAAATTGAACTTCATTGTTGTTATAAAAGTATTATTTTTCTAAAATCTTAGTTCGCAGTTCTAAAACACTCCCTGTGGGATCGATATATAGGACTCCATTAGAGCCCTATATTGCTTGAGCAATACGTATACTTGCTTTGATAAGTGTTTCTTTACAATTATTGAATATTTATTACATCCATATTTATCTTCTATTTTAAGCATATATAAAGTCGCCGGTCAAGTTTTTGGCACCGTTGTCGGGGGGTGATTGAGTGATTGAGTCAAATCACAATTAGAGTAACGGACAAATTAAGATTATTAGAAAATTTTTACTTGAATTACAACTTATTTTTTTATTTAGCTAATTATATTACTGATTATGGATTTCAAATTGTATGCGCAAATTTGGACGTGAAAATCTTATACCCTACAATTCAGAATTAAANAAACAAGCGTAGGATTAGTCAATGTTCTTTATGCCTGGACCAAAGGGTAAAGAATATGTATGCACCTATTTAGCACAATATAAATTGAACTAATTCATTTTATCCATACACTATGATTTCTTGAAAATGAGAAGGTTGTTTTCTTATATATTGAATATCACAATTAAACCCTCCTTAATATCATTAATTATTTAATAATGATTAAAATTACCTATTTATTTCAATTGTCTATTAGTTACAGATAAGCAAATTGAACGTCGTTGTTGTGATTAAAGTATTGCTTTTCTAAAGTCTTAGTCCAGATAAGCAAATTGAACTTCATTGTTGTGATTAAAGTATTGCTTTTCTAAAATCTTAGTTCTAGATAAGCAAATTGAACTTCGTTGTTGTGATTAAAGTATTTCTTTTCTAAAATCTTAGTTCGTAATTCTATACTACTCCCTATGGGATCAATATCTAGGATTTGCTTTTCTAAAATCTTAGTTCGTAGTTCTAAAGTTACTCCCTATGGGATCGATATCTAGGACTCTATTGGAGCCCTATATTACTTGAGTGATACATATACTTGCGTTGATAAGTGTGACTTTACAATTATTAAATATTTATTACGTCCATATTCATCTTATATTTTTATTGCATATAAAAAGTCGTTGTCAGTAGGTTACCTCCTCTGAGGGATTTCTGATCATCTGATGNGAGTGATACGTATACTTGCGTTGATAAGTGTGACTTTACAATTATTGAATATTTATTACATCCATATTCATCTTATATTTTTATTGCATATAAAAAGTCTTTGTCAGTAGGTTACCTCCTCTGAGGGATTTCTGATCATCTGATAGATACATTTTAATTTAGTTGTAATTTTTGTTTTGTTTTGTTTGTGATTAAAATTTGAGTTGTCTTATATTTTGACTATTGTGAGGGTGAATTTTATCTTGTTTAATTTTTTAAGTTTTAATTTTGACATGAAAGGTGACATTAAACATTCAAGCAAGAAATAAGAGGTATGAAAAAGCAAATGTAATAACATAAAAGGATCNGACTATTGTGAGGGTGAATTTTATCTTGTTTAATTTTTTAAGTTTTAATTTTGACATGAAAGGTGACATTAAGCATTCAAGAAAGAAATAAGAGGTAAGAAAAATTAAATGTACTAACATAAAAGGATTGTCGATTCTTCCCGCTCCTCCATCTGAAAGGTTAGCTTTGGAGACATGTATAAAATGTTGCAATGAATTCAAATTGTAGGAGTAGATGAAGGTATAGCCACGAAACCCCAAGTTATGACTTTATTGAGTCTCGGAAGATCTTAGTGGATAATTTTAGAACAAAATATAGCAAGTTCAATTTGCCCTTCAAAATATTCAAGAGATTTCAATGTGCTCAGAACATAACTCTGAACCACTTTGAAGATTTATTAAAATAGTTTGAGTTCATTTTGAACTTCTCATGTTATTTTATTACTCATCCAAGGTTAAGCTAAGGTTATCCCATTGCTCAAGGAAACTTGATGTCTTTTTTATCCCAAGCCGAGGACACTCAGTTTATCAATCAATATTTCATTTATGAGTTTTGTGGGGTGTCTGTAAGGAAAATTTAAGTAAGTGAAGGTTTTGGTTTCCAAAATTAAAATCGGGCTTGTAGTGTAAAAATGTGTTAATCATGAATCATGTGATCTTCTAAGTCCAATGAAATTAGTTAAAATGTCAAACCTAGGTCACTACCTCTAGATGAAATTGTAACTTTGTAGAATTTTGATTTAAATTACATGCATTCTTATTAAAAGATCACATTGTCATCAATTATGGCTTAAAATTAATGAAATATTATCTTCCTAACTCAAACCCATCACTTGAGAATCATTTAATTTGGATTAACTTCAAAGCCATAATTAAGGAAATTACAATTTATAGAAAAGGTGGTAAGTGAGTTCCTACCAATTAATCACATTGTATTTTAATCATCCAAACATGTTCATTTGGATCAAAATTACCCATCTTTCCTTTGATTAATCCTAAATCTTGATTGATGCACCAAAGTCTAAACTTACCTCTTTAAATTTGGGGCCCTTCACCTCATAACTCATTAATCAAAATTTAAATGACTTAAGAGAATTTTTTAGAGTGTCCCATCCATGGAACAATTAAAATATCACAGGAGAAAATGTAGATTTTTATAATTTATTTTAATTTAAATAATTATTTAAATTTACAAAGTAGTATTTCTAAAATTAATTTACATAACTATCCAAAATAAAATTTTCATTCATGGGCAAATTATTAAAGGTCTCCTTAGGTTAGAGAAACACTTACACAAAATTTCATGATTTTTTTGAAATAAATCTCTATCATTATTATTTAATTATGAACCAATTTTAATGAAGTTAATTAAATGTAAAATAATGTTTTAAATACCAAAATTATCTTTATATTTTTATTAAACCCCTTTGAGTTCAGAAAATTCAGAGAAACAATTTTTTGTATTTTTATGATTTTTAATTTATTTATTTATTTATTTTTAGGGAAAATAAGAAAAACTCATTTTTAAGCTTTTAAAATTTTATTTTTATCTTAAAAAATTAGGAAAAATATCCTAATGAGTTCTAAGTGATCGGAGAACAAATAGGCACATTTTTAAATTATTTTTTCCATTTTTAGGTTTTTAAAATTATTTTTAAATATTTAAATTCAAAAGAAAGCTCAAAAATCAAATATTTCTCAAAAGTAAATTTTATTTTTCTTAAGGGCCCCTTATCATAAGAAACTAAGAAAAAATACTTTTCATAATTTTACTACGTGTATTTACTTTAATATAATTATTTTTGTATAAAAATACAATGATTCTTAGAAAATCAACCNTCAAATATTTCTCAAAAGTAAATTTTATTTTTCTTAAGGGCCCCTTATCATAAGAAACTAAGAAAAAATACTCTTCATAATTTTACTACATGTATTTACTTTAATATAATTATTTTTGTACAAAAATACAATGATTCTTAGAAAATCAACTTTAGTGCTCAAACTTAGTCAAATAAATTTTAATTTTTTACGGTGAGTAAACATAATTTTTATGCACTGTGTGGAATTGATTTTATCAACTTTTTATTAGTATTTATTTTACATAAATAAAAGCAATATATATAAATTTGAATAACTATAGAAATGTACAACATAATTCAAATCATCACGACATTTTTCATAAGCTTCTCTAACCATATGGAACCTACTAAAATTATTCCCATAATTTTCCAAGTGGTATTTTAATTTATACAATTAAAATAAGTCAAAATAACCATCCTAGCTTGAAAATAACCATCCTAGCTTGAAAATTAACCTCTGAGCTTGGAAAAATCAGAGAACATCTCCTCTGTCACAAGGAATTAACCTCAAAAGTTTCAGGCCATGTTGAGCAATGCTTGATCATAATGAATTAAAATACTCCAGAGATTATTTAATTCATTAAAAATCTAAGATTTAACAAATAGTTTTTATTTTTAATCCACATTATTCTCCTGTATTCACTTATTTTTATTTTATTTTTATGATTTTTCTACACAAAGATACTATTTTTCAAAGTTTTGGTATTTATTTAAATAAAAATATTTCTAATTTTCTATTCACCTTAGCCAGCGCCACGTAAATGCACGAAGGCTCCAAAGCTCCACGTGGCGTCTCCTGGTTCTATGCCAAAGTTTGAGTTAGCAGCTACGGTCCCACTGTTCACGGTTTGTTTCTTTATCTAGNAACCTACTAAAATTATTCCCATAATTTTCCAAGTGGTATTTTAATTTATACAATTAAAATAAGTCAAAATAATCATCCTAGCTTGAAAATTAAGGTTAGAAGCATAGAGATGCCCTCTGAGCTTGAAAAAATCAGAGAACATCCCCTCTGTCACAAGGAATTAACCCCAAAAGTTTCAGGCCATGTTGAGCAATGCTTGATAATAATGAATTAAAATACTCCCGAGATTATTTAATTCATTAAAATTCTAAGATTTAACAAATAGTTTTTATTTTTAATCCACATTATTCTCCTGTATTCACTGAGCAAGAGGGTATTTTTATTTTATTTTTATGATTTTTCTACACAAAGATATTATTTTTCAAAGTTTTGGTATTTATTTAAATAAAAATATTTCTAATTTTCTATTCATCTTAGCCAGCGCCACGTAAATGCACGACGGCTCCAAAGCTCCACGTGGTGTCTCCTGGTTCTATGCCAAAGTTTGAGTTAGCAGCTACCGTCTTACTGTTCACGGTTTGTTTCTTTATCTGACATGATCTCTTCCGTCTGTCTGATACACACGAGATCGAATGGTCCTCCGTCATCGTTCTCGATGAACCAAGCTCGTGAGTCGTTAAACTTCTAAACCTAAGATCTCACTCGATACTCAACTAAATCACTTGGGGTTTGTTGCTACACCTTCATCTACTCAAGATAAACGCATCCATACGGTTACAATGCTATGAAATTAAACTTCACTTCACATCTGATGAAAACCGAGCTCAATATTAGGGTTAATGGCCTATACCTTTTTCTGAGAGGGGAGGCCTCAATGAGATGCTTGTGGAAGCTTCAATGGAGTCCAAAAAAGTTTATGGATGTGTTGGTTCCCTATGGTGTAAGCTCTAAGTAGGAGTTCAATGAAATGGGGCGCAGTCTTGGTGTAGAAGTGGTTTGGAGAGCTCAAAAGAGGGAGATCTCAATAGGGATCTTCCTCTCTTTCTCTAGGGAAGCTTAAGATCAGTTCAATTTAAGGTTTGGGGAAGTTTTGAGGGTGGTCAAAATTTGCTCTGATTTTGAGCTAAAAATTTGAGCTTAGGTGGTGAAGAAAATGGACATGAGATGGTTGTAATGAGCTTAAGGA
Source organism: Phalaenopsis hybrid cultivar (assembly GCA_002079205.1). NCBI lineage: Eukaryota > Viridiplantae > Streptophyta > Magnoliopsida > Asparagales > Orchidaceae > Phalaenopsis > Phalaenopsis hybrid cultivar. The sequence goes on along the minus strand of JXCR01086577.1, from coordinate 16,577 downwards.
GTCTTGGACGAGCTCTGGAAGAAATTTGAGAGAGTTTCCCAAAAGTAAATTGGATTGCCCTCTTTTTGGCCATGAGGTAAGGGTTTAAATAGAATGGCTTAAGGTGGCTGTCACGGCTTCAACTTAGGTGCAATATGGAGTTGATGTGGAGGGCTGCAGAATGCTAAAGATAAATCAAGGCTAGGAACGTTGGATGGGTGTAACGGGTTTTGATTCAAGGGTGTGGCTCTTGGTTTTACGGTTTTCGGCCACTAGGTCGGTCGATAGGGCCAGGGGTGATGGCTAGAGAAGTCAGGGGAGCCAGAAGAGGGTTTATGATCATTAACCCCTAATGGTTTGGTATGATGGCAAGAATTTCTTGGTTTACGCCCAAAAAAGGATAATATCCCCTAAATCAAGGGACCATTGGTCCATGGCTTCCATAGGGTGGGCTAGGTGGGTCTAGCCTGGTCACTAGGATCCCTTTGGTGGTTGTGGTGTCATTAATTTTGTCACTTGGGCATGGCTTCATCAATTTTGGTGCATGGGTTCAATTTTTGTCAAATTGTCTTGAAGTTGGGTTTGGGATAGGCTAGCCAAGACATTAATCCCAATTGATAGATCAGTTTTGTGTGGATGATTGTCATGAGGGTTTTATAAAAGATTTAGAGGTTCAATTTGAGGGATTTTGGGCATGTTGGGTTATACTTGGGTTTAGGTTGGGCTAGATTTGAGCTAAGTCCAAATTGAGAGTTCAAAATGGTCTGGGGGAATGTTATGAAGAGTTCTCAATATTAATTGGGTGTCAATTTTGGGGTTTGGTCATTCAATTTGATGGAATTTGGGCACATGGCTAAATTGAGACAAATTTGAGAATTTTGGATTTGGGTTGAAATTAAGTTAAATTGAAGCTTGATAAAGGTCAATTGAAAGTTCAATTTGATGTGTGGAGATGTTTCAAAGAGTTTATGAGGCATAATTGGGGCAATTGGAAAGATTTGGGGGTTCAATTAAGTGGGATTTTTATTTTAGGCCAAATTGGGCCTTTTTTATTTGGGATGAAATTGGGCTTGAATGTGGGTCAATTGGGCTTGTATTTAGTTTTAATTTAGTTTGATCATGATGAATTTAAATTTAGAATTGAAATTGGGGAAAATTGAAACCAAATTGGCATATTGGGGCTTTTTGTCAAAGTTGGTCAAATTGGGTTCAATTAAGGGGTTCAATTTGGTTTTGGAGACATTTCAAATGATTTTGAGGGTTTTGGGAAAGTTTGTGCCACCAAGGGTATTTTTGTAATTTTGGTAAATTTGAGGGGTATTTTGGTAATTTTGGCAATTTCGGGAGGTTTTGGGCAATTTGGGTAGTTACAAATGGTTTGAGATGATATTTGAAAAAATGTGGGTATTTTGGGTGAAATTGAGAATTTTGGTCAAATTTGGGGTATTGGGGTGTTTTGGTAAATTGGGTAGATTTGGGGGTAAAATGCTAAGTTTGGTATTTTGGTGAAAGTGAGGTGCCAACCACCCTATTTAAGCCATGGACCAATTGAACCTCTATTTGGGTCCTCTATGTACCGGTTTTAGCTAGACGCTAGCCTAGGGCTAGTGGATCTAGGGGACCATCTACATGAGTCTCCCAAAGATCAAGGGATAAAAATCAACAAGTTTGGGTTTAGGGTTGTGAGTGACTGTGAGTGAAAGTGAGTGTAAGTGAGTGAAATAGCTCCAGAACAACACCCAGAGGGTTGACCCTAAAGCAAAGTAGTCCTATGGGGCTCCCCTTTAGCTCCCTATATTGATCCCACCTACCATGTGCTAGAGGTCAGAACCAATATGTGGAACTTCAAGTTGAGCAAAGAAGAGTTTAGAATTTTTAATGGTGAGGGTTCCTTTTCTTGTCCTCTAGAAGTAGAAGTAGAAAGTCCTTTGGCTAGACCCTAGGCTACTAAACAAGAAAGAGCTAGAACTCAAACAAAAGTGAGGTCAACAACTGCTTATCTTTCCTAGACTAGTGGTTTAGTAGAAGTATCTAATCGTGAAATTAAGAGAATTTTGGAAAATAATAATCCTAATAAAATGGATTGGTCTGTTAGATTAGATACGACATTATGGGCAAACATGACTGCTTATAAGAAACCTATAGGAATGTCCCCATATAAATAATTTTTTGTGAATACTTGTCTCTTGCTAGTTGAATTGGAGCATAAAGCTTATTGGGCTATAAAAGAATTCAATTACAATTTGAAAGAAGCTGGTGAGAAAAGATTAATGCAATTGAATGAGCATGAGAAAATTAGGAATAAATCTTACTATAATGTGAGGATTTATAAGGAAAAGAAGAAATAATGACATGATTAGAAGATAATAAAAAGAGAATTTGAACCTGGACAAGAAGTTTTATTATACGATAAATGATTGAAATTATTTCCTAGAAAATTGAAGCATAAGTGGAAAGGGTCATTCAAAGTTATAAAAGTTTATATCTATGGAGCAGTTAATATTGAAGACCCTAAGATTGGAAAAATATTTAAAGTGAATGCGCACATAATAAAACCATATTTTGATGGTCAAAGACCAGCTTTTAAAGAAACTGTAATATTAGGTCACCCAGAATGAGACTGGGATTGGGGTTAACAAAATTAAACCAAGTATTTTGTGGGATGCAACCCATATGAATCGTTATTTAGTTTACTTTTGATTTTTTAGTGTTTGAAATATTTTACGTATATTTATGTTTAGGTCTTTTTAAAGTCCGTGTATTTGAGAAACAATAATTAGAAACATCTTTATTTGCTTAATTTTATAGAAAAATTGAGAATTTATAGGATTTAAATCGAAATAATGTTATTTTTGGAACTAGCGCAAGATGGGCCAGATTGGTGCATGGTGTGTCGAATTCCAGAGAGCTGGCGCATGGTGCGTCAAATTTGGAGCAAGATGAGCCGCAATGACGAAAGTTACTTAGACTATTCAAAAGACAGTTTTTTGCGGATTCTTCTACTTATAACTCCTAAAAACTGAATCTTTAGTTTATTTTAAGGGAGAAAATGAGAGAAAAGCCACTTGATTTCAAATCCAATGAAATCCCACTCCAAAAATACTGCGAGATTTAAAATTTTCAACTGGAGAAAGTTTGTCAATTACGATGCCCAGAAATTATATGATCGAGTTCTAGTGAAGAAAAGACTAATTAAAGAGAGGGGATTTGTGAATTGAGGATTCAAGACACTGGATACTCGAGTGGAAGAGATTATTACGCAGAGGCGCTAGGAAGTGCTTTGCTACACTACTGCAGCTGCAGCAGTCGTCTCTGTGGTGAAAAAGTTTTATGCAAATCTTTGTGAGATCAACCAAGGAACAGTCTATGTGAGAGGCAGGTTTGTGCAGTTCACTCCTTCAAGAATAAATGAGATTTATGATTGAGAATGTACCTATTTGGCATTATGCAAATTTTACCCCTATAAGAGACAATATGAATAAACTTTACCATTACCTTACGAATGAAGATACAAATTTGGAGGCCAGAGATGATGGGAATGTATTTTTTTGTCATCATTGTTAAATCGTACTTCTAAGGCATGAAACTTCTTTATTACATCAAAATTACTGCCCACCATGAAGATCAGTAAGGTAACTAAGGAGAGTGTGATTTTAAATTATTGTATTCAAACTAGAAAACTTGTTGATATTGGAGCCATAATTGTAAAATTGATTTTGGGTTTGATTGTGAATGGATCTGCAACTGGACTTGGACATCTATCCACTATTTTCCTAATGTATAGTCAATTGCAAGTATCATATGAAAGTTGGGAAAAAGTGCTTCTTCCTTGGAAGTTGATGGATCTTAAAGTCTATTGTAGTTATATTGGAATGAAAGATCAAAATGATATGAATGTGTTGATGGATTAAGGATCTCAGAATTCATCACATATTCAGCCCTATAATAATTTGAATGCACATTTGAAGAGAATCAAGAAGACAGAGAAAGAGGTGCAGAATCTTATGTATGCGATTGAGAATATTTCTGAAATGCTAGATCATCTGGATTGGAGACTAAAGAAATATTTTGAACATATTGGGCATATTGAAGATGGATTGATATATATGTTCAATAAACATTCCTGGATTGAAGAGGATTCAACTGATGAATTTCCATATCAACTCTTCTGCAGCCTGTATATGCACCACCAATCGATGGAAGATATCCAAGAGGACAAGAGTGAAGAAGATGTTTGAACTTAATTTATGCACTGAACATTTTGTTTAGTATTGCTTGTGTTAGTTTGATAAGTTAGATAGCATTTCCTTTATATTGATGCACTATTTATATTTATGCTTAGTATTTTGATGTTTAAATTTCAGTGTTAGGATGCTGGTTTGCTTTAGAACACTAAAATTGATGTTTTATTGGCTTAAAAATTGTTAGATTGTGTTAGCGCAGATTTTATATATAAATGTGAGTTTTGTCTTGTTTGTGAAAGTTTGGTGTTAGAATGATGTTTGTGTATGATTAAAAATGTTCATTTGAGTTAATTAGAAGTTGATGTAAGGTAGTACGGAGCATATTTCCACAGAAACTGAAATTTGGTGAATTTAAGCTCTGGCGCATGATGCACCTCTTTATAAAGCACTGGTGCATGATGTGCCAAATTTGGCGCATCATGTGCCAAAAACCAAACACGCCATACTGCTTAAAAAACCGTGAAATCACACAGACAAGCTCCATTTTAATTGCTTGGGTTGTCTCATACCTCTAAACCTTAACCCAGGGCTTCTTATTGAGGACGTTAGAGAAGATTTTCGAGGCCAAAAATCATAGATTTCATCTTGTCTTGGTAAGAGCTTCACTTTAACTTAGATTTTTTTTATTTTCACCGTAGAATTTTCCTACATTATGGAAGATCCAAAATTTGGGAATTTTTATGAAAAAGCTAGAAAAAAAACTTATGGTGAAAAGTTTCTTGCCAAATAATCTTGCTTGAGGAGTTAGATTTTTTATTTAATAATTTGTTTGAAATTTATTTAGATTTTCATTGAATTTCCAATGGCTCGCTAAGTTAAGAGAGGAAGGACGTCTGAGGATTTTGATTCATGAAGATTCCTTAACTTCAAAACCCAACATAATTACAATACACAAATGGAGACCAGAATATTGATCCAAGAATGGGCATTTGCAAACCTAGGTGATTAGATTGAAAGGTTAATCCTTGCCAAAAATTGGGAAAGATTCCGCTACTTCACTGCAGTAGCGATTGTCCTAATGATTCAAGAGTTTTATTCCCACTTGAGGTTCACTCCTTGTGACTACATACTGGTTAGAGGTCAATAAGTTGAATTTACTGCTAATCGTATCAATACTTTCTATGGGCTGAGAAATGAATTTTTTGATGAATAAGCTGCATTCGTGATGACTAATTCATCATTGGAGGAAGTACTTGCCTTTTTGACTGATGGAAGAGGAGAGTGGAAGATTAAGTATAATAAATTAGTTAACTTACCCACTTTCATGTTGATTAGACAATCGAATGTATGACATCACTTTATTTCTGCTAGATTATTGCCAACGAATCATCTTGCATATGTTACTAAAGATAGAGTTGTGTTGAACTATTTCATTCAAAACATGAAAGCAATAAATTTTGGTGCACTTATAGTTCATCAAGCTCAAAGTATAGCTGACAGTTCTACAGTTATTGGTTTGGGATACTCTGCTTTGATTTTCACTTTATGTGAACAATCAAGAGTAGAGTCCCATAGAAATGAAGAAAGATTACAACCACAAAATCTTATTGGGAGGCATATGATTCAAAGAGTTGAATCATTTGTTGATTCTAGAGGGGGAAGAAGGGATGGACCCTCTATATTAGCTGCAGAGGCATCTACTTCTCACCCTGCATCATTAGAAAACATTATGGACCAACTCTCAACAAATGGATATAATTAATATTCAGGGTCAGTTTAGAGAGATTGGAGCAAGAAATGCTTATAATGATGAATATCAGTAGAGGAGATTTTAACATGATATTGATTTTGAGAATGATATGGTGAGACATCTTAAGGGAGAGCCCAATGTGGAATTTCCTCCTCGTCCCAATTTCACTCCCTATGCTTTTATTCGAGATGAAGATGAGGAAGAAGAAGAAGATGATGATGATGATGATGAGGAAGGAGATGAAAACTGATACTTTTATTTGTCTAGTGTAGTTTGTTTCTATGTTTGTTTGTCATTTGTGATTGAAATGGGTTGTATTTTCATTTGAGAACTGTTGTAGTAAAAATTTTCATGTCGTGTTGTGGACATAATTATAATAGTAACTGCAGACTTTTACTTTTTCTGCGCTTTTAGTATTTTTAGTTTTGTTCTTCAGTTTTTGTATTTCTATTTTTAATTCTCAGCAAATTCTTTGGAATATATTATGTTTCATTTAATGCTTCAAAGCTTGTATGTTTTTAAAGTTAGTACCTACAGTATACCAGAGCCTAATTTCATAATCGGAAATCCTCTACAGGTTAGTTTTTATTTTCATGCATTTAGTGTTTTCTTTCACCTACTAAAATTTTATACTAAAACTTTTTTTAAATTACTTAAAATAGTACTAAAATATTTATAAAATTACTTAAAAACTTAAGTTTGGGGGAAAGAAAAATTTCTTTTGAAAAGAAGTAAACTAAATTTTTTTTTGTCCTCAATTAACTATATTTTTAAAATTAATTTAGCATGAACCTGGGGATATTAAGATTTAACGTTAAATGATTATACTTATGTTTATAAATATTATGGTAAATTTAGGTAAATAGTTTATAATAATGAAGGTCAATTCTAAAGTTAAAGATATTTGGCATGATAGGATAAGACTATGTTTTTCTATTTAAAGTAAATAAGGTTGTATTTTTGAAGTATTAATAATTTTAGAGTTTCATGTAAGAAGAAAAGAATGAGACGTTATAAAAAATCATAAACTAATATGAATTTAAAAAGTGAAGAAAGGTATGGAGTTTTGACTTTAAGAAGAAGATAGTGAAGTTCAAAACTATTAAAGGCTATCCAGATATGGTAATCCTCACTTGAAAAAAAGAAAAGAAAAAGAAAAAAAATAAAAAATAAAAGAAAGGATTGAAAAGATCCTAAAAGAAAAAAAAAAAGAAAAAGAAAAGAAAAATAAGTGAGGAGAAGCTTGAGGAGACGCCTAATCAAAAATTAACTTCACTTGAATCAACTTAATGAAGGAGCTTTATTACATTTTCTAAACTTGTATTGGAGTATTAGTAGCATACTTAGTAAATTCTTCATGAAGTTCTTTTTCATATGAATATTCTAAATATCCTTAATATGACAAATTACAATTTTTCTTAAAATGAATAGAGATTCGGAAATCTTAAATTTGATTATCAAGTATTCCAAGACTTAGAATTTGAAAATAAGTTATTAAAGGATTTTCTTAAATTTTTTTATTCTATTAATTAAACTAAAGTATAGAAGTTGTAAGTAAATCTCTATCATAAGTCATAAACTTTTATGTAATAAAAGTGTCACTTAAGGACAAGTAATATTTTAGTTTGGGGGATTTTGATACACCAAAATAATATATTATTTTAAGTACATATTTTATGCTTAATTTTTGCAATATTGCACTTTAAAGAAGGATATTTTCATTTTTTATTGCAGATATATCCACTTTAGGTATTTGGAGCAAAAATGGCAAAAAAGGACGAAATTTGGAGCCAAAAAAGTGAATTTTTGAATTCTAGCGCATGATGTGACATTTGACAGAGGCTTGGCGCATGATGTGCCAGAAATGAATTTTGTGGATTAAGGTGATTCGAGACAAATTTTGCACAAATTTTTAAAGGGACACTTGTTTAACACACCTGCTGGAGTAATTCAATCAATCTAGACACATTGGAAGGTTCTTTTATGAAGGGATATGTCTCTTAGATCAAATGACACATATTTTGAATTTAAAAGAGATAACTTTTGAAGGGAATTTTGAATTCCTTTTGAAAAGAGGCAGCCCAAAAAAAAAGAGGAAGATTTCAAGAAGTTGAGGGGGGACGAAAAGGACAAGAAAGTGGGGGTAGCGTGAAAGGCAAGGAGAGAAGAAGAAGAGATTTTCTTCTAGGGTTGTAAGAGGAGAGAGAATGTGAGAGATTTCTTCTTCATTACACATCTAAGAGAGAATTGAGTGTGCTTATAAAGAGGGAAAGGCTTGAAGAGAACTTCTAGGGATTTTCTTGGGATAGATTGTGAGATATGTTGTATCTTTTATTTTTGTTGTTTTGTAAACTTGTTTTTGTATATGAAATCTGTATTTTATCATGTCTTTCTCATGAATTTTGAGTATTTTTTTTATCATTCTCCCTACTTTGAGATATGGTTTTATGAAGAATTGATTTTATTTTCTATAGTTCTAAATGTCATTAATTTGTGACGATTTGAACTTCGATCTTCATTTTCTTTTCGATCTGACCAATTGAAATGTTAAAACATGTTAAAAACATATATTCTGAAAAGGGCTATGGTTTTTATAATAGGGGAAGAATTACATTTGATTTCATGGGAGAGTATGTCATCCATGGAATTGAGTGCAAATAAATAGAGAAATAAACTTTGTTGGATGAAGAATTGGAGATTTTAAGGTGACAAAAGATACATAAAAAATATATACATTTTAGACCCATATTTTATACCTATTTTTTATGATATTGCACTTTAATGGAAGGTATTTTAATTTTTTCTTACAGGTTGTTGATTTTTAGGGCTTAAAACAAAAAGAAAGCAAAAAGGATGAAATTTGGAATCAAAATGACATTTTTGAAGAAATGCTCAGTGCCGGCAGCGCTGACGGCACAGAACAAATTAACGCAGAGATTTTTTACTCAGCGCCAACGGCGCCAGACCAGTGTCGACGGTGCCAGACCAGTGCCGACGGTGTCAAAGGCAGTGCAGACNGCTTAAAACAAAAAGAAAGCAAAAAGGATGAAATTTGGAATCAAAATGACATTTTTGAAGAAATGCTCAGTGATGGCAGCGCTGACGGCACAGAACAATTTAACGCAGAGATTTTTTACTCAGCGCCAATGGCGCCAGACCAGTGTCGACGGTGCCAGACCAGTGTCGACGGTGCCAAAGGCAATGCAGACCCTATTTCTAGAAGGTTCAATTTATTTGGACGAGTTTTTGGAGAGTTTTTGGAGGCACCTTTTGGAGAGCTGGCCTTGGGCTCTATTTGGGGCCAAATTTCATCAGAAAATGATAAACGCATAAGACTCGGTNAGACCCTGTTTCTAGAAGGTTCAATGTATTTGGACGATTTTTTGAAGAGTTTTTGGAGGCACCTCTTGGAGAGCTGGCCTTGGGCTCTATTTGGGGCCAAATTTCATCAGAAAATGATAAAGGCATAAGACCCAGCTTAAATAGTAAGTTCATTACCACTTGATAATGATACGTATACTTGCGTAGAATCTAAATATTAATTGATTATATTTAATTAAATTTTACACAATCTATCGCAATAAAAATTTGGATCAAGCTTTTGGCGTCGTTGCATGGGGAAGGTAACAGTTGAATTAAATAGTTTTGATAAATTAGGAAATTTTGAGATAATATATATACCAAAAAAAAATTATTACCATTTAAAAAAAATTATTAAAAAAAATTAAAAATCAAAATCCCAAAAAGATTATTTTTATTAGAGTTTTTTACTTTGCTTGCTTTATTTGTTTATACGAAATATTGGATCTGAAGGTTTAGTACCTTACGATTCAGAATTAGAACGTACTATTAGAATAATTCAAAAACAACAAAGACAAATTAAAAATTTACAAGAAATGGCGAATAACTTAGATAATTCAATAAATGAAAATCGACAAAGACCTTTAAAAGATTATGCGAATCCGACAGCATATGAACTTCATTTGACCATTCAAAATCCTGATATTGCTACTAATTCATATGAGCTTAAACCTATTATTATCCAAATGGTGCAAAATAATCAATTTGGAGGATCACCTACTAAAGATCCTAACTTACATCTTGCTAGTTTTCTTAAAATTTGTGCTACATTTAAATATGACAGAGTGTCTAATGATGTTGTTAGGTTTAGACTTTTTCCTTCTTCATTAAGGGATAAAGCCAAGGCTTGGTTAAATTCATTAGCACCTCAATCTATTAAAACATGGGGAGAACTATCACAAAAATTCTTAACTAAATATTTTCCACCCTCGAAAATCGCTAAGCTTATAAATGATATTACATCTTTTTGTCAGTTTGAAGGGGAATCAATATATGAAGCCTAGAGAAAGATTTAAGATCTTCTTAGTACACCATGCTTTACCAGATTGGTTAATAATTCAAACATTTTATAATGGATTAGTAGGATCACTGAGATTTATAATAGATTCCACTACGAGCGGATCACTAATGGTTAATAATTCAAACCTTTTACAATGGATTAGTAGGATCACTAAGATCTATTATTGATGCTGTTGCGGGTGGATCATTAATTTCAAAACCTTTTAATGAAGATATTCTTTAATTGAAGAAATGACTACTAATAATTTTCAATGGCCCTCTGAAAGGGTAAATCTTAAGAGAGTAGCAAGTATTCATTATTTTGATGCAATGTCTATTTTGGCATCTCAAATTACTGTTATTTCTAAAAAGATTGATCAAATAAGAATGTATTATTCTCAAGTACTTCTGGTATTAGAGGAGAATTCACTAAGACAGATTATTGATACTCAATCATCTTATGAAACTTTAAATGCTATAAATAATTGAAATAACAATCCCTATTCTAACTATTTTAATCTTGGTTTGAAAAATCACCCTAATTTTAGTTAGAACAATTATAATAATTTGGAGAATCCATCCATAAATATGAACAATCAAGGAAATCTTAATTTTTGACTTTATTATCCTCCGGGATTTAACTCCAACCCTAACCCACAAGTTAAGGAAAAGAAGTTGACGATGGAAAAAGTAATGTTGAATATGGGAAATCAAATACAGAATCAAGGGGCTACTATTAGAAATATTGAAAATCAATTAGGACATATTGTTACTGCACTTAGTAATAGACCTTCTGAAATTATTCCTAGTACTGTGGAAGTTAATCCAAAAGATAAAAATAAAGAGCAAATTAAAGCTATTTAATTATGAAGTTGAAAAGAAGTTGAAACAAGGATCCAAAGAGAAATTGAAGTTGATGAAGAAAAGGAAGAAATGGAAAATGATCAACAGGAAAATGAGCAAACAGAGAGCCATGTAGAAAAATCATTACCTCCACTTCCTCAAAGTCTGAAACAGAAGAATAAAGATAAATAATTTACAAATTTTTTGGAAATCCTTATGAAGTTAACTATAAATATTCCTTTTATTGAAGCTTTGGAACAAATTCCAAGTTATGCTAAATTTATGAAGGATGTTCTAAACAAGAAAAGGAAATTTATAGATTATGAGACCGTTGCACTTAGTGAAGAGTGTAGTGCTATTATTCAGAAAAAATTTCCTGAAAAATTAAAAGATCCTGGTAGTTTTACTATACCTTGTGCAAGTGGAGAAAAGTTTTACAAAAAAGCTTTATGTGATTTAGAAGTGAGTATCAATCTTATGCCTTTATAAATTTTTAAACATTTAGATTTGGGAGAAATTTTTCCTACCACTGTAACTCTTCAGTTAGTTGATCGATCAATAACTTATCCAAAAGGAGTTATAGAAGAAGTGCTAGTAAAAGTGGACAAATTTATTTTCCCTGTAGACTTTATAGTATTGGATATGGAGGAAGATAAAGAGATTCCCATTATTTTAGGACGACCATTTGTTACAACAGGGAGAGTTGTAATAGATGTACAAAAAGGTGAATTAATAAGAGGTTAATATCAAAGAAGAGCTAAAGCTATAAAATATCCTGCAATAGAAAAAGATAATGAATGTTTCAGGATGGAAGTAGTTGACTATCTAAGTAATGAGCATTTTAAGAATGAATTTGAAGATAAATTAAAGCTAGGAGAAAATTTTTATACTAAAAATGAAGTAAAAAAAGAAGATTTAGATTATAATCACGGTAAATTTGAAGATTTCAATTGGAAAATGATCGTAAAAATCTTATTCCTTGTTATATTAAACCACTTGAACTTGAATTAAAGATATTACCTGCCCATTTAAAATATGTATTTTTAGGAGAGTCTTCTACATTGTTTGTTATTATATCTTCTGAGTTAACTGAAATTCAGGAAAAAAAGTTGATAGAGATGTTGAAAAAGTATAAAAAGGCTTTTGGATGGACTTTAGCAGATATTAAAGGATATTCATCCTTCAATTTTTATGCACAGAACTTTATTAGATGAATAGTATGAACCTAAAGCATATCCTCAGAGAAGATTAAACCCAATAATGAAATAAGTTGTAAAAAAGAGATTTTAAAGTGGTTAGATGCTGGAATTATATATCCTATTTCAGATAGTGCTTAGGTATGCCCAATTAACTGTGTTTCGGAGAAAGGAGGAGTGACTGTTGAAGAAAATGAGAAAAATGAATTAATACCAATAAGACAAGTAATTGGTTAGGGAATTTACATTGACTATAGAAAACTAAATATGGCCACAATAAAAGATCACGTTCTTTTGTTCTTTCTAGATCAAATGTTGGATAAATTGGCTGGGAACAAATACTATTACTTTTTAGATGGATATACCGGATATCACCAAATTCTAATTGCTCTAGAGGATTAAGAGAAAACAATGTTTAATAGTCTTTATGGAACATTTGCTTTTCGTAGAATGCCTTTTAGACTATGCAATGCACCTGCAATATTTCAAAGATGCATGATGTCAATTTTAAGCAATTTTATATAGCATGGAATGAAAGTGTTTATGGATTATTTTTTTTATATTTGGGACTTCTTTTTGAGTTATCTCTTAATAATTTAGAAAGAGTTCTGGAGATATGTGAAAAAGTCAACCTAGTCTTAAATTGGGAAAATTATCAATTTATGGTTGCAGGAGGTATTGTTCTTAGGCATAAAATTTTTGAAAAATGCATAGAAGTAGATCCTGCAAAAATCCAAGTTATAGAAAAATTACCACCTCCTAATAATGTTAAATGGGTGAGAAGTTTTCTAGGACATGTTAGTTTTTACAGGCGCTACATAAAATATTTTTCAAAAATAACTAAACCCCTAAGCCAACTTTTAGAAAAAAAACATGAAATTTGATCTTAATTAAGAATGCATAATAGTATTTGAATTATTAAAGAAAAAATTAATCACTGCACCTATAATAGTACCACCTAACTGTGAGAAACTATTTGAAATAATGTGTGATGCTAGTGATTATGCTATTGGGGTTGTATTAGGACAAAGGCACAATAAAGGTTTTAAAGTTATATATTATGCTAGTAAAACTCTAAATAATACTCAAATTAATTATACTACTACTGAAAGAGAGTTATTAACTATTTTTTATGTTTTTGATAAATTTAGATCTTATTTAATTAGAACTAAATGTATAGTGCATATAGATCATTATGTTATTAAATACTTAATGCAAAAGAATGATACTGAACCAAGATTAATTAGATGGATACTTCTATTACAAGAGTTTGATTTTACTATGGTAGATATAAAGGGAAATGATAATCAAATAGCTGATTATTTGTCTAGAATAGAAATAGAAATATTAACTAATTTTGCAAATGAAATTTTAGAAAATTTTCCTGATGAACATTTATATAGTATTGATGAAATGGATGTACCGTGATATGTTGATATAGTAAACTATATTGTAAGTGACATTCTACCGCCTGATATCAAGAATCCATAGTTAAAGAAATTTATCTATGATTTGAAAGTCTATTTTTGGAATGACCCATATTTATATAAACAATAAAAATATTTAATTATTAGAAGATGTGTGCCTTACGAAGAAACTCAACAGATAATTGAAAGATGCCATAATTTTGAATTTAGAGGACATTTTGGAATAAATAGAACTGCATATAAAATTTTGCAAGCTGGATTTTAATGGTCTACTATTTTTAGAGATGTTAATGAATATATTAAAACATGCGATAGATGTCAACGAGTAGGAAATATTTCTAGAAGAGACAAAATGCCTGTAAATTACACATTAGAAGTTGAAATTTTTGATATCTGAGGATTAGACTTTATGGGACCATTTATGCCTTCATTTGGAAATTTATATATATTACTTGATTTTGAGTGTATGTCTAAGTGGATTGAAGCTATTGTTGTGCGTAGATGTGACGCTCCAAGTGTTTTTAAATTTTTAATTAAAAATATTTTTACAAGATATGGAATACCGAGAGTAATCATTACTGATGAAGGATCTCATTTCAGGAATAAGATAATCAAAAAATTAATCAAGAAATCTGATATAATGCATAGATTCTCTACTGCTTATCATCCTCAAACTAGTGGTCTAGTAGAAATATCGAATCGTGAAATTAAACATATTTTAGAAAAAGTTGTAAATCCTTATAAATTGGATTGGTCTGCTGACCGATGACTTTATATATGCTTCTCACTCACTCCCCGGCAACGGCGCCAAAAACTTGACCGGCGACTTTATATATGCTTAAAAAATGCTGCTAAAAGATTTAATTCCTCAGCAACTGCACCAAAAACTTAATAACAATTATAGATTCGATAAAGATGTATATATAAAATATTCAATAATGGTAAAGTCACACTTATCAATGCAAGTATACGATAAATATGGACATAATAAATATTCAATAATTGTAAAGTCACACTTATCAACGCAAGTATACATATCGCAATATGGACGTAATAAATATTCAATAATTGTAAAGTCACACTTATCAACGCAAGTATACGTATAGATGGACGTAATAAATATTCAATAATTGTAAAGTCACACTTATCAACGCAAGTATACGTATCGATCAGATTTAATTCCTCAGCAACTGCACCAAAACTTAATAACAGTTATAGATTCGATAAAGATTTACTCACTCAATCACTCCCTGACAACGGCGCCAAAAACTTGACAGTGACTTTTTATATGCTTAAAATATAAGATAAATATGGATGAAACGGCGCCAAAAACTTCACAGCGACTTTATATATGCTTAAAATATAAGATAAATATGGACAGATTTAATACTGCTGCTAAAAGATTTAATTCCTCAGCAACTGTACCAAAACTTAATTACAGTTATGGATTCGATAAAGATGGATGTATATAATTCAGCAACTGCACCAAAAACTTAATAGCAGTTATAGAGTCGATAAAGATGTATGTATAAAAATATTCAATAATTGTAAAGTCACACTTATCAACGCAAGTATACGTATCACTCAAGTAATATAGGGCTCTAATAGAGTCGCCAAAAACTTGATAACAGTTATAGATTTGATAAAGATGTGTATAAAATATTCAATAATTGTGCAAAATCATATATATATATATATGATTATAAAGATGTATAGATATAATATTCAATAATGTTAAAGTCAAATTAAAAATACAAGATAAATATGGACTTAATAAATATTCAATAATTGTAAAGTCACACTTATCAACGTATAGATTCGATAAAGATGGATGTATAAAATATTTAATAATTGTAAAGTCACACTTATCAACGCAAGTATACGTATCACTCAAGTAATATAGGGCTCTAATAGAGTGTAAAGTCACACTTAATATGTTTGATTTAATAAAGATGTATATATATATAATATTCAATAATGTTAAAGTCAAATTTGTCAACACAATTATACATATCGCTCAAGTAATATAGGGCTCTAATGGAGTCCTAGATATCAATCCCACAGGGAGTAGTTTAGAATTATGGACTAAGACCTATACATATCGCATAGTAATATGGGGCTCTAATGGAGTCCTAGATATCGATCCCATAGGGAGTAATATTAGAACTACAAACTAAGACTTTTCTAATGGAGTCCTAGATATCGATCCCACAGGGAGTAATATTAGAACTACAAACTAAGATTTGGGAGTCCTAGATATCGATCCCACAGGGAGTAGTTTAGAATTACAGACTAAGATTTTAGAAAAGCAATATTTTAATCACAACAAGGAAGTTCAATTTGCTTATCTGTCATTAATAGGAAATTTAAAAAAATAGGTTAATAACTATTAAATAACTAATGATACTAAGGAGGGTTTAATTGTGATATTCAATATATAATGNAATAACTAATGATACTAAGGAGGGTTTAATTGTGAGATTCAATATATAAGAAAGCATCATTCTCCTTGTCAAGAAATTATAGTGAATGGATAAAATGAATTAGTTCAATTTATATTGTGTCAAATAGAAGCATACCTATTCTTTACCGTTTGGTCCAGACATAAAGAACATTGACTATTTCTACGCTTGTTTACTGAATCTACGGCTAGGCTGAGAAGATATCAGCTCTCATTTCGAAGCTTCCACGTTCCCCTCACCTGAGGGCTAACATCTACACTTCAGTACTCAAATGATAGGACCAAATTGGGTATTTTAGTCTGTCGCTCTAAAATTTCCAATTCTACGCCTGATAATATTATTTCTCTATTTATTTGCACCCAACTTCCAAGGGCTTT
>JXCR01086554.1:221671-233955 GCA_002079205.1 Phalaenopsis hybrid cultivar | reverse complement strand
CATTATGATCAATACCTTACCACTATGCCCATCACCATTTGGGAAGGTCACGCTACCCTATCTTCAGATTAGCTTGAGCCAACCTTGGGTTACTTTTGGAAGATTCGGCAAAATATACGTGATAGAAGTCCTAGTTCAATTTAGTGGGCTAACCAAAGAAAATTGGACTGATATGGATGTATGCTCACAAGCAGAGGACTCTTCTCAGGTGTTTTTTGGGGACAATACAAATGCTAGTGAGATCCAGGTGCTTCTCAGACCGCAATCGAAGAGCCTTCAATCCCAGAAGGTCACATCAGCTCAACCACCTTCAACGTGGTCGGTTTGACGTTATACTATGAGGAGACAAGCTTCAACGAATGAGGTTGAAGCTCTCCTGACCCAAGGAGACTTATACAGAAGTGCTCTCACTTAGAATGTGAGATGCGAGCTTGCCCGTGACAGGAAACGGACCGAAATAATTTCATTTTCTTTTTTTATGCTTTCTTTTCTATTATCTTCCATTTTTTTTAGTCATTATTTATATATTTTTTGCATTAGGGTTTGGAAGTCGGTTTTTGTTTGGTTTTCTGTCAGGGCTATCGTCAGCGTTTCGATTTCTCCCTTCTAGAGTTGTTTCCAAATGAGAGAAGGTGTTCCGACTTTAACTTGTTCTGACATTATACTAAGGAGACATGCTTCGACGAATGAGATTGAAACTCTTCAGAACCTAGGAGACTGATGCAAAAGCGCTCTCCCTTTGAATGCGAGATGCGAGCTTGCCTGTGATAGAGGACGGGTCGAAATAATCTCATTTTTTATTTTTTATGCTTTCTTTTCTATTATCCTTCATTTTTTTAGTCATTTCTTATATATGTTTTGTATTAGAGTTTCAAATTCAGTTTTTGTTTGGTTTTTTGTCAGGGCTGTCGTCGGTGTTCCGATTTCTCCCTTCTAGAGTTGTTTTTAAAAGAGAGATGTTTCGGCTTTAACTTGTTCTTAGGTGGTGTGCCTCTCCTATTTTCTTACTCCATTGAACCCTTTCCCCCATATTCTTCTCTTTTCCTCGCTGCAGTCGCCCGGAACAGCAACCTTACTTGTTTGTTCCTGCAGGCCAACCCCCCAATCACTTATTTCTCTCATTTTCCAGCCGCCTCTCCTCCCAGAACAACACTTGTGGCTATTCTTTCCTCAGTCAAGCCCACTCTTTACAGCCGCCTGGGACAGCAAGTGGCTGAGTCCTCGTTGTTGTTTCTCCGCTGATTTCAGCCAGCCAATCCCAACCTTTTCCATTGCAGCTAACCACAACTTCTACTTCCTCCTCTTACAACCATCCGCCACCTCGCCACCTCGCCACCTCGCCACCCTCCACTCGTGCACTCACCAAATCCGATCACCACCTTGGATACAGTTTAGTCACGGTTGCTTGTGTTTTTTGTTGTATTTCACTTTCAAGTTTGTTTGGTTGTAAGCGCATATCTGTTGTCGGTGATATTATTTATTTTTTCTATTGTTATAATTTTAGTATTAGTTTTGGTCCCAGTGAATTTTTTTTACTAGAGATTTTCATGTTTTGTTTTTGCATTTTCACTCTTTTTTTACAAATGAAAAAAATATTGTAGTCTTTGTTACAATATTCTTTAAAATTGTTGTTCTTCTACCATATATCTTTATTTTGAAGTGGCTATATGAAAGGGCCTATTATTTATTTATTTAGTTAATTTCTTAAGTCTTTATTTTTGTCTCTTAGTTAAATCAACTTATTTTTTAAAATATTCAAAATATTTTTAAAAATAACTACCACTGTTGCAAGCCGTCCTGTTGCTTTCGGACGCCGACCCCTAAACCCTGAATCCTATCACCCTATTACCCTATTACCCTAAACCCCATACCCTGAACTCTAAACGTTAAACTCTAAACCCTATTTATCTATCAATGATAAATACCACCTCAAGAGCGAAATACAGGCGGAGCTTCATTTGACTCTTAGAGGAAA
Source organism: Phalaenopsis hybrid cultivar (assembly GCA_002079205.1). Classification (NCBI taxonomy): domain Eukaryota; kingdom Viridiplantae; phylum Streptophyta; class Magnoliopsida; order Asparagales; family Orchidaceae; genus Phalaenopsis; species Phalaenopsis hybrid cultivar. The sequence goes on along the minus strand of JXCR01086554.1, from coordinate 231,980 downwards.
ATCACCATCTCAAAACGAGATGCAGTCGAAGTACCACTCGCATTTGGATACAACTCAAAACAACAAAAAATTCGATGCAGACGGTTATCTTGACAAAACTGCACTAAAAAACAGAACCTCGAACATCAAGAACACACATATATAACCCCCGATAACTAGGAGTGGTTCTCTTATCTTGAAAGAGGTGATACTCCCCTTTGGAAGAGCCTACTGGCTCTCTCCGTCTTCTGCTTCGCTCCAGGTATAAGCGACGCGACTCATGTCTCTCGCATCTGCTTTTTGGACCCCGCTTCAATTTTATTCAAATCAAAACATAAATAAATCAAAATCAAAATAATTAAAAAAAAACAATAGTGATGCTGGTCTCTAAAGCTTTTCCTGCTGTTTTTGGAGNCTCTTACGGTGGGAATCACAAAATATATTTATGCAAGTACTAAATAGTCCTTTTGCAATGCCAGCTTAAGACTACACAAATCACCTCCTAAATAGTCCAATAACTTCTCAATAACCCCCAATAACCGAGTTATTGGAAGGTTGTTTGGGGGAGTACGCAAGCAAAACTGTGTGCGTACTTCGTAACCCCCTAATAACCTACCAATACATTTCGCGGTTTCTTGCTCATATTTTTTGTTGTTATTCAGAAGTTTTGTCAGGTTATTGAGGGTATTAACCTCAATAACACCGACATAACTCTCAAATACCTCTCGAATAACCTCTATACTCACGTAGTTCTGCGTGCATACTCCGTACATAAATATTTTTCTACTGCAACTTCTATCTTTATCTCTCTCTATTTATTGTAGCGAATTTAATTGTCCCGCTATTTATACTGTGGACTACAGTTCACTGTTGCTGTTATGCCATTTTATATTGTGTTTTATTTTTATCATTTTGCAGTTAGTAAATTTTGCAAAATTGATTTCACAAAAATCAGCTGCTAAATATTTGTCTTTTCTTATAGGGTCATTGTCTGTCATTAATTCAAGCAGCCTCAGAAGTCCGAGAGCAGGGTGCAGTTGATGATCGTGACACTTTCCTCCACGGTGTTCGTGATCTTCTCAGCATTTATTCAAGTATCATCATAAAATTTTTTTTACTCAATAATTCAAATTTGTTAAGCTTGACTTGTATCTTTATAAAACTAGATTATTTTTCTTGTAGATTCTCAAGCTGCATTGCCAACTTACGTGTCAGCCCATGGAATTATTCAGCAGATTTTAGCTGTAAGATCTGATCTACTTTCTCTCCAATTAGAACTTGAGAATTCTCTTCCTGAAGACCGGAGAAGATGCGTTAATGAACTGTAAGTAACTCCAGGCAATTTTTCTATCTGATATACTTTCTGATCCACATTATATTTTGCACAATGTTATGATAAACAATTTTTAAATTACTCGCTCTCAAAATTTTAGCTTTCTCAAGCCTTTTAAGAAGCATTTCTTAATGTGAAAGTGTTCTATTTCTTCTACAACTTATCTTTTACATGAAANCAATTTTTAAATTACTCGCTCTCAAAATTTGAGCTTTCTCAAGCCTTTTAAGAAGCATTTCTTAATGTGAAACTGTTCTATTTCTTCTACAACTTATCGTTTACATGAAGTCATATATAGTTCCTTGTCTTGATGTCAATTTAATTAGTGTTTCTTACATGAAGTATCTTTTTATGTTATTTAATTTTTTAATTTAAATTCTATAGTTATAGTCCAATACATGATGGCATGGCTTGGGCAAAGAAGTGGCTTCTGAAATACTGCTGCTATGAATAGATGCAGCATATAGATGTCAAATCATAATCGCAAATGCCTTTTTTTCTCTAACTTTTTAAAGGGCCATTTACATACTATGTATTTACATACCTTGCAACTAAACTTTCATATTTAAACACAAAGCACTCCAATCTTTAATCTCACATAAAAAATAGCACTATTATCACTTCTTAAAAGCGTAATACAATTTTTCATGCATAGGTTTAAAGCACCAAACTGCTATATATGTAAACAAATAAGTTTAGGTGTGAGATAAATACATAAGAATTGTGTGCTTCGTAGGTAAATTTAACTTGAATTTTTTGCTGATTTAAAGATTCAGGGAATTGTAAAATTGGTTCTGCCCTCTTTCCTACAAATAAGTGTGGGGGCGTAAGAGATGTCTAATTTAAAAACATTATCATGGTAGTTGCATGTTTTTGATGTTTTGTTGATAGATCATGTTCACAAAGCACTGTTTATTCATTTTAATTATGCAGGGTGCTTCAGCGGCCAAATATTCTTCTCATTGTCTTTAACATTTTGTAGAATTATTTAGTTTTTTGGCTTTTGGATTATTGGACTAAGCCCTTGCAAAATTTGTTTTGTTGGCTTATTTAAATTGTTTTTTTATATTTCTAATATATATTCCCATATGCTGAATTGAGTTAATTTTTAACTTAAAAAAATACATAGCTTTTTCTTTTGCCAAAATGCTTGATGAGCTTTTATTTTTGTTGTTCTTTTCATCAACAGGTGTACTCTTATTCAAACTTTGGAGCAGCTTTTATTTGCATCATCAACAACTGCAGAACCATCATTAACTCCTAGGGTACATTATTTTCTTACTTCATTATATACTAGCTGCGCTTTTTGTCACCTTTTTATTATTAATTGGAAGATTTACATACATACCACTCAATTCCTATGTATTTATATACCTAACACCTAAACTTCTATTTTTATGTACATACCACCTTTTGTTGTATTTCATTTTATAGAAGTTAACATGGTAGTATTTTTAACGTGATATGAAAGTTTTGGGTGGTATAAATGTAAAAGGTAAAGTTTGGGTGCTAGATGTGTAATTTCATTGGAATTGAGTGATATGCATGTAAGAGTTAAATAAAATGTCATTCTTCTTTTCATGCTTTTCCTGTTTATGTAACAATATTAGGTTGCTTTCCTTGGGTCTTACTCTATGCTGAACCAATGATTTTCCGAAAAGATCCCTAATACTGCTCAAACATACATTTTTCAAGTAGCTTTTGGTAGGACAGAGTTCAGATGAAAGATCAAAGATTCGTTGAAAATTAGATCAGCTTTTGATTCATATCTAGTTTAGCCAAGGGCTCGGTTCAGACTTCAGTGGTTTGTATGGGCGGGCCTAAAGACCCAACCCACACGGTACAACACACACCAAAAAATGGAAAATATGGGTACATAAAGAAATAAAAAGAAACCTAAAACCCACCCGGACGCTGAGAAAGTGTGGGTCATCCCAATCTAGTCTTGTCTCTGGCTCTAGTTTTCGGTAGGAATCCAACTAAGATAAGTAAGGTGTTGACCATTACCCGTAGTAATCAAAGTATCATCCATAAGACTCCTGAGCTCTTGTAGATATCCATTCTTCTTCTTCCTCTTGGAAGTGTAAACCTGTCATTCATTCTCCGAAGAATCCGCCTGATGGGGTAGAGCTGAAGTAGAATGTTACTAACAGTAATACCCACAATAGGTTCTACAATATGTGAAGTATGAGTTGTCGCTACACCGGATACTTCTTGAAGAAATGGAGCTGCGAGGCTCTCCTGATTATCAGTCTGAACACTATCATTTATAGGTAATAGTCCATCAGTATTGTTTTGTATGAAGTTTGTAGGTGTCAGCATCGTATCACTCGCAGTAACAGTAACATCAATGTCATTGGGGGGGGGTCCTCAGGTGCAACAAACACCTTCTGTCTGGTAGTATCCTCCTCAGGTGGAACTAAAATTTCCACACCAGTGGGGTTAGACCCATCCTTGTTCACTTGAACCTTAGATTTCATATTAGGATGAAATTTGTGACATTTAGCAAGGATATGACTAAACATCTTACAGTTGGTACAATATGGGGGGGGGTTTGTGTTCAATGACGATTTATTGCCAATATCCATTATGGGTTGTGCCCAGCCAGACTTCAGTAAACATCAGGTAAAGTAATATCCTTTTCCACAAGTATTCTGGCTATCGAGGGTTTGCTTAGGTTGAAAGTAGGCAGATCTAGTTTCAAAGATCCCCAAGAATGGCTCTAAGTGAACCTGATGGTGAAAAAAATGTAGCTTGAAACCAGGTAAACTAAACCATACCGGTACAGTGGAAGTTTAATGATTTGGATCGAAATTAGGTGACCATATGAGTAACTTCATTGATTTGCCTTTGATATTAAGATATTTCTTGGTGAAAATTTTGTTGTAGTCTTCAACCACTGTTAGTTGGATCAACACATGTCTCCTATCCATGAGTCCCACTTTTCACTTGTCTACTAGCTTAAGAACATCAACACTCTTTCTGATAACATCCATAGGAGGGTGTCCCCACTCAAATTTTTCAATAAGAGCAAACTTGAATTTTTCCGTCAGGGTAGAAATTTCTAACTCTGAGAAAAAGATTGCTGATTTTTCACATTTCTTACTTTCTTTCTTAATAAAAGGACAATCATCTGTGCCCTCACGAGATTCCTTATAACTTGAGGGGAATCTCACTGCGGACCCCACCTGAGGGTTACCCACCACGTGGGCAAATAAGACTTTGTCTGGCTCAACCAAACAAGGAGGCGCCATCAGAGCAAGGAGAGCTGTCGGCATTGAGCTACAGTGAAGAACAGTGAATGACGAGCGGCTCTGTCGCAGACGCCAGAGGCAGAGCCGAGCAGACGACCCTTCGAGCGGCTATGTTAGAAGCGAACGCGTTAAGCGGCTCTGTTAGAAGCGAACGCGTCATCGTCGAGATGCAGAAGAACGCCGACGAGCGCGAGCCGACGAAGGAGAAAGGAGCGGAAGCTTCAAGCGACAGAATCAATGGTGATCGCCATTTGAAACCCTAGCAGAGCAGTCGTCCGCCATATATATATATTTATATTTTGATTAGAAATAAAATATATATGAGTTTATGTATTTGTATATATAAATCTATATATTCATGCATTTTGGACTAGAACTTTCCCGACATTAAAAAATTAGTTGAGATTGGGTCTATTAATTTCTCGAATCGAAGTTAATGAGCCATATTATAACCAAACTTTACTTGTCTGAAAACAGATCTAATGACTTCCGAGAAAAATTTTTGCTAGGGTTGGACTGGCTCGAGATTGGATTGTTGACAGCACTAGCTATACCTAATTTTCTTTTGCAGTATTTGTAATTTATCATGGTTTTCCTGTCTTTGAAGCTGACAATTGTGTATGCTTTTTTAGTACTACCTTTTGTTAGCCTAAACTGCATTACAATTTTTTTCCGAAATTGAAGTACTTTTTTTTCTGTGATTTTGCATCTCTGAGGTTGTTGGAAGCCTTGAATTTCTTAAAACCGTACTTTTGCCTCCTGAACACAATTTTTGGCCTATTTTATGTTTTTTTTTTGGGTTGTCCCGTTTTCTCTTTTATGCTTTCTGTTATTTTATCATTTCTTTTTAATTATTTCCTATATATTTGTTGTATTAGGGTTTGGAAGTCAGCTTTTGCTTGGTTTTCTGTAGGACATCCTTTGATGTTCTGATTTCTCCATTTTATTCAATGGCAAGAAGGTGCTATGGCTGTAACTCATCTTAAGGTGGTGTGTAACTCTATTTTTCCTACTCCCCACAACCGTTCCCCTTGCACATACTTCCCTTTTCCTCGCAGTCGCCTAGGACAGCAGTCTTGCTGTCTTTTGACTGCAGAGCAGCCACCCAACCACCTATTTCCCTCGCTCCAGCCGCCTGTCCTCGTTCCCAGCCGCCTCTCCCTCGATGTGTCCACCTGGAACAACACTCCCTGCTGTTCTTCCCTCAGTCCAGCCCACTTTTTTCTTTACAGCCGCCTAGGACAGCAAGTGGTTGTGTCTTCACTGTTGTTTTTCCACTGATTTCCAGCCAGCCAAACCCACTTCTTCCCACTGCAGCCAACTGCAACTTGCCCTTCCTCCTCATACACTCCTCATGCAGCCATCCACCGCCTTGCGACCCTGCTCTTGTTGTCCACTCACCAAATCCTACCACCGCTTTTGGATACAATTTAGTTGCATTTATTTTTGTTTGTCATTGCATTTCACTTTCAATTGTGTTTGGTTGTAATCACATATTTGTTTTTAGTAATAATATTTGTTTTTCTATTATTTTTTAGTTGATTCTGTATCATTTGCTATCAGAGCTAGCACAACCCTAATCTTACCCTAGGATTCCTAGCATTCACTACTATTGAACTGTACATATATCTAAAATTTTTCTTTCCCATCCTACAACACCCCTACCCACGCCCTGCTGCCACAGAATTAATTGCCAGAACCAGATGGGGAATTTACCATGGGAGAGTTAGAGTGAAAGCTCTGTCGAGTGCTACGACTTGATTACATTGAGTAATGGATCCATGGAGAGGACACCAGTAAGCATGATAATGAGATCTGAAGAGGAGTGAGAGTGGAACACTTGAATCTCTTCCATAGGTCTGATTTCAACGGAGAAGAAGACATGCCACGACACTTTCGGATACAGTATCAGAGGGGGTTGAGAGATGAAGTGCCTCTTAGAAAATACAATGATGAAGTATGTGTTTGAGGCTATAGAGACAGAGTGCTTGTTGTGGGTACCAAGTCGTAGGAGTGAGAAAGGGAAACATCGGATTTCGAGGGGAGGATGAATACAGATAATTTCGTAGAGTGGTTGCAGGTCATCAAGAGGGTCTTTGAATACAAAGAGATGTCAGATGATCCGTAAGTTAAAATAGGGATATCAAGCTGAAGAAGAGCACCTCGTTGTGGTGGGAGAATCTAAAGAGGGAGAGAAATAGAGAATTACATAGTAAGATCACTACATGGGAGAAGATATAGAGAGAGTTGCAGCTATATACACCCCCCCGGCCCGCTCGCCACTAACATCTAGATCTTTTCTTGAGGCTCCACTACTTGCAACAGAGGAAGCTATCAGTGGAGTACACCGCAAAGTTTGTGCTGGAGCCAGAGAAGCACACGATAGCCAATTATTTCGGAGGCTTGCATCCTTCGATCGTCAACGTTGTTCAGCTAGTCTTACTGGTCCTTTTTTGACGTTCAGACCCTAGCACTGATGGTGGAGAGATAACAGAGGCAAAACAAGTACCCACCGCCACTCAGATAGCCACCCAAAGTTGGAAACATCAGTAGAAGCACGCCTAATATAGTTGAGAAGTTTGGTTAGAAAAATAGAGCTACCCAAAGTGAGAAGCGTGAGAAGAGCAGCNAGTACACCGCGGAGTTTGTGCTGGAGCCAGAGAAGCACACGATAGCCAATTATTTGGGAGGCTTGCATCCTTCGATCGTCAACGTTTTTAGCTAGTCTTACTGGTCCTTTTTTTGACGTTCAGACCCACCGCCACTCAGATAGCCACCCAAAGTTGGAAACATCAGTAGGAGCACACGNAGTACACCGCGGAGTTTGTGCTGGAGCCAGAGAAGCACACGATAGCCAATTATTTGGGAGGCTTGCATCCTTTGATCGTCAACGTTGTTCAGCTAGTCTTAGTGGTCCTTTTTTGATGTTCAGACCCTAGCACTGATGGTGGAGAGATAACAGAGGCAAAACAAGTACCCACCTCCACTCAGATAGCCACCCAAAGTTGGAAACATCAGTAGGAGCACACCTAATATAGTTGAGAAGTTTGGTTAGGAAAATAGAGCTACCCAAAGTGAGAAGCATGAGAAGAGCAGTACCCCCACTACCGCCCCAACAAATAAATGTTTCAGACGTCATAGTTTTAGATACATCACTTCCATATGCCCGAAAAGCCTAGTTTTTCTTTCACCGAGAAGGGTGCAGTGGAGGAAGTGAGCAACGGAGAGACAGCTGAAGAACAAGGTGAGTACTAGCTTCCATCGAATGAGGGCGAGATGCTAGTGTTCCGATACGTCCTTCAGATTAAGGCTATGAGGGAGCAGCTGTGGCTTCACCACAACATATTCTAACCCATTGCATTATAAAGGAAAATATGTGCAGTCTTATCATTGATGAATGAAGCATAAAAAATGTGGCGTCTACACATATGTTGGACGAGTTGAGTCTCACGACTCAAAAACACTCCCAGTCGTACTCCTTGACATGATTGAGGAAGAAGAATAAAATCGACTTTGACAAGAAGTGCCACGTGGAGTTTTCGATTAGGAGATAGTTGCAGGATTAGGTTTGGTGTAACATAGTGTCCCTGGATGTGTGTCACATGTTGAAGAGTTCTTGGCAGTTTGATAGTTAGCATCGGCATGATGGGTACATGAACACCTACTCATTCACCAATGATGAAAAGTGTATTGTTCTTTTACCTTCGATGAAGTGTGAGATTATAGGTGTTGTTGACAACGGATAAGCGCTAGTAAGATCAATTTTGGTGATGACAGATGATGGTAGGATTGAGGCGCCGATTCTAGACACGGAGCATTCACTATTAAAGAAAATTTTATGACATTATGATCAATACCTTACCACTATGCCCATCACCATTTGGGAAGGTCACGCTACCCTATCTTCAGATTAGCTTGAGCCAACCTTGGGTTACTTTTGGAAGATTCGGCAAAATATACGTGATAGAAGTCCTAGTTCAATTTAGTGGGCTAACCAAAGAAAATTGGACTGATATGGATGTATGCTCACAAGCAGAGGACTCTTCTCAGGTGTTTTTTGGGGACAATACAAATGCTAGTGAGATCCAGGTGCTTCTCAGACCGCAATCGAAGAGCCTTCAATCCCAGAAGGTCACATCAGCTCAACCACCTTCAACGTGGTCGGTTTGACGTTATACTATGAGGAGACAAGCTTCAACGAATGAGGTTGAAGCTCTCCCGACCCAAGGAGACTTATGCAGGAGTGCTCTCACTTAGAATGTGAGATGCGAGCTTGCCCGTGACAGGAAACGGACCGAAATAATTTCATTTTCTTTTTTTATGCTTTCTTTTCTATTATCTTCCATTTTTTTTAGTCATTATTTATATATTTTTTGCATTAGGGTTTGGAAGTCGGTTTTTGTTTGGTTTTCCGTCAGGGCTGTCGTCGGCGTTCCGATTTCTCCCTTCTAGAGTTGTTTCCAAATGAGAGAAGGTGTTCCGGCTTTAACTTGTTCTGACATTATACTAAGGAGACATGCTTCGACGAATGAGATTGAAACTCTTCAGAACCTATGAGACTGATGCAAAAGCGCTCTCCCTTTGAATGCGAGATGCGAGCTTGCCTGTGATAGGCGACGGGTCGAAATAATCTCATTTTTTATTTTTTATGCTTTCTTTTCTATTATCCTTCATTTTTTTTAGTCATTTCTTATATATGTTTTGTATTAGGGTTTCGAATTCAGTTTTTGTTTGGTTTTTTGTCAGGGCTGCCGTCGGTGTTCCGATTTCTCCCTTCTAGAGTTGTTTTTAAAAGAGAGATGTTTTGGCTTTAACTTATTCTGAGGTGGTGTGTCTCTCCCATTTTCTTACTCCATTGAACCCTTCCCCCCATATTCTTCCCTTTTCCTCGCTGCAGTCGCCCGGAACAGCAACCTTACTTGTTTGTTCCTGCAGGCCAACCCCCAATCACTTATTTCTCTCATTTTCCAGCCGCCTCTCCTCCCAGAACAACACTTGTGGCTATTCTTCCCGCAGTCAAGGCCACTCTTTACAGCCGCCTGGGACAGCAAGTGGCTGAGTCCTCGTTGTTGCTTCTCCGCTGATTTCAGCCAGCCAATCCCAACTTTTTCCATTGCAGCCAACCACAACTTCTACTTCCTCCTCTTACAACCATCCGCCACCTCGCCACCCTCCACTCGTGCACTCACCAAATCCTATCACCACCTTGGATACAGTTTAGTCACGGTTGCTTGTGTTTTTCATTGTATTTCACTTTCAAGTTTGTTTAGTTGTAAGCGCATATCTGCTGTCTGTGATATTATTTATTTTTTCTATTTTTATAATTTTAGTATTAGTTTTGGTCCCAATGAATTTTTTTTACTAGAGATTTTCATGTTTTGTTTTTGCATTTTCACTCTTTTTTTACAAATGAAAAAAATATTGTAGTCTCTGTTACAATATTCTTTAAAATTGTTGTTCTTCTACCATATATCTTTATTTTGAAGTGGCTATATGAAAGGGCCTATTATTTATTTATTTAGTTAATTTCTTAAGTCTTTATTTTTGTTCTCTTAGTTAAATCAACTTATTTTTTAAAATATTCAAAATATTTTTAAAAATAACTACCACTGTTGCAAGCCGTCCTGTTGCTTTCCGACGCCGACCCCTAAACCCTGAATCCTATCACTCTATTACCCTAAACCCTATACCCTGAACTCTAAACGTTAAACTCTAAACCCTATTTATCTATCAATGATAAATA
>JXCR01086554.1:196041-210480 GCA_002079205.1 Phalaenopsis hybrid cultivar | reverse complement strand
TTTCTTCTTGCAAGAGGTTGAGGATAATGAGAGGATCTGAAGCCAAAGGGTTGGGGTCAATTCATGAATGATTTTAAGTTTTTTTTTTTTTTATATAAATTTTGCTTGGGAAATTCGAGTTGTATAAATAGATGATTATGGATCATTCATCAGTTATATATAATTTAAAATTACAGAAAAGAAGTCATCAATTGCTTTTCTCTTATGATTTAATTTTATTTTTTTGAAAGCTACTTATAATATGTGAGCTTAAAGGCCCTTTTGATGTTAAGGATTTGCCTTGGCTGTACTATGGATTTGATCTTTTCCATGCTATTTGAATTTTTTCTAATGAAATTTTAGATAAATAAATAAATAAATATTGATGAAATCAAAGTAAATTGAATGGAGCTCTAATATTCTTGTTATTTATTAGGACAGTATTATGTATGTAAAAATGAAAATTTAAGTGTGAGATAGATAAATCTATAAAAAAAAATTAGGTGCTATGTATGTAATTTTCCCTTTAGATTTATGAATGCAACCGACAGCAGACATGTGATGCACATGATACTGCATATTTTTGGTAGCAGAATATAAAGGAGCCTAACTATAGTCATTCATATATATTTTTTAGAATCATTATATAGAGTGATAATAATAGCAATAATTCTCTTCTGAGATAGATCGTTAATTATAGATTTAGGAATGCCTCGTTCAAAAATATATATTGAGTATATATAATTCAAAAAAANATCGTTAATTATAGATTTAGGAATGCCTCGTTCAAAAATATATATTGAGTATATATAATTCAAAAAAAAAAAAAATATTCCCAATGACAAAATAGTCCTCGAGGGGTGTGAAGCTCAGCTCGTAGTGGTAGCGGCCGGCTGGAAAATGCATCGAAATGACTAGTAGCNAAAAAAAGAAATATTCCCTATGACAAAATAGTCCCCGAGGGGTGTGAAGCTCAGCTCGTAGTGGTAGCGGCCAGCTGGAAAATGCATTGAAATGACTAGTAGTAAACAAATCGAGCCGGCTCACAAGTCAACGATCCGAGCTAGGACGAGCATGTAGCTAGATAATCTCGACTCATAAGGCTTTTAGTGAGTCGAGCTCAAGCCAACTCAGCTCATTTACACTCATATTTCTGACTATTTATATGAAGTTGTTTTAATCTCAGAGTTTATATAAAAGTATCAAAATAGTCTCTTATTATTTCAAATTGAGTTCTAATATTCTTTCATATAAGTACTTCTGGGATTAAAATGACCCTGTGTAAATAATCAGGGGACTATTTTAGCACTTTGCTCGNCTAGATAATCTCGACTCATAAGGCTTTTAGTGAGTCGAGCTCAAGCCAACTCAGCTCATTTACACTCATATTCCTGTCTCAGAGTTTATATAAAAGTGTCAAAATCGTCTCTAACTATTTCAAATTGAGCTCTAATATTCTTTCATATAAGTACTAGTTTAGACACAATTTAATTCTAGGATTAAAATGACCTGTGTAAATAATCAGGGAACTATTTTAGCACTTTGCTCGAAAAAAAAAAAAAAAAGAATAATTGTTTCTTAGCGAAGAAAATGATTAAAATTAAATAAATCAATCAAATTAAAAAAATAAATTATTTTTAATTTACATATCAAAATCAATGCATGTATTCTTCTAAAAAAATATAACTTTATCAAATTAATATATTCTTGGAGAGTACACATTTTATTAAATAAATTAAGGAATAATAAATAATTATTTCTATTTTTCGTGATATACTTGTTAAATTGCATAGTTACATTTTGATCCTATAAAATAAATGTGCTCTTTTACAAGGATTGAAAGGGAGATGTGTTTATTTTGTGGATTTTCATTAAAGAATTTTTTATATTATTAGGGATCTAAGTTATTTTATTTCGTATCACAATGAAATATATAGTGTCTTATCTTATAATTAAATTTATTTTTTTTTTTTCTATTTTTTTCATTTTTGGAAATTTCTCATACAAACCATTCAAAAGCATACTAGGCTTGAATCAACATGTGAGCCAAATTAAAACCTAACTAAAATTCCATGCAAATGCCATTGTAAGAAGAGATCTGATGNTTTTTCATTTTTGGAAATTTCTCATACAAACCATTCAAAAGCATACTAGGCTTGAATCAACATGTGAGCCAACTTAAAACCTAACTAAAATTCCATGCAAATGCCATTGTAGGAAGAGATCTGAAAAGTCAATTTATATGCCATAATTGGCTAAACACATTATTAACTACACATGGGTCCCCCATGCTATGCATGAGTTTAACCATGCATGCATGTGTAATTTATTCATAGTACACATTCAAGAGACTTGAATCTACCTGTCTCCTAATAATGAAGCTTCCAAGAAATGCAAACTTGGCATTTTTTGTGTTAGAGTTCAATCATAAATGCTTATATTAAAGCTTTTTAAACTTACTTCTTCTTTATGCATAGGATCAAAATTAGGGTTGTCGTATCGAGTCGAATGCTGGTTTGGATACCATTCTTCATCTTGGTGATGTGTTTTATCAGCTGCCTAATGATCTCGAGGTGGTCGAGTGTTTTTGTAACAAGGACGGACAATTGATCACGAATTGTGTCTCGACCTGTAACCTTCGCCTTAGGTGGTCGGGTTTTATGGGTTGAAGGTTCTACTCTGGAGGAAGCGGGGTTGGGGTTATACTTTTCGATCGATATGTGGTTATTGGCCAACTGTAACAGCTCGAATAACATTTTCGTTTGTTGTAGATCACACACATATCAGAAGGGTCCTTCGTTCAACCCTTAACCTAAGGCGATGTAAGCGAATGAAGGCTCCATGTCACGCAATTCTAACATTTCATTTTGGAAGCCCACAATGAATGGGCATAGGCTCTTGCTCTGTCCCTAATGGATCTGCAAAAGTGCTAGTGAGCTTTTCTGGGATTTTTGGGAGGTTTTTTTTGTAAAGAGCCAAAAGGCTCCGTATTTTATTCCAAAAAAAGAAAAAGNACATTCAAGAGACTTGAATCTACCTGTCTCCTAATAATGAAGCTTCCAAGAAATGCAAACTTGGCATTTTTTTGTGTTAGAGTTTAATCATAAATGCTTATATTAAAGCTTTTTAAACTTACTTCTTCTTTATGCATAGGATTAAAATTAGGGTTGTCGTATCGAGTTGAATGCTGGTTTGGATACCATTCTTCATCTTGGTGATGTGTTTTATCAGCTGCCTAATGATCCCGAGGTGGTCGAGTGTTTTTGTAGCAAGGACGGGCAGTTGATCACGAATTGTGTCTCGACCTGTAACATTCACCTTAGGTGGTCGGGTTTTATGGGTTGAAGGTTCTACTCTGGAGGAAGCGGGGTTGGAGTTATACTTTTCGATCGATATGTGGTTATTGGCCACTCTAACAGCTCGAACAACATTTTCGTTCGTTGTAGATCAAACACATATCAGAAGGGTCCTTCGTTCAGCCCTTAACTTAAGGCGACCTAAGCGAATGAAGGCTCCATGTCCCGCAATTCTAACATTTCATTTTGGAAGCACGCGATGAATGGGCATAGGCTCTTGCTCTATCCCTAATGGATCTGCAAAAGTGCTCGTGAGCTTTTCTGGGATTTTTGGGAGTTTTTTTTTTTTGGTAAAGAGCCAAAAGGCTCCATATTTTATTCCAACAAAAGAAAAAGTACAAAAGAAGGACTGAGGAACCTAAACACCCCCTACACAACTCACGCAAGCAAAACAAAAACCTAAGGTTCCTCTACCTCAAAAGAAAATACAAAGTAAACAAGAAAAAAAAAAAAAGAAAAAAACAATCAACAAAAATTAGAAATAAAATCAAGAATAGTCATATGAGAAAGAGCTTGAGGCACCAAAGTAGAAACAACAGCAGAAATCCCACGAGCACCTGCTTTAGCCGCCCAGTTAGCAGCCATATTACCTTCTCGTTTAATATGAAGCCAATGTATATCCAAATTTTAAGATCCTAATGTTGGAGTCCTACAAGGAGCAGATTGATTCGACCAATCATATAGTCCCGTTTGAGTCAATCACATGTTTGCTAATGATCACTAACATGTTAAAATACCATTTTTTCTTTATCATGCTAAGTGAGTTGGCCCTTGGGTGGTTCAATGAATTACTGTCGTGAGAAAATATGTTGTCATTGATTTCAAGTTGGTGATTGTGACATAGTCAACTCCCAAAAATCCACAGTCGAAAACACCATGCTGGAGTGGATCTTGGACTGTTTCTTGATTCCTCACGATATTTTGAATCAGGGATCTAATCTCATATCAGTTCTATTCGATTTGGGTGGATCTTCTTCTTCGCTCTGGTTTTCCGTTTTCCTCTTTTCTCGATTTATAGCAAACCTTTAATGCTTGATGCATCTACTCTTCATTGTACAAAACCATTTGTTGCTAGTGTTTTAGTTGAAAGGGATATTACTACATATTTTCAAGATTTGGTTTGGATTAGGAGTGAAGTAGACGAATATTGGCAACCTGTAGAAATGGAGTTTGTGTCTAGCTATTGTTCTCATTGCAAGATGTTTGATCATTTGTTCACTCATTGCTTTAATGATCAGCCTGAATTGCGTGGTAATAAAGAATCCAAGAACTCAAGGGTGGAGGATAAGAGTGGTCAGAAATCTTCTCGAAATCAAGAAAATCTGTTGGCTATTACTGAAAATTTAGAGCTCAGTTTGCCTACTTCAGACATTATTACGGGTACTAATCTTGATAACGAGATTAATACCAATCTCAGTTTAGCTTCAGAAGTTAATAAGATTAACTCTAATGTGGATACAAATATTGAGGTGATTATTGTTGTTGAAGGAAATTTGACTACGAATGTTGGGGATTCCTCGAATGCTAGTCCAATTAATGCGGACACTGTTTTTCTAAATGAACACGTTGGCGTACAGGTAGCTCCTTTAGTGGATGATAGTCTTGTTCTAACTATATTAGAATTGGAGGAAGACTGGATGGTACAACGTTTTTCTGGAAAACGTAAGCTCAAGAGAATTCGAGAACATAGTTACATTAATCCAGATGCTCTTATCAGTTTCTCAAATAATAAAGAAGATTATAATGGTGGAGTCTTGTCCATGAGGCTCACCAGAGGTATGTTAATTATTGATGAAGATTAACTCTCTTATCTGGAATATTAGAGGAATAGCTAAGTCTATTACCTCGGATAGACTTAAGCATTTGATCTGAATTTATAAATTAAATTTTCTGGGTATTTTAGAGCATATGGTTACCTCGTGTAACAAAGATAAATATGTGAGAAAGATCGGTTTCTTGAATTATTATGCTAATTTTAACAATAAGATATGGTTCATGTGGAAGGACTTTGTAAAGGTTGATATTCTTATTAATGATCATCAGATGCTGCATCTTAAGGTTCATATTCATAATGATTATTTTCTTCTCTCTATTATTTATGTCGGATGCTCCAAACAGGCAAGATCAGAGCTATGGTCTTTAATTAAATCAGTCAATGCTAAGAATGATTCTTGGCTAATGTGAGGTGACTTCAATATTATTACTTCTGCTATGAAAAAAAAGGTGTGTCGCCCAATGTAGGGCGCATAGTTGAATTTAATGACACTCTCATGTAGGTTGGCCTTTTTTATTTGGGTTTTCAAAGAAATCCATTTACTTGGTATCGAGGTCAAATTTTTTAAAGATTGGATCGTTGTGGCGAATACTAAGTGGATAAATAAGTTTCTATATCACAAAGTGATACTTCTGAGTATTTCGGCTTTGGATCATGCTCCTCTTCTTCTTTAAATCACTGATGGTTTAAATGTTTCGAAATATACCTTCCGTTTTTATAATATGTGGATGCTCCATGATAATTACTCAAGCATTATGCAGGAAAATTGGAAAGTTGACGGAACTGGTAAAGCAGGAATTCAATTATGGAAGCTTCAAAAGCACTTAGCTAAGCAACTGAAAAACTAGAACTTGCAGGTTTTTGGGAATCTTCAATTAAAGATTAATACTCTTGAAGAAAAAGTGAGAGGTTTGGATAATGAGTATGCTAATAATAAACTGGATTTGGAAATCTTATTGAGGGAGCAACAAAATTTGAATCATACTATTTCTATGCAAGAATGTTTTTTATGCTCAGAAGGCTGTTAAAACAAATTTCTTGGAGGGGGATCATAACACGACTTACTACCATGCTTGCATACGTAATTGTAGGAAGCAGTATTTTATCTCGAGGATTTACATGAGTGAAGATAGAATTATTGTTGATAACAATGAGATCATTTTTGATGGTATTTGGTATTTTTCTAAACTGTTTTCTAGTGATGGAAGCAGGTTAATTGAGATTGATTCCTCTCTTTATTCTTCTTCCATACATATTAATCACAATTTGCTGACTTGTGTTTCCAGCTTGGAAGAAATAAAAAAATATCCTCTTTGATATGGAAGAGGGCAAGGCTACAGGTCCTGATGGGTTTGATGTGGAATTTTACAAGAATAGTTGGGATATTGTCCAGAACCAATTTATTGATACTATTCAAGACTTCTTTCGGGATATTGATTTACCTAGGTATTTTAAGTACACCAATATAGTCTTGATTCCTAAGGTTAATAGCCCTTCTTCGTGGGATGTTTTTCGGCCTATTAGCCTTAACACTGTTATTACTAAGGTTATTTCTAAATTTCTGGTCAATAGGCTGCAGCCTATCCTTACGGACATCATATGCCCAAATCAAACGGCTTTCATTAGTGATAGAAATATTTGCAATAATGCTCTTATTGTTCAAGAATTTCTTATGGACATGGATAAGAAGTGTAGAGAGGGTAATGTAATTTTCTAAATGGATTTCCGTAAGGCTTTCGATTCGATTTGGTGGGAATTTATTCTTGATATTCTTAAGGCTGTTGGTTTCAATCAGGAATTTTGTTCTCTTATCCATAGAATTCTTAATAATAGTTACTATTCTTTTCTTATTAATGGTAGCAAATGTGGATTCTTTCAAGCTTCTAAAGGAATCAAGCAAGGTGATCCTCTCGCTCCATATCTTTTTATCCTTGCGTTTAACTACCTTTCTAGAAGCCTGAACGAGCTCTATAAGCATTATTCGAGTATGAACTATATTCACAAGGGTATAATTAACAGTTCTCATCTTTTCTTTCATTTGATTATCTTTACAAATGGTAATAAAAGATCCATTAGGAGATTATGGCAACATATTCAGATTTTCCAGGATACTTCGGGATTGGAATTTAACACTTCCAAATGCTCGTTCTATTGCTCTAAATATATTCCGGCTTGTAAGAAGAATTGGATTATGGATATTACTAATTGCCAAAAAGATTCTCTTCCTTTATCTTACCTCGGTTTTAATTTGCATAAAGGTTTGAAAATGAATGCTCTTTGCTCGCATCTTATTGGCAAAATTCAAAAAAGAATTCTTTGTTGGGAGAATAAATTTNCACCAAAGTAGAAACAACAGCAGAAATCCCACGAGCACCTGCTTTAGCCGCCCAGTTAGCAGCCATATTACCGTCTCGTTTAAAATGAAGCCAATGTATATCCAAATTTTAAGATCCTAATGTTGGAGTCCTACAAGGGGCAGATTGATTTGACCGACCATATAGTCTCATTTGAGTCAATCACATGTTTGCTAATGATCACTGACATGTTGAAATGCCATTTTTTTCTTTATCACGCTAAGGGAGTTGGCCCTTGGGCAGTTCAATGAATTACTGTGCTGAGAAAATATGTTGTCATTGATTTCAAGTTGGTGATTGTGACATAGTCAACTCCCAAAAATCCACAGTCGAAAACACCATGCAGGAGTGGATCTTGGACCGTTTCTTGATTCCTCACGATATTTCGAATTAGGGATCTGATCTCATATGAGTTCTATTCGATTTGTGTGGATCTTCTTCTTCACTCTGGTTTTTCGTTTTCCTCTTTTCTAGTTTTTGTGGATGGCTTCCCCTGTTCACAATCCCCCTTTATCGTATAAGGACGTGGTTACAGTTCGTAACCCACCTTCGATAGATGTTCTTTTTCCATCGTCTTTTAGAGATCAGATGGTCGAAAGTGATGCGGATGGACTTTTGAAGAAAGCTTCGAAAAAAGGAGGTAAACTGGCTACAAGAAATTGGTACTAAGCTTCTTGTAGAATCGATGAAATTTACTTTAATTGGTAAATTTAATTTTGCTCATCCTAGTTTTGAGGCTATTCGGAAATACTTTACAAAGTGTGGTTTATCTGGTCTTTGGAAAGTTGGCCTTATCGATGGAAGAAACTTAATGATCAAGCTTCAAAAAGAGGAGGATTATACTTCTCTCTTTTCCAAGAAAGTCATTTTTATTGAAAAATGTCATATGAAGATCCTAAAGTGGACACCTAATTTCAATCCGTTGGAAGAACCTCCCATTGTGTCGGTTTGGATAAGATTTCCTGGTCTAAAATTACATTTATTCAATTAACAAATATTATTTTCTTTAGGTTCGATTTATAGCAAACCTTTAAAGCTTGATCCAACTACTCTTCATTGTACAAAACCATCTGTTGCTAGGGTTTTAGTTGAAAGGGATAGTACTACATACTTTCAAGATTCAGTTTGGATTGGGAGTGAAGTAGACGGATATTGGCAACCTGTAGAAATGGAGTTTGTGCCTAGCTATATGGTAATAAAGAATCCAAGAACTCAAGGGTGGAGAATAAGAGTCGTCAGAAATCTTCTCAAAATCAAGAAAATCTGTTAGCTATTACTGAAAATTTAGAGCTTAATCTGCCTACTTCAAACATTATTACGAGTACTAATCTTGATAACGAGATTAATACCAATCTCAGTTTAGCTTCAGGAGTTAATAAGATTAACTCTAATGTTGATACAAATATTGAGGTGATTATTGTTGTTGAAGGAAATTTGACTACGAATGTTGGGGATCCCTCGAATGCTAGTCCAGTTAATGCGGACTCTGTTTTTCTAAATGAACATGTTGGCCTACAGGTAGCTCCTTTAGTGGATGATAGTCTTGTTCTAACTAGATTGGAATTGGAGGAACACTGGATGGTACAACGTTTTTCTGGAAAACGTAAGCTCAAAAGAATTCGAGAACGTAGTTACATTAATCCAGATGCTCTTATCAGTTTCTCAAATAATAAAGAAGATTATAATGGTGGAGTCTTGTCCATGAGGCTCACAAGAGGTATGTTAATTACTTATGAAGATTAACTCTCTTATTTGGAATATTAGAGGAATAACTAAGTCTATTGCCTTGGATAGACTTAAGCATTTGATCTGAATTTATAAATTAAATTTTCTGGGTATTTTAGAGCATATGGTTACCTCGTGTAACAAAGATAAATATGTGAGAAAGATCGGTTTCTTGAATTATTATGCTAATTTTAACAATAAGATATGGTTCATGTGGAAGGACTTTGTAAAGGTTGATATTCTTATTAATGATCATCTGATGCTGCATCTTAAGGTTCATATTCATAATGATTCTTTTCTTCTCTCTATTATTTTTGTCGGATGCTCCAAACAGGCAAGATCAAAGCTATGGTTTTCAATCAAATCAATCGATGCTAAGAATGATTCTTGGCTAATGGGAGGTGACTTCAACATTATTATGCTATGGAAAAAAAAGGAGGTGCGCCGCCCAATCTAGGGCGCATAGTTGAATTTAATGACACTCTCTTTGAGGCTGGCCTTTTTTGTTTGGGTTTTCAAAGAAATCCATTTACTTGGTATCGAGGTCAAATTTTTGAAATATTGGATCGTTTTGTGGCGAATACTAATTGGATAAATAAGTTTCTATATCACAAAGTGATACATCTGACTATTTCGGCTTCGGATCATGCTCCTCTTCTTCTTCAAATCACTGATGGTTTAAATGTTTTCAAATATACATTTCGTTTTTATAATATGTGGATGCTCCATGATAATTACTCAAGCTTTCTGTAGGAAAATTGGAAAGTTGACGGAACTGGTAAAGCAGGAATTCAATTATGGAAAGCTTCAAAGCACTTAGCTAAGCAACTGAAAAACTAGAACTGACAAGTTTTTGGGAATCTTCAATTAAAGATTAATACTCTTTAAGAAAAAGTGAGAGGTTTGGATAATGAGTATGCTAATAATAAACTGGATTTAGAAATCTTATTGAGGGAGCAACAAAATTTGAATCATACTATTTCTATGCAAGAATGTTTTTATGCTCAGAAGGCTGTTAAAATGAATTTCCTGGAGGGGGATTGTAACACGGCTTACTACCATGCTTGCATTCGTAATTGTAGGAAGCGGAATTTTATGTCGAGGATTTACACGAGTGGAGATAGAATTATTGTTGATAACAATGAGATCATTTCCGATGGTATTCAGTATTTTTCTAAACTGTTTTCTAGTGATGGAAGCAGGTTAATTGAGATTGATTCCTATCTTTATTCTTCTTCCATACATATTAATTACAATTTGCTGACTTGTGTTTCCAGCTTGGAAGAATTAAAAATATCCTCTTTGATATGGAAGAGGGCAAGGTTGCTGGTCCTTATGGGTTTAATGTGGAATTTTACAAGAATAGTTGGGATGTTGTCCAGAACCAATTTATTGCTACTATTCAAGACTTCTTTCGGGGTATTGATTTACCTAGGTATTTTAAGTCCACCAAAATAGGCTTGATTCCTAAGGTTAATAACCCTTCCTCGTGGGATGTTTTTCGGCCTATTAGCCTTAACACTGTTATTACTAAGGTTATTTCTAAAACTCTGGTTAATAGGCTGCAACCTATCCTTACGTACATCATATGTCCAAATCAAACGGCTTTCATTAGTGATAGAAAGATTTGCGATAATGCTCTTATTGTTCAAGAACTTCTTATGGACATTGATAAGAAGAGTAGAGGGGGTAATGTGATTTTCAAAATGGATTTCTGTAAGGCTTTCGATTCGATTCGGTGGGAATTTATTCTTGATATTCTTAAGGCTGTTGGTTTCAATCAGGAATTTTATTCTCTTATCCATATAATTCTTAATAATAGTTAATATTCTCTTCTTATTAATGGTAGCAAATAAGGATTCTTTCAAGCTTCTAAAGGAATCAAGCAAGGTGATCCTCTCGGTCCATATCTTTTTATCATTGCTTTTGACTACCTTTCTAGAAGCCTAAACAAGCTCTATAAGCATTATTCGAGTATGAACTATATTCACAATGGTATGATTAGCATTTCTCATCTTTTCTTTGATTTGATTATCTTTACAAATGCTAATAAAAGATCCATTAGGAGATTATGGCATCATATTCAGATTTTCCAGGATACTTCGGGTTTGGAATTTAACACTTCCAAATGCTCGTTCTATTGCTCTAAATATATTTCGGCTTGTAGGAAGAACTGAATTATGGATTTTGTTAATTGCCAAAAAGATTCTCTTCATTTATCTTACCTTGGTTTTAATTTGCATAAAGGTTTGAAAATGAATGCTCTTTGCTCGCATCTTGTTGGCAAAATTCAAAAAAGAATTCTTTGTTGGGAGAATAAATTCCTTTCTTTTGGTGGGAGGATTACTCTTTTAAAGAGTATTCTTACTTCCTTACCTATCTATGCCTTACAAGTGATGCATACTCCTATTGGTATTGTTAAAAGGTTGGAAAAACTTTTTAACAAGTTTCTTTGGGATATTAAAGGAAAGGCCAATATTCATTGGCAATGTTGGGATAAACTTTGCAGGCCTTTGGATAAAGGAGGTCTTGGTTTTCGTAGCTTTTCTGATTCTATTGAAATTAATTACATGAAACTTTGGTTCAAAATTCATTCTAACAATTCCTTATGGGCTTCCTTATTGCGTGATAAGTATTGTAAAGGTCAACATCCTTTAAATACTTCTAGTTGTAGAAATGATTCTATGGGGTTGGCAAAGGCAATTTTTCTTTTTGGTATGATGATTGGTTAGGTAAGGGCCCTTTAGTTGATTTCTATGGGGGTCCTCATCCTATTAATCTTAATATTTTTTATCTATAGAATGCTAATGGTTGGAATCATGTGGAATTGGTATAGATGGTTAATACTACTGATGCAAATTTTATTTCTTCCATTCTTATTAATCGAGATCAGTTTTATGTGCCTATAATTAAAAATAACTTGGGTGATTCTATTTTGAAGACCTTTGTTAATTATATTCAGAATTATCATGGTATGGATTTGAATAGGATTTGGAATGGTTGGGTGAGGCCATTAATTTCTTCTTTTTTTTAGAGTGCTTAATAATTCCATACCAATTGATGATATCTTAAAACTGAAAGGACTTAGTCTTCCCTCACGTTATGTTCTCTGTAAATCTGATGACGAAAGTGTAATGCATATTTTTCGTAATTGTCATTTTGCTTCTGCAATTTGGGTGGAAATAATGTCTTTTCTTTATATTACGAAGGATTGGAGTAGTTACGATAGCATTTTTGACATTTATAAAGATTGGAAAAGCTTGGGACATTCCTTATTTCTCAATGTGCCTTCCATTATAATGTGGTTTATTTGGATGGCACGTAATAATGGCAAGCATAGTATGGAGCTTCCGAATATTAATCATACGGTTGGTATGATTTTAAATTACATCAAGAAGAGTATTTCTTTCTTCAATCTTTTGGGTTCTGGTAAACTGTTGGTTGTTTTTCGTTCTTTGCAGCTTT
Organism: Phalaenopsis hybrid cultivar; assembly: GCA_002079205.1. Classification (NCBI taxonomy): domain Eukaryota; kingdom Viridiplantae; phylum Streptophyta; class Magnoliopsida; order Asparagales; family Orchidaceae; genus Phalaenopsis; species Phalaenopsis hybrid cultivar. The sequence goes on along the minus strand of JXCR01086554.1, from coordinate 197,827 downwards.
CTAATGATAAGCCTTTTAAGAGATCTAGTAGAATCAAGTGGTGTTGTCCTAAGGCACCATACATTAAAATCAATACGGATGGTAGTTGGAAGTTTAATTATGTCGGAGTGGGTGGTGTTTGTAGAAATTCATTAGGTTTTATAATTTGTTGGTTTATGGTAGCCTCTTGTTCGAATTCTCCTTTGGTGCAGAAGATGATGCGATCGTCTTTGCTCTACTAGTTGCCAAAAGGTTTGGTTGGCATCACATTATTATTGAAACATATTCTTTATTTCTTTAGCAATCTTGAAAGTCTCAAATTAAAAATCATTGGAGTATTAGTCACTAGATGAAGAACATTATGCATCTTTCTGAAAATTAGGATCTTAAATGGCTCTATGGGCTCAACTGCCAAGATTTATCGAGAGAATACATTCTCGGGCTAACAAAGTGCCTTAATACTCCTGAACTAATGTTGTTTAATTGGTGTTGACTCAACACTATCGAAGCGTTGGGAGTCCCCTTCTCTTTCCAAAGCGAGGTGACTTTTCTTCCGTTGAGCGGTGATCTTTCATCTTGAAAATGTTGTTCCCCGTGCCTCGAATGACATCCAAAATTTGATCATTCAACTCCTGGATATGTTAAGCTACGAACTCTCCGGTACACTATGTTTTCAGTGTCTCTACCGTAGGTTTTTTCTCCTAGGGCTACTCCTCTTTTTGACTGTGGCATGATCCACACTTATTGCACCATTTAGAATGTTAAATCTTGATTTATTCCCGAATTACACTTTAGGAATAATGCCTAAGAAGAGGGAGACAGAGAGAGGAGTAGACAATAATAATCAGTAATCCATGCTCTTTTATTTATAAAATGGTCTTCCCATTTATAGAGGAGAGAGTACAATTATGATATTACATTTTTTCCTCTGCTTTAAAAGGGTCCTTACTAAGGTATTTCTAGTATTTTACATGTATGAGCTTATCGTCTGACTACTCTTTGGCTCGATCGGCTAAGCTTAAATTGCTTCAAATCGGTTGGTTTAGCTCTATCGGTTGAGCTTGATTAGTGTGGTTTGATCGGTTGATCTAATTTGGTTTTCAATCCTTGATAATTGGTGAGAGACCTCCAAGCGCCTCCAGGATAGTTGAAGATACTGAAGAACCAGGCCTTTCCTTATATTGACCCATCGTGAGGGTAGGCTATCTCGTCCGGTCGACTTTCTCATAACAGTTAACTCGGATGATTTTATTGTCTCGTTTCTAACCGAATGGTTTAGGCTTAGATCATCTAGTCATCTTTTTGTCTGTTTATGACTCTAACCTTACTGGTTTGGTTTGTATAGTTTTGCTCAGTATGTCAAGTAGGCCTCATGATCTCTTAGCAGTGGGTCGACATTCATCATACTCTTTCATTCTAGATCGTTCGATCCCTTCAAAATCAGCGCCAAGATACATACAATTTGCCTTAAATTTGATGACAAGAAATTTCTAACTCTTTACATACATTTAAATTATATATTTATATCTACATTATTTTAAATAAAATATGTGAGATATATATATATATATATATATATAATCTTCTTAAAATAAAATAAAAAGAAAATTATAATGGAGCCAATACACATTCAAATAAATTATTGTCCCCCAAAAATTATTAGGGCAATAAAGTTGTTCCAAATCCCATATTGCAAGTGGCCCCACTTTTTTGGCTTTCCAATCATGGCATTTTGAGAGTCATCCTCTTCTTCAATTAGAATAGAGACTCGCTTCTAATCTCTCGCTCTCTCTCTCTCTCTCTCTCT
>JXCR01086554.1:169110-183571 GCA_002079205.1 Phalaenopsis hybrid cultivar | reverse complement strand
TTTGATAGATTTAAATTAATTTTTAATGTAAATCCAGATTTAAATCGCATATCGAATGACGTTGTAATATCTTCGTGAGCTCTACTAATTTTTTAGCTTTGGAGTTACTTTTATTTTTTTTATTTTTATTTTAAAAATGATAACTTTTTTAACGAATTTCTAATGGTGTTATTTATCTAAAAATTTAAATTAAGAATTTGGCCCTTAATGAAATAGATATTAGTATTATTATTAGGTGGATGAGTGAATCGACGCTTAGAAGTATTAAATGAAGTTAAAAGTTGCTGAGATGAGAATGCTTATATAGATGGATGACTTGACACTTAGAGACAAAATGTGAAATGAATAAATCCATGATAGGATCGGTATAGCTTCTATGACGGACAAGATCACATTAAACATTGGTCATCTAATGATCTAATTAGAAGAATAGATGTTTTAGATTCTACTTCTAAAAAGACTTGGGCAAAATGATCTTAATATATGAGAATTAAATGAACATGATGATGCAATAGAGAAAAAGAATTCATGTAACAGACCCCACTTAGTAGTTCTATTACTGCTACTAATTTGAATGTAATTATTAAAATGCATTATGACTGCTTTTTTTTAATAAATACACCCTTTGGCACATTGGTTTAATGAGGTCATAACGCTTAAATATTATAAATATAAGTATCAAATTATAGGTTTGAGACTAGTAAATACATAAGAATTGGGTGGTATATACTCATAATGGAACCTTAAATTTTATAACTTCAATTATTTAAATATTTATTTATTTATGAATGAAGTTTCACCCTCTTAATGACTGGAGCCAAATAAGAGCTGGAAGAGCTCCTTGAAATTAAAATAAGCTAAACCAAAACATGACATTCATCAATAAGTTTGAACAGAAACCAAATTTTGAAAAATAGATAAATTTATGTAAACCTCCTCTATTGTCCAAAACTATTTTCAAGTTCAATTTTTTCTTCACGATCAGATTAGCTAGAAATAAAAAAATAGGAAAATTTACATAAATACCATACAATTCTTATGCATTTACATATCTAACAATCGCACTTTCATATTTATGTTTATAATACATTCATGTTTATATCACTTTTAGGGGTGTAAACAGGTCGAACACGAGCGTCGTTAATATTTCGAGCTCAAAATGTGTGTTTATGTTCGGCTCGTTTGTTAAGCGAGCCGAACACGAGTTGTTCACAAACAAAGAGGTGTTTTGACAACCATAATCAAGTAGTCATTAGATGTTAAGGATTGAGGCAAACTTTAAAATTTATTATTTATATTAAAACATCATCTAAATCTAATTTAATAATTTTAATTCTATTTCTTTAATTAGTACTTTTAATTTATTATAAATCTTTGTAACCTATAGTCAATTAAATTTTATAAAAATATTATTCATCAANTATATATATATATATATATATATATATATATATATATATATATATATATATATATCATACTTCCCATCTTCACATTCACACATCTGAAGTTTTTAATTCATATTTTCGGAAAATTCAAGAAAATAAATCATAAATACGAAAATACATCCTAGTGATCCCTCGAAGTTGAGATCAAATGGTCCTTCTGCTCGTGATGTAATTGGAGCTAATTTGAAATGTACATTCTAACTTCAAAGACAGGTACTAATTTGGTCTCCAAACTGAANGATCAAATGGTCCTTCTGCTCGTGATGTAATTGGAGCTAATTTGAAATGTACATTCTAACTTCAAAGACAGGCACTAATCTGGCCTCCAAACTGAACCCTTTATCAGCGTCGAGTTCGAGAGGATTCTTTTGGACGTTCCCCACTGNCTGAACCCTTTATCAGCGTCGAGTTCGAGAGGATTCTTTTGTACGTTCCCCACTACTCGCAGGTAGCATGCGCGACAATGGAACAAATGTTCCCAATGCTGGAAGGGAATGCTGCTAGACTAGAAAACACAACAAACATGAAATTACACTGCAAAATAGAACATGGAATGAACAAAAGAAAACTCCAAACATTTTTTTCTTATTGAGAATTAATATTTTTACAAATTCAACAGTAAATTAAATATTGAGCTAGTTGTAAAACAATAAATTGAAGTCCCAAGAGGACCATGGATATAAAAAAATAATTACTGCTACAATTTAAGCAAAAAAACAAAGAAGAAAACAACTCTAGCATCCATGGCGGCCAAGACAATCAGAAATCTCACCATGTTCTCTGGCCTGATAATCATACCTGGAGCTTGTTTATGAGCCAACAATCAGAGAGAGACTTTCGAATTTCATGATTCGGTTTTTTTTTACCCTTTGAGTGCTCTTCTTCTGCAGAACTGCTTCCTTGTGGAGCAGAACCAGAATGATTTACAGAAATTTGTGGCTGATCTGAGGATAAAATGGAATTCAAGCTTGAAACTGTTCTCTAACAGACTGATAACCTTTCTCATCTGAAGGGTTTTCTCTCTCTAAAATTCGATCGGATTCTCCATTATGGCTACCCTCATCTCGATGAGGATTCATCAGATCTTCACTGGCATGAATCATATCCATGGAAGTTGAGTGCATTGTGACGGGTTTGGATATCATGATCACAGAATGAGTTTGAGGTTGATGAATTGGATCGGAATTGCGAGTCTCATAAGTCTCATGTTTGCTGACTGTGTATGAGAAGCCGAATCTTTGATCATGCGTTAACGCTGGGCAGGATCCCTGCAAACCATTTAAAAAGTTTCGAACGACTATGATTGGATGCTATCAAAATGGGTGCATTTTGTAAAAGTAATTATTTGGTTGAATGCAAATTAAATATATTGAAATATTAATTTGTATGCATTGTGATGCATTGCAAATGCATTGAACTGTCATCATAAAGAGTGTTTGAAATACTTTGTATACCACCAAACATGAAAAAATAAACTCCATTTTTTTTTCTACAAACAGAACACTAGGAAAATATTACGAGTACAAAATTTTACTTTAAAATATATTTAAAACACTTCAGAATTTCAAATACTTGCAAACGAACACCTCCCGATAGATTTCCGNCATGAAAAAATAAACTCCATTTTTTTTTCTACAAACAGAACACTAGCAAAATATTACGAGTACAAAATTTTATTTTAAATAATATTTAAAACACTTCAGAATTTCAAATACTTGCAAACGAACACCTCCCGAGAGATTTCCAAATGCCGGTTAAATATATGTTTTGGTAGATTTCAATTTTTTAAAATTTTATTTTGTATTTCTTTTAGTTCATATCATATACCATAAAAATTTGAAATGCAACGTCATACTAGCGAAGGTGGCAAATCATCTCTACAGAAAATTACAAAAGCATACATTATGATGTGCTTCATCATATAATTTTCAATCAAAGATTCATAATTATTCTGAATAATAACTATAGTTAGCACCTATCAGATGAAAAAATAAAAATAAATAGCTTAGTTTCTCTTAGATGGACGACATTGCATGATTGGAAATCTAAAAATGGATTTGCAATGATTATTGACGAGCTATTTTGTGATTTTATTGCTTGCAAAACTTAAAAAAATTTACACCACCCAAATCCTTCTTTTCACATGAAAAATACCACTATTCTAACTTCTAAGAAGTAAAAGACATCTTTTCATGCATAGGTAAGGTGGCATGTATATGTAAAAATTGAAGTTTAGGCATTAAATAAGTAAATACATAAGAATTAAATGACATGTAAGTAAATATTCCAAAGCATTATTTTTCAGTGTAACAAATAGGGGAAATGGCTGACCTTAATAAAGCTTGAGGAAGCAAAGGAGTTCTNAGCATTATTTTTCAGTGTTACAACTAGGGGAAATGGCTGACCTTAATAAAGCTTGAGGAAGTAAAGGAGTTCACAGGTTCTGATGAGGAAAATGAAGGAATCCAATCATCAGAAATTCTTGTATCATTTGCCTCCTGGTAGCTAGAAGAGATTCCCCTATAAGAATCTCTCTGTCCGCCATCTCGGCAAAAAGCTCCGAGATACGAACAATGTTCGTTTGCTAAAGCTATTTCAGCAGTAGCAGGCAATAAGTGGCCTTCTGTGCTAAATATATACCTACAACAAAGATTTTCTATTTATTGTTAATTCTTACTCAATTCTTATGCATTTACATCTCACATCTAAACTTTCATATTTATGTGCATGACATTCAAATCTTCAATATTACATAAAAAATTGCATTATTATCATTTTTTTTTAAGTGAAATACACATTTTCACGCATAGGTTTAAAGCACCAAGTGCTATGTATGTAAATATGAAAGTTTAAGTGTGAGATATGTAAATATATAAGAATTCTGTGATACAAATGTAAATTTCCCTAGTTCCTATCGACATAAAACTAGAGCAGCAGTTCTGAAATGATTACTTATATGGTCCATTTTCAACAATGTTATCTGGTCCAGCGGCCAAATCGAAAAGAAGCCAGAGATACTTGACCTGAGAAAGGTGATATTAGAGATTAGATGCACAGCACAAGTAAAAAGTTTGTAATGAAAGGACTTAATTAGAAAGCGGTCATACAAACTGGATGGGGAAGGGGGCAGCACTCGCCTCTCTTAAATTTAAAAAAAAAAGGGTTATAGAAATGGTACATTTGGTTCAAATGCTCCCAAGTGGCATTCAAGGTTTTGAATTATATTCCAGGGTTCAAGGGCCTCGAGAGTAGCCTAAGGGTACCCTAGGCCTTAAAAGACTATTAATTTTTAATGATCTAGACTTCTACTCATGATCAACTGAACTTATAATTGAAGGACCAAATTGAGTTTATATTGAACCAAGGAGGGGATAAATTTGTTTCTAAGTTTTGAATCAGTCATCAATTAATCCTTCAAGGAAGTCATATAAGGAATTCATAAAACTAGATTCTAGGAAATACAGAGGCTGGAGAATATGTCGTCCTCATCAAAAAAGAGGTCAACAATGCATTTAGTATGAATGTATTTCTATTAAATTATCCTCTAGCCCATATAAATAATAGAACTTCTAGCCCCTTCAAATATGGGGTAAAACTCTTTGCCCTCTCTCGCTTGAATTCCAGGTTCCACCATTGTTAGAAGAAGAATATCTCTTCTCCTCAGCCATTTCAAAAAAGGTTGATGATGATGATGATGATGATGATTATAGACAGNATTGGAAATCTAAAAATGGATTTGCAACGATTATTGACGAGCTATTTTGTGATTTTATTGCTTGCAAAACTTTAAAAAATTTACACCACCCAAATCCTTCTTTTCACATAAAAAATACCACTATTCTAACTTCTAAGAAGTAAAAGAAATCTTTTCATGCATAGGTAAGGTGGCATGTATATGTAAAAATTGAAGTTTAGGCATTAAATACGTAAATACATAAGAATTAAATGACATGTAAGTAAATATTCCAAAGCATTATTTTTCAGTGTTACAACTAGGGGAAATGGCTGACCTTAATAAAGCTTGAGGAAGTAAAGGAGTTCTCAGGTTCTGATGAGGAAAATGAAGGAATCCAATCATCAGAGATTCTTGTATCATTTGCCTCCTGGTAGCTAGAAGAGATTCCCCTATAAGAATCTCTCTGTCCGCCATCTCGGCAAAAAGCTCCGAGATACGAACAATGTTCGTTTGCTAAAGCTATTTCAGCAGTAGCAGGCAATAAGTGGCCTTCTGTGCTAAATATATACCTACAACAAAGATTTTCTATTTCTTGTTAATTCTTACTCAATTCTTATGCATTTGCATCTCACATCTAAACTTTCATATTTATGAGCATGACATTCAAATCTTCAATATTACATCAAAAATTGCATTATTATCATTTTTTTAAAAGTGAAATACACATTTTCACGCATAGGTTTAAAGCACCAAGTGCTATGTATGTAAATATGAAAGTTTAAGTGTGAGATATGTAAATATATAAGAATTCTGTGATACAAATGTAAATTTCCCTAGTTCCTATCGACATAAAACTAGAGCAGCAGTTCTGAAATGATTACTTATATGGTCCATTTTCAACAATGTTATCTGGTCCAGCGGCCAAATCGAAAAGAAGCCAGAGATACTTGACCTGAGAAAGGTGATATTAGAGATTAGATGCACAGCACAAGTAAAAAGTTTGTAATGAAAGGACTTAATTAGAAAGCGGTCATACAAACTGGATGGGGAAGGGGGCAGCACTCGCCTCTCTTAAATTTTTTTAAAAAAGGGTTATAGAAATGGTCCATTTGGTTCAAATGCTCCCAAGTGGCATTCAAGGTTTTGAATTATATTCCAGGGTTCAAGGGCCTCGAGAGTAGCCTAAGGATACCCTAGGCCTTAAAAGACTATTAATTTTTAATGATCTAGACTTCTACTCATGATCAACTGAACTTATAATTTAAGGACCAAATTGAGTTTATATTGAACCAAGGAGGGGATAAGTTTGGTTCTAAGTTTTGAATCAGTCATCAATTAATCCTTCAAGGAAGTCATATAAGGAATTCATAAAACTAGATTCTAGGAAATACAGAGGCTGGAGAATATGACGTCCTCATCAAAAAAGAGGTCAACAATGCATTTAGTATGAATGTATTTCTCTTAAATTATCCTCTAGCCCATATAAATAATAGAATTCTAGCCCCTTCAAATATGGGGTAAAACTCTTTGCCCTCTCTCGCTTGAATTCTAGGTTCCACCATTGTTAGAAGAAGAATATCTCTTCTACTCAGCCATTTCAAAAAAGGTTGATGATAATGATGATGATGATGATTATAGACATTTAAGCTTAAATAGAACTAACCGTTTCTGCAAGAAAAAAGCTCTCCATATGGTCATCCAGTTTATGGGATTCTACATCTGCTATATGGCAATATCCACAGGGGCATCTGGCTCCATATTGAAGGCTTGTAACCATATCTCTCCCTGCATCAAGGTATCTACAAGGAGAATCAATGCAAGTTAAAGAAGGTACTTTAAATTTAAGAAAAATGTTCCTTCAAGGCAGCGAAATAATAAGGAAGATTTAAATGCATACCACTCAATTCATAAGTATTTATATATCTAACACATAAACTTTACTTTTTATATGTATGCCACCTTACCTATGAATGAAAAGGTGTATTTCATTTTTCAAAAGTTAAAGTAAAGGTATTTTTATGTGACATGAAAGATTTATGTGGTATAACGTAAAAAGTAAAGCTTAAGTGTTAAATATGTTCCTTCAAGGCAACGAAATAATAAGGAAGATTTACATGAATACCACTCAATTCATAAGTATTTATATATCTAACACATAAACTTCACTTTTTACATGTATGCCACCTTACCTATGAATGAAAAGGTGTATTTCATTTTTCAAAAGTTAGAGTAAAGGTAGTTTTATGTGATATGAAAGATTTACGTGGTATAATGTAAAAAGTAAAGCTTAAGTGTTATATATGTAAATACATGGGAATTAAGTGGTGTGTATGTAATGCCCCAAAAGATTATCAATATTGTGATCTATCTACAAGGTAGCTACATGTCTCTATCAATGTTATTTTTGATGAGGCATCCCCTTATTTATCTCACATTTCATTACTACCAACGCACCTCTATAAGACCCTCTACCACTTACAGCCGTGATGTCGGCTGCTTTTCCCTTTCAAATTTATACTCACAAGCCTCGATAACTTGTTGAAGCACCACCCTCCATCTCACCTACTGTGATTAAGCATAGGTCTAACACTNTTCAAGGTGGCAGGAAGGTCTGTGGGGCGACTAGAAGGCAGGTTGGAAGGTGGGATTGCATGTTGGGAAGGGGGAACAACAGTGGGGAAGGCTCGTCGGCACTTTCGGAGGGTAGAAAAAGAGTGGAGAAGCACTAGCAGCGATGGGAAAGACCTAGAGAGCAAGGTAGATTGCTGGAAGCGGGTCGACTGAGTGCTAGGAGGAATTCTAGGAATTTAGATAGCAAGATTGGATTGTTCAGAAAGGGTGGCTGAGTGTTGGGATGGAGTATGGGAGTTGAGGCCTTGCCGGGAGAAGACTGGCTACAGGTTGGAGGGAGCAAGGAGCTAGGTTGCAGCTGGTTAGGTGCAAGGAGTAGGCTGGACAGCGGCCTGCAGAGGTGCAAGGGTAGTCTGGGAGCTGTTGAGGAAGCTGGAGTCAGAAATCAGCGGCAGGAAGAGGAAGGCCGACCCACAGAAAGTCAGGAAAGGCTATTTTAATTTATGGGGGGAGTTGGATGGACTACTGGATGTTCAGGAAACGGGGAACAAAAGCAAGGAGGCCGACCAGGAGGCTGCTGGGGGCGGTTGGAGGCAAGACAACAATCAACAGTTTCTAGGGAAAAGGTGTGGTTGCCTGCTGTAAAGGATATATAAATATCTCAGCGGGGTCGAGCTACAGCCGGAGCACCACCCGGACCCGTGGAGACGATCACCACCTCAGACGAGGGACAATTAGAACACCACCTCAACATCAGATGCAGCCCTTGAAGGGAAAAATATCAAGGCTAAAACCTGAATTTAGATACAAAAAACAAAACCNCTTGAAGGGGAAAATATCAAGGCTAAAACCTGAATTTAGATACAAAAAACAAAACCCCCAACTCTAAGAACATCATCCCATATTTATAAAGAGACTGAACTTATTTTAGGTAATGAAAATAAGGAATAAGAATAAAATATAATTAGGTTTTCAGATTTTAGGAAAGGATTTAAAATAGGAAAGGAATTAAAATAAGAAAGGATTTAAAATAAGAAGGGAGGATAAAATATAATCATCAATTCAAATTTTCAAAAGATAAGAAAATAGGAAAGTGCTTAGGAAGGAAAGGTTGAGGGGGAGATAAAGGAAAGGTGAGGAAGGAGGATGAGGAAGAAAAGAAAAGGGGAAAGGAAGGAAAAAGGGAAGGAGGGGGCGGCAGCCCTCCTTCCCCTGAAGTCGGTCAGTCCTCTCCTAAGCCCCACGTCAGTTTCTCGGGGTTGGAGGAACTTCGACTTCATCGAGTCTATGCTTTTGGTTCTCTATGGTCGTTCCTGGATCCCACTGACGACTGTCCTAGCTCCCAAAGTGTCTAAAGAGTTTTTCCCGCTGCAAGTATACCTCCAATCGATCTGTTCTGGTTTAGCATAATCTGAGCCGAAGGTAAACATTGACGTAAGTTCTCCCGAGCCAAATTTTTAACAAGTAAATATTTCATATGCTTCTCATCTATGACAAGTTGGGCCTCAATGGGTTTAAGGGTTTGCAAGGGTTTAATTGATAGGGGATTCTTATTATTATTTAGGTCTTCCCTCTGACTATTGAGATTTTGGAAAACTGGCCTCTTCTGCTTCGTTACAATAACAAGAGTTTCACCCTGGTCTTTTGTCTCTTCATGTGGAACACTGAGGTGAGAGTTGAAAGTGTAAATGTCTGTGATGCTATCAGTTGAACATTACTAAGACCATCTACTAAAATTTTAAATTCTGACATCTTCTGATCTGTGTGAACTTTGTATATCTCAAAAATAAGTTCTCCATCTTCTAAGAGAGTAATAATCACAATCTTATAAAAAAGTTGCATGTTCCTTTTGATCACGTGGAGGAAAGACATCGCATGTATCCACGATAAGGGAGTTTCCAATGGGAAGGCATCATCGGGTAAAAATTCTCGTTCGTATAAGTGCTCTTCAGTGTTTGCGACGTCCTTCCCCAGGTTTCAACACCCTACTCCGTGAAATAAATCACTCCCCTGGCTTTGCACTTTGCTTCCACAAGTTCAAATCAATGGTACTTGCAACATTTTCTGACTGTGACAAACTTGTGGATAGGTTTCACTGGAAAATAGCAAGGGGTCGCTTGGTGATACGGTTTCCCCTCTTCGAAAACTAGAATATGCAACTTTTTGATAGTAAGTTGGTAGAACTGGCGTTGTGTTTCCCGTTCAATCTTCCAGATCACGATTCAGAGTAATCTCTCACCGGACTTTCTCTTCAATATCCATAAGCCTCTGTTGAAGACGATGAAGTTCTCACCGTATCTCTTTCTGGGTAAGCTCGAACATATTCCTTCTATGCGGCATAGTTGAAGGTCTTAAGATCTGTTTAAGGAAAGAAAAAAGGAACTAAGAAAGAAAAGAAAAAAATAACACGAAAGAAATTCTAGAAAAAAATTTGGTGTTGTGTATTAGATAGGGGCGGATGCTAGAAACCCTAGGATGGGACTAGGGTTGAGTTGACTCTGATAGCAAATGATACCGAAGTAGAAAACTCAAACCACAAAAGAAACACAAATATTATTATTAAAATTGAAATCGGTTACGACAACTCTTCAAAACATGAAATAGACAACAAATACACACAAAGACACAAACCAACACCTCGGAAGTGTATCCCAAGGGCAGCGGAGGTTGGCCTAGTGGATCTAGAAGCTTGGGATGACAAGGGTGAATGCAGGAGAGGGATCTATCGGGGTTCGAAGGTGAACAAAAGGAGGAAGACGGTGGATTAAGTTGGCAGGAAGGTTTGTTGGGCAGCTGGGAGGTAAGTTGGAAAATAGGGTAGCAAGCTGGGAAGTTGGGGCAGCAGCGGGGAAGGCTCATCAACACTTTCAGATGGTAAACATCGAGTAGGGAAGCATTGCAGCGATGGGACAAGCTTGGTAGCAAGGTAAACTGCTGAAGCAGGTCGGCTGAGTGCTGGAAGGAATTGTGGGAAGGTGGACAACAAGATTTGGTTGTTCAGGAAGGGTGGCTGAGTGTTGGGATGGAGTATGGGGAGTTGGCCTTGCTGGGAGAAGGCTGGAAACAGGATAAAGGGAGGAAGGAGCTGGGCTGCAGCTGGCTGGGTGGGTGCATAGAGGAGGCTAGACAGCGACCTGTAAGAGTGCGGGGGGTGGGGTGTTGGTGGTGGTGGGGGGTGNAGGGCTTCGCCATTAAATTTCATTTTGATAGCTCAATTACTAGAAGGCTCAATTAAGGGTAATAAAAATATAGGCGGAGATACCAAAGGAAAATAATCAAATCACAAAAAAAAAACACAAATATTATTATTGAAATTGAAATCGGTTACAACGATTTTTCAAAACATGAAATAAATGACAAACAAACACAAAGACACAAACCAACCCCTCAAAAATGCATTTGAAGGGCGGTGGTGATCGGCTCAATGGATCTGGAAGCTTGTGACAACATGGGTGAATGTGAGAGAGTGGTCAGCAGGGGTTGGAAGGTAAACTGAAGGAGGGAGGCAGCAGTTCAAGGTGGCGTGAAGTTTTGTGGGGCGACTAGAACGCAGGTTGGAAGGTGGGATTGCATGTTGGGAAGGGGGAACAACAGCGGGGAAGGCTCGTTGGCACTTTCGGAGGGTGGAAAAAGAGTGGGGAAGCACTAGCGGCGATGGGAAAGACCTAGAGAGCAAGGTAGACTGCTGGAAGCGGGTCGACTGAGTGCTGGGAGGAATTCTGGGAATTTAGATAGCAAGATTGGATTGCTCAGAAAGGGTGGCTGAGTGTTGGGATGGAGTATGGGAGCTGAGGCATTGCCGGGAGAAGACTGGCTACAGGTTGGAAGGAGCAAGGAGCTAGGTTGCAGCTGGTTGGGTGCAGAGAGGAGGCTGGGCAGCGGCCTGCAGGGGTGCAAGGGGAGTCTGGGAGCTGTTGAGGATGCTGGAGTTAGAAATCAGCGGCAGGAAGAGGAAGGCCGGCCCAGAGAAAGTCAGGAAATGCTATTTCAATTTATGGGGGGAGCCGGAAGGACTACTGGATGTTCAGGAAACGGAGAACAAAAGCAGGGAGGCCAACCAGAAGGCTGCTGGGGGCGGTTGGAGGCAAGACAACAACCAACAGTTTCTAGGGAAAAGGTGTGGTTGCCTGCTGTAAATGATATATAAATATCTCAGCGGGGTCGAGCTACAGCCGGAGCACCACCCGGACCCGTGGAGACGATCACCACCCGGACCCGTGGAGACGAATACCACCTCAGACGAGGGACAATCAGAACACCACCTCAACATCAAATACAGCCCTTGAAGGGGAAAATATCAAGGCTAAAACCTGAATTCAGATACAAAAAACAAAACCCCCAACTCTAAGAACATCATCCCATATTTATAAAGAGACTGAACTTATTTTAGGTAATGAAAATAAGGAATAAGAATAAAATATAATTAGGTTTTCAGATTTTAGGAAAGGATTTAAAATAAGAAAGGAATTAAAATAAGAAGGGAGGATAAAATATAATCATGAATTCAAATTTTAAAAAGTTAATAAAATAGGAAAGTGCTTAGGAAGGAAAGGTTGAGGGGGAGATAAAGGAAAGGTGAGGAAGGAGGAGGAGGAAGAAAAGAAAAGGGGAAAGGAAGGAAAAAGGGAAGGAGGGGGCGGCAGTCCTCCTTCCTCTGAAGTCAGTCGGTCCTCTCCTAAGCCCCACATCAGTTTCCCGGGGTTGGAGGAACTTCGACTTCATCGAGTCGATGCTTTTGGTTCTCTATGGTCGTTCCTGGATCCCACTGACGACTGTCCTAGCTCCCAAAGTGTCTGAAGAGTTTTTCCCACTGCGAGTATACCTTCAATCGATATGTTCTGGTTTAGCATAATCTGAGCCGAAGATAAACATCGACGTAAGTTCTTCCGAGCCAAATTTTGAACAAGCAAATATTTCATATGCTTCTCATCTATGACAAGTTGGGCCTCAATTGGTTTAAGGGTTTGCAAGGGTTTAATTGATAGGTGATTCTTATTATTATTTAGGTCTTCCCTCTGACTATTGAGATTTTGGAAAACTGGCCTCTTCTGCTTCGTTACAATAACAAGAGTTTCACCCTGGTCTTTTGTCTCTTCATGTGGAACACTGGGGTGAGAGTTGAAAGTGTAAACGTCTGTGATGCTATCAGTTAAACGTTACTAAGACCATCCACTGAAATTTTAAATTCTGACGTTTTCTGATCTGTGTGAACTTTGTATATCTCAAAAATAAGTTATCCATCTTCTAAGAGAGTAATAATCACAATCTTATAAAAAAGTCGCATGTTCTTTTTGATCACGTGGAGGAAAGACATCGCATGTATCCACGAAAAGTGAGTTTCCAAAGGGCAGACATCATCGGGTAAAAATTCTCGTTCGTATAAGTGCTCTTCAGTGTTTGTGACGTCCTTCCCCAGGTTTCAACACCCTACTCCGTGAAATAAATCACTCCCTTGGCTTTGCATTTTGCTTCCACATGTTCAAATCAATGGTACTTGCAACATTCTCTGGCTGTGACAAACTTGTGGATAGGTTTCACTGGAAAATAGCAAGGGGTCGCTTGGTGATACGGTTTCTCTTCTTCAAAAACTAGAATATGCAACTTTTGGTGATAGTAAGTTGGTAGGAACTGGCGTTGTGTTTCCCGTTCAATCTTCCAGATCACGATTGAGAGTAATCTCTCACTGGACTTTCTCTTCAATATCCATAAGCCTCTGTTGAAGGGGATGAAGTTCTCACTGTATCTCTTTCTGAGTAAGCTCGAACATATTCCTTCTAGGCGGCATAGTTGAAGGTCTTAAGATCTGTTTAAGGAAAGAAAAAAGGAACTAAGAAAGAAAAGAAAAAAACAACACGAAAGAAATTGTAGAAAAAAATTTGGTGTTGTGTATTAGGTAGGGGCGGATGCTAGAAACCCTAGGATGGGACTAGGGTTAAGTTGACTCTGATAGCAAATGATACTGAACTAGAAAACTCAAACCACAAAAGAAACACAAATATTATTATTAAAATTGAAATCGGTTACGACAACTCTTCAAAACATGAAATAGACAACAAATACACACAAAGACACAAGCCAACACCTCGGAAGTGTATCCCAAGGGCGGCGGAGGTTGGTCTAGTGGATCTAGAAGCTTGGGATGACAAGGGTGAATGCGGGAGAGAGGTGAACAAAAGGAGGAAGACGGTGGATTAAGTTGGCAGGAAGGTTTGTTGGGCAGCTGGGAGGTAAGTTGGAAAATGGGGAGCAAGATTGGAAGTTGGGGCAGCAGCGGGGAAGGCTCATCAACACTTTCAGATGGCAAACATCGAGTAGGGAAGCACTGCAGTGATGGGACAAGCTTGGTAGCAAGGTAGACTGCTAGAAGCAGGTCGGCTGAGTGCTGGAAGGAATTGTGGGAATGTGGACAACAAGATTTGGTTGTTCAGGAAGGGTGGCTGAGTGTTGGGATGGAGTATGGGGAGTAGACCTTGCTAGGAGAAGGCTGGAAACAGGATAAAGGGAGGAAGGAGCTGGGTTGCAGCTGGTTGGGTGGGTGCATAAAGGAGGCTAGACAGCAACCTGTAAGAGTGCGGGGGGGTCGGGTGGTGGTGGTGGTGGGGGGTGTCTAGGAGCTGTTTGGGATGCTGGAGTCAGGGAGAATTTTGCCATTGTCGCCTATCCATAGTGCTTCGAAAGTAACCAATGACATTTGAGTTGTCACTTTCTATGATGATACTTTTGCATTCATTCATCCAATGATACCAGAGTTAACTCAACCCAAGAC
>JXCR01086554.1:151146-166455 GCA_002079205.1 Phalaenopsis hybrid cultivar | reverse complement strand
TTGTAAATGCTCAGCTTGGTATTCGTATTAGTGAAGCTGCCTGGAGGTAGAGATTTAGTGAAGACATCAACGCCTTGATAAAGAGATGGAATGTAGAATAAGTAAATATTGCCTCCATTGACCTTTTCACATAAAAAAATCTATTAATATCAATGTGTTTGGTTTTGTCATGATGCACAGAGTTCTTTGCAATGTTAATTGTGGCTTAGCTATCACAGAACAATTTTATGGGATTGACAATAGAATATCCCATCTCATTTAACAACAACCTTTGAATCCACATTCCTTTACAAATTCCCAAAACAAGTGTCTGATACACAAATAATGCACTACTTCTAGAGACCACTGCTCGCTTCTTGCTTCTCTAAGTGACAAGATTTTCCCAGACATATGAACAATAACAAGAAGTGGGCCTTTTATCTGTGAGTTCTCCTACCCAACTAGTATCAGTGAAAACCTCTTTATCCCAGTTGTCTAACTTTTTTAAACAGTAACCTTTTGTCATGGGTCTTCTTAAGAAACCTTGATACTTTGTAAATCATCTCCAAATATTTTTCATTCGGACTATTCATATATTGACTCACAATGCCAACAAAGCAAGCAATATCCAATATAGTGTGTGATAAGAAGATATGCATACCCACCAATCTCTGGTATCTATAATTTTCCACTGATGTCTTTTCTCCCTTCCCAAATGTAATTTTTTGTTAAAATTCATAAGAGACTCGACAGATTTGCACCCAACCATTCATGTCACTATTAGCAGGTCTAGGAAGCATTTTCTTTGGGATAACATAATACCCATCTTGGATTTGGCCACTTCCATGCCTAAAAAATACCTCATTGCTCCTAGATCCTTAATTCCAAACTCAGCTGCAAGACACTCATTAATCTTCCCAATCTCTTTTCCATCATCTCTTAGGATTATATCATCAACATATACAATTTCTACAGCCTTCTTATCTCCTTGGGTGTGTTTTATAAAAAGTGTATGATTCGCTTAACATTGGGTATACCTATTCGATTTCATAGTCTTGGCAAACTTGTCAAGCCAAGCCCTTAAAGATTGTTTGAGGTCATAAAGTGACTTTCAACAGACTCGGGAATATGGGAAAGGGATGTTGAAAAAGACACCTGATGTTGGAGTTAACCTAGAAATAAGGAATTAGATTATCATTATGAAAAAGCACTGGAATTACGATCATGACCTCAAAATAGAAAGAAAGCACAACACAACACAAATATCTCGCTAGGGCAAAGCAGGACAGCATGTGGAACGACAACAAGGTATTCTGGGGTAGTGGATGACAAGTGGAAGTGGTGTAGGAGGGTGTNGTCTTGGCAAACTTGTCAAGCCAAGCCCTTAAAGATTGTTTGAGGTCATAAAGTGACTTTCAACAGACTCAGAAATATGGGAAAGGGATGGTGAAAAAGACACTTGATGTTGGAGTTAACCTAGAAATAAGGAATTAGATTATCGTTATGCAAAAGCACTGGAATTACAATCACAACCTCAAAATAGAAAGAAAGCACAACACAACACAAATATCTCGCTAGGGCGAAGCAGGACAGCAGGTGGAACGACGGCAAGGTGTTCTGGGGTAGTGGATGACAAGTGGAAGTGGTGTAGGAGGGTGCCAGAATAAGCAGGTCAATGCAGATAGGGAGCGTTCAGGTGAGAAGGAAGAGGTGGATGGAAGGTAAGGGGGCATGGGTGAAGATGCAGGGGAAGATGGGGGTCAGTTGAAGGGAGAAGACTGGAATTGAGACACAGGGTAAGCAGTAAGGAGCGAGAGAGTTAGGCGGCAACAAATGAGTGCCTGCNAGGAGGGTGTCAGAATAAGCAGGTCAATGCAGATAGGGAGCGTTCAGGTGAGAAGGAAGAGGTGGATGGAAGGTAAGGGGGCATGGGTGAAGATGCAGGGGAAGATGGGGGTCAGTTGAAGGGAGAAGACTGGAATTGAGACACAGGGTAAGCAGTGAGGAGCGAGAGAGTTAGGCGGCAACAAAGGAGTGCCTGGGGGGTTGCAGTTGCAAGCAGGGAAGGTGCGGGGGAGTTAGGTGGTAAGGAAGAGGGTAGGGAATATGCGATGATACCTGGGAAGAAAAGGCCGATGGCAACAGGAAAACTAGGTTGATGAGAGTGCAGGGAAGATGGAAGCAAGCAGGAAAGGAAACATGCACACCACCTCGAAACGAGTTACAACCGAAGCACATTTCGCCATCGGATATAACCATAAAAGGGAAAAAGGGGGGACATCGGAGGCTGTCCAAACAGAAATCACAACAAAAATTGAACCTTAATGACAATAACATAACATATATAGTAGATAGCTATGTACGGGGAAAGAGGCAACATCAACTCCCAACCCTAATTAGGGACATCCAATTCAGCCTCCTTGTTGAATTGACATCTCCCTTGTTGAACCGTTGGTCATTTTAACATAAAAAATATAGTAAATAGCCATGTACGGGGAAAGAGGCGACATCAACTCCCAACCCTAATTAAGGTCATCCAATTCAGCCTCCTTACTGAAATGACATCTCCCTTGTTGAACCGTTGGCCATTTTAGAATTAGCCACCGCGTCTGTCTCTCGANAGGGAAGGTGCGGGGGAGTTAGGTGGTAAGGAAGAGGGTAGGGAATATGCGATGATACCTGGGAAGAAAAGGTCAATGGTGGCAGGAAAACTAGGTTGATGAGAGTGCAGGGAAGATGGAAGCAAGCAGGAAAGGAAACATACACACCACCTCGAAACGAGTTACAGCCGAAGCACGTTTTGCCATCGGATATAACCATAAAAGGGAAAAAGGGGGGACATCGGAGGCTGTCCAAACAGAAATCACAACAAAAATTGAACCTTAATGACAATAACATAACATATATAGTAGATAGCTATGTACGGGGAAAGAGGCGACATCAACTCCCAACCCTAATTAGGGACATCCAATTCAGCCTCCGTGTTGAATTGACATCTCCCTTGTTGAACCGTTGGTCATTTTAACATAACAAATATAGTAAATAGTTATGTATGGGGAAAGAGGTGACATCAACTCCCAACCCTAATTAGGGTCATCCAATTCAACCTCCTTACTGAACTGACATCTCCCTTGTTGAACCGTTGGCCATTTTAGAACTAGCCACCGCGTCTGTCTCTCGGGTTTGGGGGAGTTTCGACTTCATTTTTCGAAGCGTCTAGTTCTTCTACTACGGTCCTAACAGCACCTGGATCTTACCATTGATTGCACTATCGCCCAAATTAATCCAAGGTCGACTTAACTTGATTTGAAGTGGAGTAACCCGAGCCTCCCCACTCTAACTGTTCGGCTAGTCGAGTCGTGTGGTCCTAGAATGCTCTCTATCGTGACTGCCTCAAGTTTGAAATCAACTTCTCAATCCTATCATCCTTTATCGTCAACAAAACTGTTCCCACTGATGCTTCTCTGCTGGCAAGGGCACCTGTGATCTCGGATTCCGCAGAAGAAAGAAGGACAATGTATTTCCCCTCCTTAATGAAGAAATAAGTGTTTCTAAACCAATCACGGTGTGTTCTACAATCGAAGTGTCACGGTCTTCCCAACGACAAATTGCAAGGATCCATGGGTACCACATCGCACCACACCTAACCTTGCAATTGTATAATATGTTGTGACGNCATGACTGCCTCAAGTCTGAAATCAACTTCTCAGTCCTATCATCCTTTATCGTCACCAAAACTGTTCCCACTAATGCTTCTCTGCTGGCAAGGGCACCTGTGATCTCGGATTCCGCAGAAGAAAAAATGACGATGTATTTCCCCTCCTTAATAAAGGAATAAGTGTTTCTAAACCAATCACGGTGTGTTCTACAATCGAATTGTCACGGTCTTCCCAACGATAGGTTGCAGGGATCCATGGGTACCACATCGCACCACACCTAACCTTGCAATTGTAGAATATGTTGTGACGAAAGCATTACGAATCTCTCGTATCCTCAATCTGTATGATCCATCAACCCATGAGCATCTCGACCTCATCCTATGGAAGATGAAGCACCTTACCCTCCACGCCGCAAACCTTCTCTACGACACCTAGCTCGATAAAAGGCACGACTCGACTAGCCGAACTGTTGGAGGCGATGTGCCAAAATACATGAAATCTAAAGCATTTTCGGCAGGAAATATAATTGGTGTGCTACTCTTCTTGGGCTTCTTCTCACTCGAGGTGGCCCTGCCTTATCCGAACCAATTTTCTCAACTCTCTGAGGTATGCTCCTGCTATTATCTCCAACTGTGGGTGACTGCCTGACTGATAGTTGTTGTCTGCTCTGTTGTTGTTGTCTCTCTACCTTTAAGACTAAGGTCTCGACATCTCTCAGTGACCAATAAGGTTGCAACTAATCCATGTTGTTGATAGCGACCTTCAGGTCCCCCATATATCGAGCTATGAAATAATCAACTTGCTCAACTAACTCATACTTAATATGCAACTTGTTATACTGAGCCGTGAACTCTTCCACTGCTAAGTCTTTCTGCTACAAGTGGTGGAGTCTTAGAATGGCGTTAATGAGGTTGTAGTTATTTCCGCTGCATTTCTTTCCTCATCTTTTCCCACTTAATAATCTTATCACAATCTTCTCTCTTTCTCTGCCTCTGAAAGTTTTCTCACCATAAGCAATAGCCCTTCTTCAACTTGATGGACGCTAGTTTTACTCATTTATCCTCTGGCACTTCCATAGACTCAAAAATTTGCTTAACAACTACAACCAGTCCATAAAGTCATCTGGATCCATACCTGCCTTGAACTTCGGTATATCCACTTTGATGCCAAAATACATTTGTAATTCATATGTGATCTCCTCCCTCGGCCTCCTCTGATACTAAATTCTGAAACGTCGGAGCATGTATTCCTCATCACTGAAGTCATCCTTATGGAAGAGATTCAGATCCTCGTCCATTTCTCCCCTTAGACTATCCATATCACGATCGAAGCTCTCACTGTATCTCTTCTTGGGTAGGCTCGGGCCTATATCTCCTTGGTGGCATGGTTATAGTTTGGAATATGTGGAGTGGATTTGGCAGTAAGAAAAAGAAAAAAATTTAGTGAAGATGGTTTGGGATACGACAGATACTAGGAAACCTTAGGATATAACTAGAGTTAGGCAAGCTCTGATACCAAATAATAGCGGAGTTAATCCAGAAAGCAATAAGGAATCCTATTTTTATTATGCAAAAGCACTGGAATTACAATCACGACCTCAAAACACAAAAAAAAGCATAACACAAACACAAATATCCAACTAGGGAGAGCGCGAAAGCAGGTGGAATGGCAGCGAGGTGGCTTGGAGTCATGGAGGGCAAGCAGAAGTGGTGTAGGAGGGTGTCAGAATGAGCAAGTAGGGAGGGATCGGGTGAGAGGGAAGTGATGGCTGGAAGGTGGAAAGGGGAACAGGCGAAGAGGCAGGGTAAGTTGGGTTCGGTAGAAGGGAGAAAGGCTGAGAGCCGACAGTGGTTGGAAGTCTACGGCTAGACGTAGGGCACAGGGTAAGTCAGTAAGGTGCAGAAGAGTTAGGCGACAGCAAAGGAGTGTCTGGGAGCTTGTGTTTGCAAGCAGAGGTGCGGGGGAGTTAGGCGGCAGCAAGGGAGAGGGAATTTGCAGTGATAAAAGGGAAGAAAAAAGGTATGGCAGGAGGGAAACTCGATGGATGGGAGTGCACGGAAAATGTCAACAAGTAGGAGAGGAAAGATACACACCATCTCGGAACGGGTTACAACTGAAGTGTCTTCTCACCGTCGGATACAACCTTATAAAGAAAAAGGAAGTACGTCGGAGGATGTTCAAACAAAAATCTCAAAAAAAAAAAGCTCTAATGATAATAAAATAACATATATATAATAAATAACTATAGGGAAGAGGCGGCGGCAACTCCCAACCCTAATTAAAGCCGAGTGGTTCAACCTTCCTGTTGAAATGGCAACCCCCTTGCTAAACTATTGCTCGGTTCAGCCAGCCCTAGCCCCTGCGTCAACACGTGTTAAGAGAATAGTTTTTATTGAGCATGTATAGACCTTGATGCAATTCAGTACACTCAATCACCTTCTCTGAATCTCCCACTTGAAGCTCATAAGAATTGGAATGAAATTTAATAGCAATGTTTAAGTCATGAGTAAGCTTGTCAATTAAAAGTAAGTTGCAATCCAATTTGGGGATATATAGCATAGAAGAGAGTTGAATATCTTTGGAGACTTTCACTTCTCTATTCTCAACAATCCTGGAGTGAGAATCATCGACACGTCTAACAAACTTGGGGTTGCTGAACTCTTAGTAATAGATGAGAGCATGAATATCTCCAGTCATGTAATCAAAAACACCTGAATCTATCATCCAAGATCAAAATATACTATTATTATCGAAATAAGAGGACAAGATACATTCGTGTATCATCGTACTAGTAGGCCGCTTAGTTTTGCTTGAAAGAAGTTTCTTCAACGCCTCCAATTGTTCCAAGTGAAAGGCTAGGGTCGGCCACCCTTCATAGGAGGTAGAAGCATGAGTCTTGTAGTCTTGGTCTTTCCCACATCAACTCGATTTCCAGTCAGTAGGTTTTCCATTTAGTATCCAACACCTGTCATTTGTGTGACCAAGTTTTCTTAGAATGTTCACACAATGGACGATTCTTCTTTGTTTTTGACTCATGAGAGGAGTTGTGTGTATATAAGGCGGAGCTTTCAGTGCTAGATAAATCCACATTTCCTCCCATCATGAGCTTCTTATAATTCTTCCTCTATTTAGGAACTTCATTATCCTCTTCTTCTTCACTATTGTTTTATACAAAGCATCCTGAGGGCACTTCCATATACATGTAGCCAGTACTTTATAAGTATATGAAGTCATACTTAACTCTTCTTGTCGGAGTTCATGCAGTTTTGTCTCAATCTCAAACAATTATACAATGTTTTCAATACTATAAAAAGTCGCACGAGGTGCTTCTCAAATCACCTGTGTTGTCTAATAAAGTGAGAAATTTTCTCCAATCTCTGTGGTCATAGAATTGATCAACCAAGACATAAAGAAATGATATTGGAACTTCCATGAGTAATAAGTAGGATTAATGAACTCAAGAACTGTGCCCACTCCTATGAGATATTAATCTTTTCCTTCTCCACAATATACATAAACATAGATTGAGACCATTGAAAAATGTTTTGGTCATTGAATTTATAGTTTATGAAAAAGTGAGAGAGTTTCAAGGTTGTTTGGGCAGAATTATTGGTCTCTAATTTAGAATTAACCTCCAGAGTAGAGATAGACATCTTCATGTCGTATTTTGTCGATAAGCCCTATACATTTAGGGTTGAAAAGAATTCCAGGGTGGTAGTGCAAGAGGAGGAAAGCCCGCAGTTGTTGTGTTTTCCCGGGGAGGATGAACTGGGAAGGCACCATGGTGTGGTTGATACCTAGGTTGTTGGTGCGAAGGTAGGACTAGGTGGAATGTATGCTGATAACTGGATAGCGAGGGTGTTGCTGACAACAGAAATCTGCAAGAACACGCGCAGGGAGACGCGGATTCGAGGCAAGGGATTTCCATTAGAGGCAAAATCCCTCCTTGCTTCCCACTAGAATGACAAAATCTCAGCTCCCAGTATTTCCACCAGAAAAAGAAAATCCCCTTTGTCCGTAGGAAGAGGTCGCAGCTCCCTCTCTTTTGGAGGATCCGACTTCTATTCGAAGAAAAATTTAGAATGTTTGGCTCCTAGGAAGGGCAGGTGAAAGAAAGGAGGCAATCCCACAGAGGGCCAACACAGGTTGGCAGCTGTAGAGAAAGGCTCCGACAAAAGAAGAAGAGTTAGGGTTTTTAATCAAGATTTATGATAGCACGAACTCTTACCCACCAAAGTATTGTCCACATTGGGCAAATGGTCTTACAGTTTTGCCCCGTTGGTGTAACTTACCAGGAAGTCACCTATCATAAGAGTGCTCCCATACAAGCACACTTAGCTTTGGAGTTTTAAAGGAAATTCCACTGTTACACCTAAAGACACCTCAATTTTTAAAAGTTCGGCTTCAAACTCTACTAAAGGGATTTCACAATCTCCCCCGCTTAAGCAACTGGCGTCCTTGTCTGTGATCTATACCATGAATCATCCACAATGCATATAGGATGGTAGAGGTGGCCCCATGATATGGAACTTTGTTCTGTATGGCACTTAGTTCCTATCTTCCGACTAGTTTAATTCTCAAATATCATGAAAAAAGGTAGAGAAAATCTTATTCCCTTATTTCTTAATCATTAAAATTACAGTNAAGTTACACTGCCTCTTCTCCGGCGCCAGCGCCTTCACGTTTCGCGTCTGATTCTCCCAGTGTCTCGCGATCTGCGGCGAGTCCTTCCCGTCGCGTTTCGCGTCTGATTCTCCCAGCGTCTCGCGATCTGCGGCGAGTCCTTCCCGTCTAACGAGAGTTCTCAGCTATGCGATCTCTCGCAAGTTTTGCGGCTCCAGCTCCTTCCCGTCTCGCGAACAGCTCTCGCGCCTCCTTCCCGTCTCAGCTCTCTGCAGTGCGGCTCCCGGTGTTTCTCCTTTTCAGTTTCTTCGGTCTACGCTTCCCGTCTTAGCTCTATGGCTCTTCTGCAGTGAGGCTCGTGTTCTCCTTTTCAGCTTCTTTTGTCGACGCCACTTTTCTGTGTTTTCCTCTTAAAGCCACACATTTATTTTGAGGATGGCTTCAAACAGATCGTATGCACCTACCCTCACAGGTGTCCACGTCTCAGGTACACCTAAATTGTGTTCTTTCCCTCCATCGTTTCAGTGGGAAGAAGACATAAAGAAACCTGGTAGGAAAAATAGGAAGTCTGTCATCTTTTTTACAGAAGCTGAAGATATTCAACTTGCTTACTCCTGTTGTCTGAATTTGGTTGAGAAATTTCTATATGGTCATCTCAAAATGGAGCTTATTTGCAAGGAATTTGAACTTATGCACATTGTTGGGGAGTGAAAAATTAGACTATTAGATGGTAGACACATTCTTATTCAAATTAATAATAAATAAGATTACACACGTCTATTTGCTAGAAGGATAATCTGGATTGATAACAGAGTAATGAAGATTTTGAAATGGTCTGTGGATTAGACCCACAGAAGGACCGCCAATCATTTCGGTTTGGATTCGCCTTCCTGGTCTAAAATTTCATTATTTTTCTCAAAAAGTGTTGTATTTTATTGTTTTAGCTTATGGTAAGTCACTCAACACGGACATTACTACTTTTAATCTTTCTTGTCCATCTGAAGTCAGAGTACTTATTGAAAAAGATATTACTGCTTCCACTTCTGAAGAAATATGGTTGGGCACACAGCATCATGGATATTGGCAGAAGGTAGAGATTGAGCATTTTCCTTCGTATTGTTCGAACTGTCATATGTTTGGCCGCTCCAGTTCTCAATGTCATCATCTACATCCCCACCTCAGACCAAAAAATAAAGTGCTCCGCTAGAGACAGTGATTAAAATTCCTCCTTATCAGCTCCAAGTTATTGACACTATCGATCATCAAAATGATGCACTTGAAGACGTTACTATTCCCGCATGAAATATATCAATCATTCAGTCTCCACACATTGTTGTAGCTCTCCCGTCTTCGGAACCTCCTATCATGAAGTCGAGGGAGATTCTTCAGACTCCGTCTGCCCTAGAAATTATCACTGATATTACAAATGAAAATACTTTTGTTGCTTCACTACCGCCTCATCAGGTCCAGAAAGATGTCAATGTTACTCAGACTCAGGGAGATCAAGATGTGCAATGTCTTACACCTGTCCGGTCATCTTTGGGCCAATCCATTGATCAATTAAGTCAATCCTCGGATGAGGAATGACAGGTCTACACATCCAGAATGAAGAAGAATGGAGACATGCCTGAGCTCAGAAATCTGATGGATGATGCTTTGATTACTTTGGGTAATGGTACGCACCTTACAAATTTGTTAGCTGGCTCCCTTTTAGGTCATCACATACAACATATCTGTACCTTTCCTTTTTAATATATTAGTCCTTGGGCTTTCATATATATATATAACTTGGCCCAAAAACAAAAGTTAATTTCCAAAGATTGGCATCAAAGAAGAAAATAGAAGAGGAAATAAGTGAGTAAATAAAAAAAGAAGGAAGCTTTTCATACATACCACTTAATTCCTATGTATTTACATAACTAATTCCTAAATTTTAATTTTTACAAATATGTAAGACTTTAATTCCAAAGTTTTACCTTTGTGTAAATATGAAAGTAAAGGTATGAAATTGGTAAATACATAAGTATTGTGTGCAGTGTGCAATATATGTAAATGCCCCAAAATAATATTAATTGTTATAACTAGGTTTGTAAAAAAAACTCGTTCGTGAACAGCACGTGATCGATTCGTTAAATAGCTCATGTTCGGCTCGTTCATTAACTAAACGAGCAAAACACCAATGACCCTTTGTTCGCTCGTTTTCGGCTCGTAATAAAGAAATTATATATATTATTTATACAATAATATATTATAAACATTTATATCTAAGTTTAAATCATAATAACTCGTTTTGTCATGTGATTATGTCTTCTAATGCATAGAATGGTACAGTTTCGAATCCAACACCTTACATCTATTTTTTCTAATTAATTTTAACGAGTCAAGTTCAAGTCGAATACTTGCAAGGATAATTAAATCGACCCGAACATAAACACACTGTTCACGAGCAAATTTAGAACACAAGCTGATTTTGAACAAAAGAAATTTAGAACACAAGCCGATTTCAAACACGAGCAATTTCAAACGAGCCGAACACAAGTCAGGCCTGAGCTCGCTCAAGTTCGGCTCGTTTACAGCCCTAGTTATAATCATACATAACCCATGCTTTATCAACCCCATTAGCAAAAGATGAAACACCGTAAATACATTTTGCTTGCCTTTAGAAGGTACTCGTAGAAGGAATCAATGCTTGTACCAATACCGGCATCCTGCATAAAGGAAATTGCGGTCAAATACATCAGTTAAAACCACAGTTAATGAACTATGATGAATTACGTTAAAGCATTACTTGAAAGAAAGATTAACAAACATACTATTCAATTCTTATGTATTTGCATATCTAACACCTAAACTTTAATTTTTACATACATGCCTTCCTTAACGATGAAAACATGTATTTCATCTTTTAAAAGTAAAAAAAATGGTATTTTTGATGTGATATGAAAGATTTAGGGGGTATAGATGTAAAAAGCAAAATTTAGATGCTAGATATGTAAGTATATAGCAATTGGGTTGTATGTATTCAAGTGTTCCTACTTAAAATTATACAAGGTTCCAGTCATTTACACAATTTCAAAGAAGATACAAGAGTTATTTTCAACCAAGTATTCGTAAGACTAAAATGCCCTAGTTAACAATCCAATTGCAAAAACTAACGGAACAAAACTGTACAATCTGTCATGCAGATATTTGGCCATGAAAGCCTTATAATTTAGGGAAATAACACACATATCACACAAATCTTATGTATTTACATATCTCACACATAAACTTTCATATTTACATACATAACACTTTGGTGTTTTAAATATATGCTTGAAAAGGAGTATTCCACTTTTAAAGTGATATTTTTTTACGTAATATTAAAGATTTGAGTGCTATGTGTGAAGATATGAAAGTTTTGATGTGAGATATGCAAATACAATATAATTGATTGCTATGAATGTAAATGCCCCTATATTTTAAATAAAAGAGAAAACAAATAAAAAATAAAGAGAATTGTTCACGCTGAGTTGCATATGATCATCTGACTATGAAGGTTTGGCAGTCAGTAACTTGGACTTCTAAATGTCCACGAAATATGTCCGAGCAAATGCTCATGAAAACTGCATCTAAATGACAATAATGTGCTATGCTGAAACAGTCTTTTGCCATTTGGCCTACTATTGTCATATATGGAGTGAACCATATGAAAGCAAGAGAAAATGATCAAAAAGATTCTAAGATCTTTTTCCACAAAAACAAGTTGCGACTGTTTTTCTACATCTCAATTTCTTTTGGTAAAACATGGTAGAAAATGTTGCAAGTTTAACTTAAGCCTAAAAGATAAGGATGTAAACTGGTAGAACTTGAGCAAGCTCAACGTCTATTCATGTTCAGCCGTTTAAGATTTTTTTTGTTTGAATTTAAATCATTTTCAAAGTTCGTTAATATGATGCTTCAGTATGACATTACCAGCAGTTTTACTGCGGCCAAGCTTCTCTTCAGCCGTCAATAGCACCATATTTCAGCCGCCATCACTCCCCACTCCATGTTGCATGTCCTACTAATAATAATNTCTTCAGCCGTCAATAGCACCATATTTCAGCCGCCATCACTCCCCACTCCGTGTTGCATGTCCTACTAATAACAACCTAACCTATCCCTTAATTTTTCCACACCATCTAAGAATCCTAGATCGGTATCATGGTTTTGATGTATTTTGAAGTACATCCATAGTAAGTCACAAAAAGGACAATCCTAGTATACGATTAATGGAGNTCATGGTTTTGATGTATTTTGAAGTACATCCATAGTAAGTCACAAAAAGGACAATCCTAGTATACGATTAATAGATCATAAACTCGTAGTTTATAAAGATAGTTAAGATGACTACTTTCTTATACATCTCAAAATTGATGTAAACACTTAGAGGAATAAACTATTTCACCATAGATTGATTATTATATTCTTGAAATCTTTAAAAGCACGATGAAGATATCAAAAAATTTAAAAATATAAACCCCAAACATTAAATCTTAAACTCAAGAAGAGGATATCAAAATTTATTTATAGCTACAAAGTGCAATTTGATTATAAGAACGAGAGATTATTAACAAAGTTTATTTAGAAATTCTAAAATAAAAGGGCCCGCATAACCAAGTTTGCATTTAGAATAAAATCAATATCATTGACCTTAAAAAATCACCAAATAAAGGATATTTGGGCCTCACTAATCATGCATAGTTAATAATTTTTTGCTTGATGTTTAACTAAATCATCACAAAATACTACGAAATTTCGTTATCATTGACCTTAAAAAAATTACATAATAAATTGGATATTCGGGCCTCACTAATCATGAATAGTTAATTTTTTTTTTCTTAAAGTTTAACTAAATCATTATCGAATATTACGAAATTTGGTTAAAAACACCCTATCCCTATATTTAAAAAAAAAAGAAAAAGACAGACAGNAAAGGATATTTGGGCCTCACTAATCATGCATAGTTAATAATTTTTTGCTTGATGTTTAACTAAATCATCACAGAATACTACGAAATTTCGTTATAATTGACCTTAAAAAATTTCATAATAAATTGGATATCACTAATCATGAATAGTTAATTATTTTTTTGCTTGAAGTTTAACTAAATCATTATTGAATATTATGAAATTTGGTTAAAAACACCCTATCCCTATATTTAAAAAAAAAAAGAAAAGACAGACAAAAATGTGTCTTACCAAAAATAGGACCTTTCATTCCATTCATTATCCACACCACCTACCCTATTCTCCGAGACACCCACCGCGTACCCAACCAAAAAGCTAAAACAAATTATGAAGAAAGGGAAAGGGTCATTTTGGAGAGACTAAGCTAGAGAGAGAAACTACTAGAGATACAAAAATAAGAATAGTGATTTACCAACAATTAAAACATTCTCCATACCAACAATCCATATTCCATCTAAATCCACAGAGCACCCGACTAAAAAAACAGTCTCAACTATGAGAAATAGAGCAAGCAAGGGGGGAAGAGAAAATGGGATGTAAGGGTAAAGAAGAGTAAGATAATGTNTCTCAAACAATTATACAGTGTTTTCAATACTATAAAAAGTCGCACGAGGTGCTTCTCAAATCACTTGTGTTGACTTATAAAGTGAGAAATTTTCTCCAATCTCTGTGGTCATAAAATTGATCAACCAAGCCATAAAGAAATGATATTGGAACTTCCATGAGCAATAAGTAGGATTAATGAACTCAAGAGTTGTGTCCTCTCCTAAGAGATATTCATCTTTTCCTTCTCCACAATATACATAAACATAGATTGAGACCATTGAAGAATGTTTTGGTCATTGAATTTATAGTTTCTGAAAAAGTGAGAGTTTCAAGGTTGTTTGGGCAGAATTATTGGTCTCTAATTTAGAATTTACCTCCAGAGTAGAGCTAGACATCTTCATGTCGTATTTTTTCGATAAGCCCTATACGTTTAGGGTTGAAAAGAATTCCAGGGTGGTAGTGCAAGAGGAGGAAAGCCTACAGTTGTTGTGTTTTCCCGGGGAGGATGAACTGGGAAGGCACCATGGTGTGGTTGATACCTAGGTTGTTGGTGCGAAGGTAGGACTAGGTGGAATGTCAGCTGATAACTGGATAGCGAGGGTGCTGCTGACAACAAAAATCTGCAAGAACACGCGCAGGGAGATGCGGATTCGAGGCAAGGGATTTCCACTAGAGACAAAATCCCTCCTTGCTTCCCACTGGAATGACAAAATCTCAGCTCCCGGTATTTCCACCGGAAAAAGAAATCCCCTCTATTCATAGGAAGAGGTCGCAACTCCCTCTCTTTTGGAGGATCCGACTTCTATTCGAAGAAAAATTTTGAATGCTTGGCTCCTATGAAGGGCAGGTGAAAGAGAGGAGGCAATCCCACAGAGGCCAACACAGGTTGGCAGCTGTAGAGAAAGGCTCCGACAAAAGAAGAAGAGTTAGGGTTTTTAATCAAGATTTATGATAGCCCGAACTCTTACCCACCAAAGTATTGTCCACATTGGGCAAATGGTCTTACGGTTTTGCCACGTTGGTGTAACTTACCAGGAAGTCACCTATCATAAGAGTGCTCCCATACAAGCACACTTAGCTTTGGAGTTTTAAAAAAAAATTCCACTGTTACACCTAAAGACACCTCAATTTTTAAAAGTTCGGCTTCAAACTCTACTAAAGGGATTTCACAATCTCCCCCGCTTAAGCAACTGGCGTCCTTATCTGTGATCTATACCATGAATCATCCACACTGCATATAGGATTGTAGAGGTGGCCCCATGACATGGAACTTTGTTCTGTATGGCACTTAGTTCCTATCTTCCGACTAGTTTAATGCTCAAATATCATGAAGAAAGGTAGAGAAAATCTTATTTCCTTATTTCTTAATCATTAAATTATCCTTATGGAATAGCTAGGAGAACATTAACTAAAACTTGCCAAAGAAACATAAGACAAGAAGGAAAAAAATATGATACGATAAGAAAGGAATAAAACCAAAAAAAAAAGAAAACTCGGAATTCAACTATATA
>JXCR01086554.1:133193-146513 GCA_002079205.1 Phalaenopsis hybrid cultivar | reverse complement strand
ATATAATTGATTGCTATGTATGTAAATGCCCCTATATTTTAAATAAAAGAGAAAACAAATAAAAAATATAGAGAATTGTTCACGCTGAGTTGCATATGATCATCTGACTATGAAGGTTTGGCAGTCAGTAACTTCGACTTCTAAATGTCCACGAAATATGTCCGAGCAAATGCTCATGAGAACTGCATCTNTAAAAAAAAAAAAAAAAAAAAGACAGACAGAAATGTGTCTTACCAAAAATAGGACATTTCATTCCATTCATTATCCACACCACCTACCCTATTCTCCGAGACACCCACCGCGCACCCAACCAAAAAGCTAAAACAAATTATGAAGAAAGGGAAGCTAGAGAGAGAAACTACTAGAGATACAAAAAAAAGAATAGTGATTTACCAACAATTAAAACATTCTCCATACCAACAATCCATATTCCATCTAAATCCACAGAGCACCCGACTAAAAAAACAGTCTCAACTATGAGAAATAGAGCAAGCAAGGGGGGAGGAGAAAATGGGATGTAAGGGTAAAGAAGAGTAAGATAATGAGAGATAAAAAGGGTCTCACTATATAAGCTTGTACGTTTAGATAGTTTAATTTGTTTCCATCTATGTTCCATAACTACATAATTCCTCAACTTCCAATCTCTTTTCGAAATATTGCCATCCTCAAGTGTATAAAAAAGTATGAGGGATCACAGGATGCTACGTGAACAATCTAGCAAAAGATTATAAACTTTCATCTTTCCTCTACGTATATAAATTATGTGTTCTATTTATTACTTAAAAGTTAAGCTGTCACAGAAAATAGTTCCAAAAGCGACCAATGCTACATTCAACATTTAACATTTTACTATCACCTTTTGTGTCCATTCACCCGAAAAAACATTGATGTGAGCACCAACAAGGTTTATTTTTGATCGACGTGCCCAGATTCCCCTAACTGCATTCTTTGTTACTTGTTCAAAAACTGCATAATACCCATTTATTAGTATTGCTCCATCAAAAATCATATCATACAAAAAACTTTAACACTGTTATGAAACTAAAAGAAAAGGGAGAAGATTCCCAAGCCAATTGTCAGGAAAGATGATATTGTTATAAGTATTAGTCAGCTCCAAAACATAGCATAATAAGCCACTATAAAAAGAAAATCTACAAAAGTTAAAAGGGAAATATACATACCTTGCACACAATTCTTATGCATTTGCATGTCTCACACCTAAACTTTCATATTTACATACACAGCACTTTCGCGTTTTAAACCTACTGATACCATAGTTGACACTAAAAATAATAGGAAAGAAAATATTATTATTGAAAGAAAATAGATGGTTATAAATGATGCCATAAAAGGGAAATGACAACTACAGATAAAAGTAAACACGACTAAAGTTGCATCCAAGGGGTGGTGGTTGGTGGTTGTTGGTGGTCCGGAATGGTGAAGGTAAGGTGGGGAGTTGGAGGGCGGGAACAACGAGGCAACAGCAGCTGTTAGCTGACCAAGATGGCAGCAAGCAGGTAGCTAGGCAGGGAAGCAGTGAAACAGCAAAACAAAATGGTTACGAGGAGGCCGTAGCAAGGTAGGATGACCGGAAAGCAGTAAACACCAAAATGAATGGGTTGCGGGTTGGGGCAATGGAACAAGCGGCTGGACAGCTTGTAGACAGCAGAAGGAGGGAGATGGTGGGATTGTGGCAGCAAATCTGGATGGAGGAACAGAAGCAAAACAGCAAAGCAGGAGAGTTTTGGGGCTGCCGCTGTCATGTAGGATGGTTGGAGGGTGTTAGGGGTTGAGGCTGGGTGGTGGACGGTTGAGAGGAGGTGGAGGGAAGTACAGGGGAAAGCAAGGTGCTGTTTTGCAGGGAGGCTGCAGCAGTGAAGTCGACGGCTGCAAACAAAGGATGTAGGGCAAGGGGAAGTCGAACATAAATACCACCTTGAGAGAAAAATACAGTTGAAGCACCACTTGACTTTTGTAGCATAATCACCACCTTGGAACTAGATACAACCTAAACACCACTCGCCCTTGGATATAGCCCTAGAAGAGAAAACAAGGGACGCTGGCGGTTGTCCTGATAGAAACACAATAAAAAAACACCAATCTAAACTCTAATACAACAAATATATAGAAAAGGAATGAAAGGAAAGGAGCAAACTTGCTAAAATTGGAAAGGAATTAGAACGAGGCTGCTAAGTTCACCTCTATGCCATCAGCATGAATCGGTCGAGTGCGTGGATATGGAATCATGAGAAGCCAGGCTCCACTTCTACAGAGGGAGACACCCGCGCAGTCTCCCGAGCTTAGGAGAGCTTCAATCTCATTTGTCAAAGCTTTTATTTGAACATTGACAGTGACAGAGATGTTGTAACCTCCCCAAGCTAAAGAATTTTTTATTACGGCACTAGAAGAACCTGGATCCCACTGTTGACTATATTGTCTCTCAAAACACTTACGAATTTTTTTCTATTTGCGAACAACCATCAATATTGGTCTAAACTTTTGAAAATACACTATGAAACTAAACTGGAACTACGTGTCATGAATATTCTGTTGAATCCTCCCAAAGTAACCCAAAATTGGCTCAACCTTATCTGAAGTAAGGGCAGCAAGAATCTTCCCAAACGTTGGCAACCATGACAGTAAACTATCAAATAGAACGTCCTAAAACTCTCTATGTACTAGTTATCCTATTTCTGAAATCGGCTCTCATGTTCCTCCCTTGCTTACATCCTTGGTGAAGGAGTAGGTGTTCCAAAACCAACATGTTGAGTCTTGTGGTCAAACTGTCGTGGTCTCTCCAACAAAAGGTGACAGACATCTATGGGCACCACGTCGCACCGCACTTGATTTTACAACTGTTTCCCCATCGAAAATTCCACGAAACATCTCTTGTCCATGTTGATCATATATCCTTCTTCGACCAAGTCAGAGAATACAAGTGGGAATGTCTCTGAGTTGTCAGGCTCAATTCGTCCAACATCTATGTAAAAGCCATGTTCTTGTTGCTCCCACCATCAATGATGAGACTGTATACATTTCCCTTCACACTGCAAAAGGTGTAAAATAGGTTGTGGCAAAGCCACTACTATTCCATTGTAGTCTCCATCTATATAATTCATCAAACCACAAGCATCTCGCCCTCATTAGGTGGAAGTTGATGATCCTCAATTTTTTTTTCAGCTATCTCTTCGTCGCTAACTTCTTCCACTGCACCATGCTCAATGAAAGACCCAACTCGATTCGTTGGGCAACTGAAAGCAATGCGTCCCAAACCATGTCATTTAAAGCATTTTCTGGTTGGGATTGTAATAGGGGTGTTGTTCTTCTCAGGCTTCTCACTCTCGACAGTTTTATCATTCTCCTGACCAGACTTCTCAACTGTCATAGGTGGAGTCTCAAGAAAAGATCATGATGATAGTGTGGTGGTAGATACTGTCTCTGCAATTCCTTCATCTTCCCCGGGTTATTTATCTTGCTCTGTCTTTCTCCATTTCTCTCCCTCTTCAAGTTCTCTCCACACTACGAGGCACTTTTCTTCATTTTGATAGAAGCAAGCTTCACTTTATGATCATTTAGAACATCCTTGTATTCAAAAATCCTCTCACGATCCACAGTCACTCTATGAAGTCGTCCAGTGATTAATTCTCCACTCAAATTTTGGATGTCAACTTTCAATCACGAGTCTCTGCATCATCCAACAGGCACTTCATCCTTGTATCCTCCAACAAGCACTTCATCTCTCGACCTCTTCTAATATTGTTTCCCAAAGCGTCATTGTTTGTGTTCTTCTCCACTGGAGTCATCCATACAGATAGGAATCAAGTGTTCCTCTCTCTCTTCATTAGATCTCGCTACCACGCTTGATGGTGACCTCTCCATGTGCTTTTTTCCTCAATATCAGTGATTCGTTGTAGCACTCGGTAGAGTTCTCGTTACACTCTGATCCGTGTTCAACAACTGCCTCCTCAATGAAATCATTAGGGATTAGGGCTGGAGGAGTGAAAGGGTGTGTAGGGATGATGTAGGGTGGGAAGGAGAAGAGCAAGGAGGAGAGTCTTCTTGTGTGGCTTTGTGCAAGAGACGAGCAAGGAAGCCAACCAATCGAGAGATTGCTTTCTTTATTAGACCGAAATGAGAACTTATAAGGTAAATATAGTTTATTTATATTAGTATTTTTTATATTAAATTTGATTTAAATTTATGTGCTAATGTAGATTAGTATTATGCTAATTAAAAACAAAAAATTAAGTGAAAGGAATGATATTTGGTTTGAGAAGAGAGTAGACGATGAAGGAAGAAAAAGGTTCAGGGGTAAATGAAATTAATATTTTAAATTTATTAACTTAAATTTGATATTTATTATAATTCTTATGTTAAATCATATTAATTATTAGTAAAAATCAAAATTTAAAGTAAATTGATTATAAGATCCGCGAACTTGAATATTTGACTTCAAATAAAATAAAATCGAGTAATTATGTTTTTAAGTTACAATAATATTTCTTATTTTTAAATATATGTTTGCTTATAATTTTTTATTATTATGTTTTATATCAATAAAATTAATCACATATGATTCTTCATATTGTTAGTCATCAAGTATGCATGTTAAATATTGTTGTCCTAATAGTTCCATAGTAACTTAGAATGATACCATGTTATTGTATAACCTTATGTTCTAGTAGAGATGTATATGTTAGTTTATTTCATTGTCAGATATAGATGTCATAGTAGTATTTGACTTTAAAATTTTAGTAAATGTGCATATATTAGTTTATTGCATGACCTATAAGAATAGTAAGATTGGATTTATTCATAAGTAGATAGAAGTAAAGTGTTTCATAAAATAAGAAAGCATAATATGAAAGAATGAAACGGTGAATATATGAATGTTTGTATGTGCATGCTAAGAAGAGAAGTTCACCCCTTATGACACAGGCAAGAGACACCAATTTACTCGCGTGTGTAGATGTTACACTACCACACCAAATAATTGTAATGTTTAGATTGTTAACCGCTGTGCCGACGGGAGGATATCTGTCAGGGCAAGTGGGCAAGGCACATTTTCACCCCAGACAATCAAGTAAATTAGATCATGAACCACTATTTCGACGTGATGATATTAGTCAAAAGCGTTTTAGGTAATATTTTGACAATATTCCTAAGACATATGTTAATGTTAATAGCAAGAAATAAAAGTAAAGTTAAATATTAAACCTTGAAAAGTATAGTTAAAGTTAATGCATATCAAAGTTTAAGTTATTTCAATTAAATAAATGTCATAGACACATATATTAGAATATTATAAAATTTCTTATAGTAAAATATGAAGACTATCATGCATATTATTGATTTTCCTTGAATTATTATAGTTTAGAAATGTGATTGCTATTGGATTTTCTGTAGATAACTCATTATATCTTTTAAATATTTTTTTCACGTTTTAAGCATTTTAATAAGATGAATAAAAGAGGAACTAATGTGTATAAAAGGCGATGTCAGGTTTACAAGTTTTCACTTTTAAATATTTTTTCAGATTTTAAGTTTTTAAATATTTTTTCAGGTTTTCAGGTTTTAAGCTTTTAATTATTTTTATTTGGTCAATTTAATTGTTTTCTTTAGTGACACTTTCAATTAATAATTAGATATTAAACTATTAGTGAGAGAAATATAATAATAAAAAATTCATCATCTGACCGTCTATTCCTGTCTTGGTTAATTCTAAACCTCGGGTCAGGTCATGACACAACAAGTCAGGATGGCAAGACAGCAGCAAAACGGCAAAGTGGAGGATTTGTGGGGTTTTTGTGATGTAGGATGGCTAAAGAGTGACAGGGGTCGAGGCTAGATGGTAGAAGGCTGAAAGGAGGGAAGTGCAGGGGATAGGAAGGTATTGTTTTGTAGGGCTGCAGTAGAAATGAAGTCGACAGTGACTGCGAAGGAAGGATGTGGAGTGAGGGGAAGTCAAAGATAAAAGCCATCTCGAGAGAGAGATACAGCTGGAGCACCACTCAATCTTTAGAGGATAATCACAACTTTGAAATGTGATACAATCAGAGCACCACTCACCCTTAGGTACAGCTCAAGAAGGAAAAAGAAGGGACGTTGAAGGCCATCCTGGCAACACAATCAAAAACTCTAATCTAAACCTTAATACAACACATATATAAGAAATAAATAAAAATGAATTGAAAGGAAAGGAGAAAACTTCGTAAATTTGGAAATGAATTAAAAACGAAGACACTCAGTTAGACTTTGAGTTGTTCACATGAACCAATCGGTCACGGGATCAAGAAAAGTTCGCTTTCGCTAGTGCAGCGGGAGATGCCCACCTCACTTACTTATAAGGTGTATTTGACTTTTAAAAGTGATAATGATGCTATTTTTTATGTGAAATT
Source organism: Phalaenopsis hybrid cultivar (assembly GCA_002079205.1). Classification (NCBI taxonomy): domain Eukaryota; kingdom Viridiplantae; phylum Streptophyta; class Magnoliopsida; order Asparagales; family Orchidaceae; genus Phalaenopsis; species Phalaenopsis hybrid cultivar. Next base: position 140,115 of record JXCR01086554.1, on the reverse strand, counting down.
AAGGATTTGAGTGCTATGAGCGTAAAAATGAAAGTTTGGGTGTGAGACATGTAGATACATTAGAATTATGTGCTATGCAAGTAAACGCCCCAATTAAAAAAAATCAAGAATAACTATTGAATTAATGTCTAGAGCGTGACAAAATAAAATGAAAACCACCTGAATAACCTAATAAAAATTTCCCACAGAAAAATGTATGGTATATTGCATAGCTATCAACCGCAAAGTTCAAATAGAATCACAATATTGATGCAAAACATACAAACCTAGCATTAAAAATTAAGATGCATTTAAATCTTCTTTCATTCCGCTTTCATGCTGCCTATCTTCTCAAAAATTATCTTGACTTAGATTGGAAATATGCTTAGAAAATAACCTTTTTGCAAGTGCACCCTTACATGGCATCATGATTATATGGAGTTGACTATGAAGCAACTCACGCTTCTTTGCAACAGCCACAATCTTAATTCAACAACACAAGAAAAGCACATCACAATGCAGTTTTACCAAAATAAACCTAAAATGAATTTATAGCATTGTAATTAAAAAAAGTAGTGGAACATAAGCCAACATATTTACAGCAAAGTTGCATAAGCACGAAATAAAGCCAAATAGAAACAGCGTGTCAACAACTATAAATAAATCACTCTAGATCTGAGAATACCGAATGATAAACTAAAAGATAGTATATTTATGTAACAACAAGTTTTACGACAAATACTTGAGAAATTGAAAGTCAATAATCCAGTAAAATTACTAGTAAACAATGACTAACTAAAAAAAGTTAAAGGACAATAGTAATTTTGAATAAATTGAAACATGTAATTTTCATATATCCATTTACACGCTCATGTGTATGCCTGCTCACTCTCCAGCTTCCATAAAGAGGTCAATGTTGTGATGATAGGAGCTGCTCTAGCCACTTACAAAGGAGAACGGTAATTTAGGGCTTGTTTGGGATAACTTTGCTATTTATTTTCTANTTACACGCTCATGTGTATGCCTGCTCACTCTCCAGCTTCCATAAAGAGGTCAATGTTGTGATGATAGGAGCTTCTCTAGCCACTTACAAGGAGAACGGTAATTTAGGGCTTGTTTGGGATAACTTTGCTATTTATTTTCTATTGTTTTACTTTTATTTTCTTTTGTTTATGTTTTGATTTGAAACAAAACTTATTTGGCATATTTGATCGAGATATAATTATTTTTAAAAACACTAGAAATACCTAAAAGTTATTTTGAATTTTTCAAAAACAGGTTGCTTTGTTTTTAAAACAAAAAAAAAAGTAAAAACATACTAAACAAACAAGTTTTAAAAACAAAAACAGACATTNAAGTTATTTTGAATTTTTCAAAAACATGTTGCTTTGTTTTTAAAACCAAAAAAAAAAAGTAAAAACATACTAAACAAACAAGTTTTAAAAACAAAAAACAAACATANAAGTTATTTTGAATTTTTCAAAAACATGTTGCTTTGTTTTTAAAACCAAAAAAAAAAAGTAAAAACATACTAGACAAACAAGTTTTAAAAACAAAAACAAACATAAAAAATAAATTTGATCCCAAAAAAGCCCTTAGCGTGGTTTTTTTGCAAGCATTCACATAGATCATCATGTGTTAATGCATAAACAGGTGTATCAAAGAATTGGATTTCATCGGAAAGAGAATGCACAATCTTATTCTAAAAATGTTTTCAATACTAAGAAAAGTAAAGGCAATATTAACAGCATTCAGTCTTTCATGACCACAAAACATGATGGAAGAACTTGAGAGGCGGTCCAAATATTGGAAATAATTGCAGAAGATGAACGGATAAAAAATCAATTTTTAGAAGACAATTTCCTGCCATTGCAAGAAACTTAAGGCATATAAGTGAAGATTATCCATACAATTAAAGAAAGAGTCAAGAAGAAGAAANTTGACAGTAACAGAGATGTTGTAACCTCCCCAAGCTAAAGAATTTTTTATTACGGCACTAGAAGAACCTGGACCCCGCTGTTGACTACATTGTCTCTCAAAACACTTACGAAATTTTTTCTATTTGCGAGCAACCATCAATATCAGTCTAAACTTTTGAAAATACATTATGAAACTAAACTAGAACTACGTGTCATGAATATTTTGTTGAATCCTCCCAAAGTAACCCAAAATTGGCTCAACCTTATCTGAAGTAAGGGCAACAAGAATCTTCCCAAACATTGGCAACCATGACAGTAAACTATCAAATAGAACGTCCTAAAACTCTCTATGTACTAGTTATCCTATGTCTGAAATCGACTCTCATGTTTCTCCCTTGCTTACATCCTTGGTGAAGGAGTAGGTGTTCCAAAACCAACATGTTGAGCCTTGTGGTCAAACTGTCGTGGTCTCTCCAACAAAACGTGGCACACATCTATGGGCACCACGTCGCACCGCACTTGATTTTACAACTGTTTCCCCATCGAAAATTCCACGAAACATCTCTTGTCCATGTTGATCATATATCCTTCTTCGACCACGTCAGGGAATACAACTGGGCATGTCTCTGAGTTGTCAAGCTCAATTCATCCAACATCTATGTAAAAGCCACGTTCTTGTTGCTCCCACCATCAATGATGAGGCTGTATACATTTCTCTTCACACTACAAAAGGTTTAAAATAGGTTGTGGCAAAGCCACTACTATTCCATTGTAGTCTCAGTCTATATAATCCATCAAACCACAAGCATCTCGCCCTCATTAGGTGGAAGTTGATACTCAATTTTTTTTTCAGCTCTCTCTTCGTCACTAACTTCTTCCACTGCACCATGCTCAATGAAAGACCCAACTCGATTCGTTGGGCAACTAAAAGCAATGCGTCCCAAACCATGGCATTTAAAGCATTTTCTGGTTGGGATTGTAATAGGGGTGTTGTTCTTCTCAGGCTTCTCACTCTCGACAGTTTTATCATTCTCCTAACCAGACTTCTCAACTGTCATTGGTGGAGTCTCAAGAAAAGATCATGATGATAGTGTGGTGGTAGATGTTGTCTCTGCAATTCCTTCATCTTCCCCGGGTTATTTATCTTGCTCTGTCTTTCTCTATTTCTCTCCCTCTTCAAGTTCTCTCCACACTACAAGGCACTTTTCTTCATTTTGATAGAAGCAAGCTTCACTTTATGATCATTTAGAACATCCTTGTATTCAAAAATCCTCTCACGATCTACAGTCACTCTATGAAGTTGTCCAGTGATTAATTCTCCCCTCAAATTTTGGTATGTCAACATTCAATCACGAGTCTCTGCATCATCCAACAGGCACTTCATCCTTGTATCCTCCAACAAGCACTTCATCTCTCGACCTCTTCTAATATTGTTTCCTAAAGTGTCATTGTCTGTGTTCTTCTCCACTGGAGTCATCCATACAGAAGGGATTCAAGTGTTCCTCTCTCTCTTCATTAGATCTCGCTACCACGCTTGATGGTGACCTCTACATGTGCTTTTTTCCTCAATATCAGTGAATCGCTGTAGCACTCGGTAGAGTTCTCGTTACACTCTTCCATTGTAAGCTCTTCATCAGCGTTCAACAACTGCCTCCTCACTGAAATCATTAGGGATTAGGACTGGAGGAGTGAAAGGGTGTGTAGGGATGATGTAGGGTGGGAAGGAGAAGAGCAAGGAGGAGAGTCTTCTTGTGTGGCTTTGTGCAAGAGACGAGCAAGGAAGCCAACCAATCGAGAGATTGCTTTCTTTATTAGACCGAAATGAGAACTTATAAGGTAAATATAGTTTATTTATATTAGTATTTTTTATATTAAATTTGATTTAAATTTATGTGCTAATGTAGATTAGTATTATGCTAATTAAAAACNGCAAGAGACGAGCAAGGAAGCCAACCAATCGAGAGATTGCTTTCTTTATTAGACCGAATTGAGAACTTATAACGTAAATATAGTTTATTTATATTAGTATTTTTTATATTAAATTTGATTTAAATTTATGTGCTAATGTAGATTAGTATTATGCTAATTAAAAACAAAAAAATTAAGTGAAAGGAATGATATTTGGTTTGAGAAGAGAGTAGACGATGAAGGAAGAAAAAGGTTCAGGGGGTAAATGAAATTAATATTTTAAATTTATCAACTTAAATTTGATATTTATTATAATATTTATGTTAAATCATATTAATTATTAGTAAAAATCAAAATTTAAAGTAAATTGACTATAAGATCCGCGAACTTGAATATTTGACTTCAAATAAAATAAAATCGAGTAATTATGTTTTTAAGTTACAATAGAATTTTAAATATATGTTTGCTTACAATTTTTTATTATTATGTTTTATATCAATAAAATTAATCACATATGATTCTTCATATTGTTAGTCATGAAGTATGCATGTTAAATATTGTTGTCCGAATGGCTCCATAGTAACTTAGAATGATATCCTGTTATTGTATAACCTTATGTTCTAGTAGAGATGTATATGTTAGCTTATTTCATTGTCAGATATATATGTCATAGTAGTATTTGACTTTAAAATTTTAGTAAATGTGCATATATTAGTTTATTGCGTGACCTATAAGAATAGTAAGATTGTATTTATTCATAAGTAGATAGAAGTAAAGTGTTTCATAAAATAAGAAAGCATAATATGAAAGAATGAAACGGTGAATATATGAATGTTTGTATGTGCATGCTAAGAAGAGAAGTTCACCCCTTATGGCACAGGCAAGAGACACCAATTTACTCGCGTGTGTAGATGTTACACTGCCACACCAAATAATTGTAATGTTTAGATCATTAACCGCTGTGCCGACGGGAGAATATCGGTCAAGGCAAGTGGGCACATTTTCACCCCAAACAATCAAGTAAATTAGATCATGAACCACTATTTCGACGTGATGATATTAGTCAAAAGCGTTTTAGGTAATATTTTGACAATATTCCTAAGACATATGTTAATGTTAATAGCAAGAAATAAAAGTAAAGTTAAATATTAAACCTTGAAAAGTATAGTTAAAGTTAATGCATATCAAAGTTTAAGTTATTTCAATTAAATAAATGTCATAGACGCATATATTAGATTATTATAAAATTTCTTATAGTAAAATATGAAAGACTATCATGCATATTATTGATTTTCCTTGAATTACTATAGTTTAGAAGTGTGATTGCTATTGGATTTTCTGTAGATAAGTCATTATATCTTTTAAATTTTTTTTCACGTTTTAAGCATTTGAATAAGATGAATAAAAAAGGAACTAATGTGTATAAAAGGCGATGTCAGGTTTACAAGTTTTCACTTTTAAATATTTTTTCAGATTTTAAGTTTTTAAATATTTTTTCAGGTTTTCAGCTTTTAAGCTTTTAACTCTTTTTATTTGGTCAATTTAATTTTTTTTCTTTAGTGACACTTTCAATTAATAATTAGATATTAAACTATTAGTGAGAGAAATATAATAATAAAAAATTCATCATCTAACCGTCTATTCCTGTCTTGGTTAATTCTAAACCTCGAGTCAGGTCATGACACAACAAGTCAGGATGGCAAGACAGCTGCAAAACGGCAAAGTGGAGGACTTGTGGGGTTGTTGTGATGTAGGATGGCTGAAGAGTGACAGTGGTCGGGGCTGGATGGTAGAAGGCTGAAAGGAGGGAAGTGCAGGGGATAGGAAGGTATTGTTTTGTAGGGCTGCAGTAGAAATGAAGTCGACGGTGACTGCGAAGGAAGGATGTGGAGAGGAAGTCAAAGATAAAAGCCATCTCGGGAGAGAGATACAGCTGGAGCACCACTCAATCTTTAGAGGATAATCACAACTTTGAAACGTGATACAGTCAGAGCACCACTCACCCTTAGGTACAGCTCAAGAAGGAAAAAAAAGGGACGTTGAAGGCCATCCTGGCAACACAATCAAAAACTCTAATCTAAACCTTAATACAACACATATATAAGAAATAAATAAAAATGAATTGAAAGGAAAGGAGAAAACTTTGTAAATTTGGAAAGGAATTAAAAACGAAGACACTCAGTTCGACTTTGAGTCGTTCACATGAACCGATCGGTCACGGGATCGCGAAAAGTTCGCTTTCACTAGTGCAGCGGGAGATGCCCACCTCACTTACTTATAAGGTGTATTTGACTTTTAAAAGTGATAATGATGCTATTTTTTATGTGAAATTAAGGATTTGAGTGCTATGAGCGTAAAAATGAAAGTTTGGGTGTGAGACATGTAGATACATTAGAATTATGTGCTATGCAAGTAAACGCCCCAATTAAAAAAGAATCAAGAATAACTATTGAATTAATGTCTAGAACATAACAAAATAAAATGAAAACCACCTGAATAACCTAATAAAAATTTCCCACAGAAAAATATATGGTATATTGCATAGCTATCAACCGCAAAGTTCATATAGAATCACAATATTGATGCAAAACATACAAACCTAGCATTAAAAATTAAGATGCATTTAAATCTTCTTTCATTCCGCTTTCATGCTGCCTATCTTCTCAAAAATTGTCTTGACTTAGATGGGAAATATGCTTAGAAAATAACCTTTTTGCAAGTGCACCCTTACATGGCATCATGATTATATGGAGTTGACTATGAAGCAACTCACGCTTCTTTGCAACAGCCAGAATCTTAATTCAACAACACAAGAAAAGCACATCACAATGCAGTTTTACCAAAATAAACCTAAAATGAATTTATAGCATTGTAATTAAAAAAAGTAGTGGAACATAAGCCAACATATTTACAGCAAAGTTGCATAAGCACGAAATAAAGCCAAATAGAAACAGCGTGTCAACAACTATAAATAAATCACTCTAGATCTGAGAGTACCGAATGATAAACTAAAAGATAGTATATTTATGTAACAACAAGTTTTATGACAAATACTTGAGAAATTGAAAGTCAATAATCCAGTAAAATTACTAGTAAACAATGACTAACTAAAAAAA
>JXCR01086554.1:93409-132791 GCA_002079205.1 Phalaenopsis hybrid cultivar | reverse complement strand
GATAAACATATTTAAGAGAAGAAACAGAAGCAAGCATGTAAAGAAACAAGTTTCAATAAGAACAGAATAAAATGCAGCATGGGTCCTTATACTGGATCAGAGCTTGATTTCACACCATGTTTAATGGAATGCTAGAGCAGAAATATAATATCAAGTTTACAATATTCTTCAAGCAAAATATACAAATGATCTCGTCAGAAAATATGAAAAAAGTAAATATTTTATTATAACTTCCGATTATATTTGATAGTGTGGAAATATAAAAATCAATCCTGAAACAAGAAAATTAAACAAAACAAAGAGTGCAAAAAACNTTCACTTTATGATCATTTAGAACATCCTTGTATTCAAAAATCCTCTCACGATCTACAGTCACTCTATGAAGTCGTCCAGTGATTAATTCTCCCCTCAAATTTTGGTATGTCAACTTTCAATCACGAGTCTCTGCATCATCCAACAGGCAGTTCATCCTTGTATCCTCCAACAAGCACTTCATCTCTCGACCTCTTCTAATATTGTTTCCCAAAGTGTCATTGTTTGTGTTCTTCTCCACTGGAGTCATCCATACAGAAGGGAATCAAGTGTTCCTCTCTCTCTTCATTATATCTCGCTACCACGCTTCATGGTGACCTCTCCATGTGTTTTTTTCCTCAATATCACTGAATCGTTGTAGCACTCGATAGAGTTCTCGTTACACTCTTCCATTGTAAGCTCTTGATCAGCGTTCAACAACTGCCTCCTCGCTGAAATCATTAGGGATTAGGGCTGGAGGAGTAAAAGGGTGTGTAGGGATGATGTAGGGTGGGAAGGAGAAGAGCAAGGAGGAGAGTCTTCTTTTGTGGCCTTGTGAAAGAGACGAGCAAGGAAGCCAACCAATCGAGAGATTGCTTTCTTTATTAGACCGAATTGAGAACTTATAAGGTAAATTTAGAACTTATCGAGAGATTGCTTTCTTTATTAGACCGAATTGAGAACTTATCGAGAGATTGCTTCCTAATAGTTCCATAGTAACTTAGAATGATATCATGTTATTGTATAACCTTATGTTCTAGTAGAGATGTATATGTTAGCTTATTTCATTGTCAGATATATATGTCATAGTAGTATTTGACTTTAAAATTTTAGTAAATGTGCATATATTAGTTTATTGCGTGACCTATAAGAATAGTAAGATTGCATTTATTCATAAGTAGATAGAAGTAAAGTGTTTCGTAAAATAAGAAAGCATAATATGAAAGAATGAAACGGTGAATATATGAATGTTTGTATGTGTATGCTAAGAAGAGAAGTTCACCCCTTGTGACACAGGCAAGAGACACCAATTTACTAGATGTTACACTACCACACCAAATAATTGTAATGTTTAGATCGTTAACCGCTGTGCCGACGGGAGGATATCGGTCAGGGCAAGTGNATTAAGGAAATAAGAAAATTCAAGTAGAAAAAACAACCTACTAAATATTAATCAAAGACACTGAATAAGACAAACCAAATACTATGACAAAAAACAACCAACATTATAATTCTATAATTTTCTTCTAAAATCATTTTCAACTAGAAAAGAAATATGAATTTTCAAATAAAAAAACAAGCATGAGTTTGGTAATGGAATGAAAATCTTGTATAAGAAAAAGGAGGGTTTACATACATACCACTCAATTCTTATGTATTTACATAGCTAACACCTAAAATTCACTTTTTACATACATACTACTTTATCTATGCATGAAATGGTATATGATATGAAATATTTGGGTGGTATAAAGATAAAAGGCAAATTTTAAACATTAGATATGTAAATTAATAAGAATTGAGTGGTATGCATGTAAATGTCCCTAAGAAAAAATAATGGATCTAAAACGGTTCATATGATATATATTATAAAGGTTTTCATTCAAGTTTACCCCTCAGTCGCACTACAATGTAGTGTTCTATGCCACATCACTTAAAATAAATACATCAAAACAAGCAAAGAAATTAGGCAGTGTGGAAAGTTAAATAATAGAACTTGAGAATACAAGTTTGGTAAATTATATAGAATAGGAAAGAAGGTGCTCCGGCCGCTTATAAATAAATATGCAAGGCTTAGAAATTTCCTGGTAACTCTATTAATTAAGTTGGTAAAGGTTTCTAGCTTCCAACTACTTTCATCTCTGCGAGGGTTAGAATTTCATACATGCTCGCTCCTAGCCTTGCATTCTCTCTTCCAGTTCATTCGTTATCTTCATTTTCAAGCGAAAAAAAATAGAACGGTTTATCAAGCATTGGAGCAATCTTGTCCTCCACACAGCCGTCTAAGAAATATTGACATGAACAGCTTTTAGTTCGTTTGGCTATAAGTATTATATATAAATAAGAGAAATCCATCACACTTATTACAAGCAGCCTCAAAACTAAATTCTGGATATTTCAAAGGTTTAATCCTCATATGAAAAAAAAATCATAATTTACAAGTTCTAGTGACGCGGGCTCAGAAACCTTGGACCTATCGGTCCAGCCAGCATTGCCACCCAAGGGAGAGGGTTCCGCCTTTCCTATTCTATTTCTATGTAATATCATCTACCATATATATAAGCTAATTTGCTTACTTAGAGTTTAGTTTTTGATTGTTGCGGATTCTAGACCTCTGCTTTCGGGCTTTTCCCCATTTGAGCTTGTATCTGACAGCAAGAAGGTGCTCCGGCCGTAACTCACACAAGGTAGTGATTAACTCTGCTCGTTTCATCTCTTCTAATTGTTGTCCAGTCCACCGCAATCCTTCTGCCCATTGTCTCCTTCCTCCAGCATCTCCCTAAATGCCAACTTCCTCCTGCATCTTTCTATAGGCCGCTCCTTCTTCTGGCACCTTCTTGGTTGCTTATTGTCTCCTTCCTCCAGCATCTCCAGGCCGCAGCTTCCTCCAGCCTCCTCCTGCAGGCCGCTCTTTCTTCTGGCATCTTCCTAAAGGCCACTCCTCCCTCTGGCATCTTCCTAGCAGATGGCCCTTCCTCCAAACCTCCTCCAGCCGGCCCCCTTTCCTCCAGTTCTCCTCCAGCAAGCCGCCCTTCCTCTGGCTCCCCTCCTGCAGGCCACACAACCTCCTGCACTTGCTAGATAGACCGCCGGCCCCTCCAATCCATTCAGCACCACAGCCACTACTTCCAACACCCTTCTAGCGGACCGTCGCTGCTTCTTGTTCACTCCAGCACTGTCACACCTCCCTACAATCCGATCTAGTCCTGCCACTCTCCCCTAGAGGGGGTGTTATGTGTTTTGTGTTGTTTTTATTCTTATTTTGAGAAGTCATCATTGTGACTTTTGAATTCAGTAATAATATTTCTTTTTCTCAGGTGGTATGGGTTAANCAGCTCATCCATAAGCTTAGAAATTTCTTTACAAACCAGAAAAATGTCCACAAAGTATCTTTAACTGGAGCCCANACCCCATGAACCCCCACCCCCACCCACCTCCTTACAATGTTTCAAAAGCGGCCAAAAACTATTTATTTATGATTGGACCAGCGAAGTTTGACAATAATATAATTCAAAAACAGCTCATCCATAAGCTTAGAAATTTCTTTACAAACCAGAAAAATGTCCACAAAGTATCTTTAAGTGGAGCCCGAAAATAATCCTCAGTATCCTTAGCGGAAGTGACTTTAACAAGCATTTTCTTAATAAAAAAAAGGGAAACTTACGTGCAGAACACAATTCTGATGTATTTACATAATTCACATCTAAACTTTCAAATTTACATATTTTGCACTTTGGTGCTTTAAATATATGTATGAAAAAGTGTATTTTATCTTTTAAAAGTGATAATAGTGTTANAAAAAGGGAAACTTACGTGCAGAACACAATTCTGATGTATTTACATAATTCACATCTAAACTTTCAAATTTATATATTTTGCACTTTGGTGCTTTAAATATATGTATGAAAAAGTTTATTTTATCTTTAAAAAGTGATAATAGTGTTATCTTTTATGTGATATTAAAGATTTGAGTGTTGTGTGTGTAAATATGAAAGTTTAGGTGTGGGATATGTAAATGCATAAGAATTGTGATAACTACGTAAATGACCCTAAAAAAAAAATCATATAAACTTATACTAAAAATTACAATACTAAAAAGTATTGCAAAGTAAATAAAGTAGTCTTAGAAATTAAGGAAATAAGAAAATTCAAGTAGAAAAAACAACCTACTAAATATTAATCAAAGACACTGAATAAGACATAAACCAAATACTATGACAAAAAACAACCAACATTTTAATTCTATAATTTTCTTCTAAAATCATTTCAACTGGAAAAGAAATATGAATTTTCAAATAAAAAAACAAGCATGAGTTTGGTAATGGAATGAAAATCTTATATAAGAAAAAGGAGGGTTTACATACATACCACTCAATTCTTATGTATTTATATAGCTAACACCTAAAATTCAATTTTTACATACAAACTACTTTATCTATGCATGAAATGGTATGTGATATGAAATATTTGGGTGGTATAAAGATAAAAAGCAAATTTTAAACATTAGATATGTAAATTAATGAGAATTGAGTGGTATGCATGTAAATGCCACTAAGAAAAAATAATGGATCTAAAACGGTTCATATGATATATATTATAAAGGTTTTCATTGAAGTTTATCCCTCAGTCGCACTACAATGTAGTGTTCTATGCCACATCACTTAAAATAAATACATCAAAACAAGCAAAGAAATTAGGCAGTGTGGAAAGTTAAATAATAGAACTTGAGAATACAAGTTTGGTAAATTATATAGAATAGGAAAGAAGGTGCTCCGGCCGCTTATAAATAAATATGCAAGGCTTAGAAATTTCCTGGTAACTCTATTAATTAAGTTGGTAAAGGTTTCTAGCTTCCAACTACTTTCATCTCTGCGAGGGTTAGAATTTCATACATGCTCGCTCCTAGCCTTGCATTCTCTCTTCCAGTTCATTCGTTATCTTCATTTTCACGTGAAAAAAAATAGAACGGTTTATCAAGCATTGGAGCAATCTTGTCCTCCACACAGCCGTCTAAGAAATATTGACATGAACAGCTTTTAGTTCGTTTGGCTATAAGTATTATATATAAATAAGAGAAATCCATCACACTTATTACAAGCAGCCTCAAAACTAAATTCTGGATATTTCAAAGGTTTAATCCTCATATGAAAAAAAAATCATAATTTACAAGTTCTAGTGACGCGGGCTCAGAAACCTTGGACCTATCGGTCCAGCCAGCATTGCCACCCAAGGGAGAGGGTTCCGCCTTTCCTATTCTATTTCTATGTAATATCATCTACCATATATATAAGCTAATTTGCTTACTTAGAGTTTAGTTTTTGATTGTTGCGGATTCTAGACCTCTGCTTTCGGGCTTTTCCCCATTTGAGCTTGTATCTGACAGCAAGAAGGTGCTCCGGCCGTAACTCACACAAGGTAGTGATTAACTCTGCTCGTTTCATCTCTTCTAATTGTTGTCCAGTCCACCGCAATCCTTCTGCCCATTGTCTCCTTCCTCCAGCATCTCCCTAAATGCCAACTTCCTCCTGCATCTTTCTATAGGCCGCTCCTTCTTCTGGCACCTTCTTGGTTGCTTATTGTCTCCTTCCTCCAGCATCTCCAGGCCGCAGCTTCCTCCAGCCTCCTCCTGCAGGCCGCTCTTTCTTCTGGCATCTTCCTAAAGGCCACTCCTCCCTCTGGCATCTTCCTAGCAGATGGCCCTTCCTCCAAACCTCCTCCAGCCGGCCCCCTTTCCTCCAGTTCTCCTCCAGCAAGCCGCCCTTCCTCTGGCTCCCCTCCTGCAGGCCACACAACCTCCTGCACTTGCTAGATAGACCGCCGGCCCCTCCAATCCATTCAGCACCACAGCCACTACTTCCAACACCCTTCTAGCGGACCGTCGCTGCTTCTTGTTCACTCCAGCACTGTCACACCTCCCTACAATCCGATCTAGTCCTGCCACTCTCCCCTAGAGGGGGTGTTATGTGTTTTGTGTTGTTTTTATTCTTATTTTGAGAAGTCATCATTGTGACTTTTGAATTCAGTAATAATATTTCTTTTTCTCATGTGGTTTGGGTTAACTATGGCATCGTCTGGTGCAGAAAAATTATAATTCAAACAAAATTATATTTGTAATTCATAAAGTGGACATTGTCAAAGCTACAGAAAATCTACACATAACATACGTAAAAATAATCAAAGTGTACTGAATAGAAAGGAGAATGGATAGAGTAAATGTAATAGGACCATCAATTGTACAAATAGACTTGTAGAAAGTAGCGTTAGCACCTCATGTAGCACTTAAAGGAATGAATGGTACAAGAGGACAAGTAAAATCTGCCCAGTAAATTTTTGACATAAGGCTAATGAAAAGAAGTTGTCTAAAAATAGGACATCAGTAGCAACAGTTCGAGCAGCAGCAATAACATAAATAACCACCACCTTATATCAACTAATCTATGTTACACGGACATGAGGACACGACACGGACACGAGACACGTCTACTATTAAAAATATGGGACACTGAAACGTGTTAGATACGTCATTATAATAAAAATTACTAAAAATATATGTTTATATTAAATAAAAAAAGAGTTAATAACATTAACTTTCACGAATTAAGATGCCCATATATAAATTTTTAGCTTATGACATACAAAATGAAATCATAATAATATAGATTATCTTGTATTATATCAAAATTTAACTTTGTTAATCCATGAAAAGAAATAAAACCTAATAATAAATAAGTAATAAATTAATAATGTGTCCCGTATTCCCGTGAGACTGAGTGACATTTACTAAAAATTTTGGAGAGTTTACACACGCACCACCAAATTCTTACAAATCTACATATCTTACATCTAAAATTTGATTTTTATATTTATGTCACCCAAATATTTCATAGCGCATCTAAATATATAAATTAAACCAAATGAAGTACATCTTTTTACTTTTTATAAATATGTAAGGTGGCATATAAGAAAAAAAGAAACAGTTGGTGTTAAATATATAAATTCATAAAAATTGAGTTGTATGAATGCAAGTCATTCCTAAATTTTACATTTTTATAATTTTAATCTTTAAAATATTTTTAAAATTTTTCATTCATAAATTTAGAAAGTGTTGGAATTTAGGACGCCCATGTCTGAGTCTCTCTTTTTTAATATTATTTAATTCAGACATTTTTAATCCGTGTCTGATACGCGACCCAGCCGTGTCGAAGCCGCGTCCGCGTCTGATAAGTGTCTGAAAATGCACGGCTCTTTATTTAGGAGTGTCCGTGTAATGTAGCAACTAATTGGGGACTACATACTCCTCTGATCATTCATGTCAAATACTAAATTAAGTGTTAGTTCAATAGTTTACATAATTAGGAGTTTACATTTTTCCTTCTTCTATTCCTTTCAGATTATTCTATCAATATGTATCATCATTATATTTTTAGCCCTATGTTCTACACAACCAAACCGCATAATTTTATCTTTACAATGTTATATCTAATAATCGCCATTCCAACCATCTCTAATATTATCAATTTCACCACACAAGAATTACTTTTTCGTTTTATACTTAAAATAAGAATTTTATTCCTACCATATATTAATTGTATTACATATTCATCCCATTATTATTTTAATCAAACTCAATTATTGCCCGAATCTAACAAGCAAATAAAAGAATGAAAAAACACTTGATGCCATGAATATTGTCACAGCATGCTAAGGATGCCATTAAAATATTGTTATAGCATTGAAAAGAAAAAAGACATGTCAACTCATCCTTCATAAACAAACATAAAATAGGGGCATTTACACACATACCACCTGATTCCTATGTATTTACATATCTAACGCCTAAACTTAGCTTTTTAATTTAAAACACCCAAATATTTTATATCACATAAAAAATACTTTTAAAAGGTGAAATACATCTTTTCATGCATAAGTAAAGTGGTGTGCATTTAAAATTGAAGTTCAACTACTGAATATGTAAACATATAGGAATCGAATGGTAAATACATAAATCTTCCCATAAAATATAACAGATGGTCAATCTGAGGGAATGAGCAAACAACCTGTAGGAGTTTCGAAAGCAGGTAACATTCTCCAAGCCAAGTCCTCAGCTAAATGAAGCAGCTCATTATCATAACTTTGAAGTTTCATGCCCTGGAGGAAGTACAGCCAATTTCCAAAGTTTATCAATAACTCAGATTCAATAATAGAACTCCATACAAGGAACGTTTACAACTAAATCATCGATTGCAGGTTTGACAAGTTTGTCCATAATAATCGGTCATTAAATGCTTCACATATCCCTCCATAATTTAATAGATATGTAGATTCCCCTAAATTTTTGGGTTTTAAAATATATTCATTATTTTATATTTTGATTGTGAAAATATTCTAAAAGTGTTCTAAGAGCATACAAAAAATCACCCAAATATTTCAAGCCACTTTTATATTAAATGTCCATTAGATCCAATTGAAATTTCATGCTCTTCTTCAGAGCAGTGAGATGAAGCTAACCATGTGTTTACATACATATCACCCAATTCTTATTCCTTTACATATCAATCAAACGCCTAAACTTCTATATTTACATACATGGCATCCAAATCATTAACTTGACCACTTGCATTTTAAAAGTGAAATGCACCTTTTTATGCGTATGTTTATCACACCAAAGTGTTATAAATGTTAATATGAAAGTTTAAATGTTACATATGTCAATACAAATGAATTGTGTGGTATGTATGTAAAATTCCCTAAATAATAATAAAACAAGAGAATGAAAATTTGGAAATCACACGGAATACTGCTAAACAGGCCTACTTCTAAAATCACAAATTACAATAGGTGTGAACTTTATAGCATATATCCCAACACACTTCATTGCCGATACTGACATCAGATGGCATCACAAACACTCTGCTCTGCTCACCTACACTATCTATTTAATAACTAGATGTTCAATGATTTAAGGCTAGTTATTTGTGCTTTGGGAATACGTAGCACACAATCCTTATGTATTTACATATCTCACACCTAAACTTTCATATTTACATACAAAGCACTTCGGTGGTTTAAGCCTACGCATAAAAGTGAAGATAGTGTTATTTTTTATGTGATGTTAATAGAAATAAATACATTTCTAAAACAAAATATGTTAATATCAAATATTTTCACAGAAATGAATGGAATCAAACTCATATAGCTTGTTCAGAAAATATGAAAAACACAAAATGAAATACTCAGCACAGACAATTTTTTAATAGTGCATGATTAACAAAAGTGCATCACAGAAAATATCATACCGTAGAATAATCACTCGCAATAAGATGAGCAGAAAGTAAACCACCGAGAACCCGGATTGTCGTCTCAAATACAGAAACTGTCTTGTTCTGCAAAGTTAAGAAGCAAGATATTACAAATGAAAGAGAGATAAATAAGTAAGAAATAAAATAAACACTTGACTAAATTGTAAGACTTTGACAAATAAAAGTACTGTCAAAACATATATAGGTCCATTTTCCTTAAATACAAAAACAACAACAACAACAAAGCCTTAATCCCACTACGTGGGATCAGCTACAAGAATCTCTTTCTCCATTACATCTTATTTAGTGTCATATTTTCATTAAGTTCTAATAAATTAAGATCATTTTTTATACAATAAGCCCAAGACTTCCTAGGTCTACCTCTGCCTTTCTTCACATAAGTCGAATCTAAAACATCTACTCTCCTAATCGGATCATCAGATGGTCGACGTTTAACGTGACCAAACCATCTAAGACTACTCTCTATAATTTTGTCCGTCATTGGAGCTACACCATCCCTATCACAAATATATTCATTTCCCATTTTGTCTCTAAGTGTAAAGCTACTTATCCACCTAATCAGTCTCATCTCGGCAACACTTAACTTACTATTATGCTTCTCTTTTAAAGACCAACATTCAGTTTCATAGAGTATTGCAGGTCTCACCACCATCTTATAAAATTTTCCTTTCAGTATAAGAGGTATTTTTCTATCACACAAAAGGCCTGAACNGTATATGATATGAAATATTTGGGTGGTATAAAGATAAAAAGCAAATTTTAAACATTAGATATGTAAATTAATAAGAATTGAATGGTATGCATGTAAATGCCCCTAAGAAAAAATAATGGATCTAAAACGGTTCATATGATATATATTATAAAGGTTTTCATTCAAGTTCACCCCTCAGTCGCACTACAATGTAGTGTTCTATGCCACATCACTTAAAATAAATACATCAAAACAAGTAAAGAAATTAGGCAGTGTGGAAAGTTAAATAATAGAACTTGAGAAGACAAGTTTGGTAAATTATATAGAATAGGAAAGAAGGTGCTCCGGCCGCTCATAAATAAATATGCAAGGCTTAGAAATTTCCTGGTACCTCTATTAATTAAGTTGGTAAAGGTTTCTAGCTTCCAACTACTTTCATCTCTGCGAGGGTTAGAATTTCATACATGCTCGCTCCTAGCCTTGCATTCTCTCTTCCAGTTCATTCGTTATCTTCATTTTCACGTGAAAAAAAATAGAACGGTTTATCAAGCATTGGAGCAATCTTGTCCTCCGCACAGCCGTCTAAGAAATATTGACATGAACAGCTTTTAGTTCGTTTGGTTATAAGTATTATATATAAATAAGAGAAATCCATCACACTTATTACAAGCAGCCTCAAAACTAAATTCTGGATATTTCAAAGGTTTAATCCTCATATGAAAAAAAAATCATAATTTACAAGTTCTAGTGACGCGGGCTCAGAAACCTTGGACCTATCGGTCCAGCCAGCATTGCCACCCAAGGGAGAGGGTTCCGCCTTTCCTATTCTATTTCTATGTAATATCATCTACCATATATATAAGCTAATTTGCTTACTTAGAGTTTAGTTTTTGATTGTTGCGGATTCTAGACCTCTGCTTTCGGGCTTTTCCCCATTTGAGCTTGTATCTGACAGCAAGAAGGTGCTCCGGCCGTAACTCACACAAGGTAGTGATTAACTCTGCTCGTTTCATCTCTTCTAATTGTTGTCCAGTCCACCGCAATCCTTCTGCCCATTGTCTCCTTCCTCCAGCATCTCCCTAAATGCCAACTTCCTCCTGCATCTTTCTATAGGCCGCTCCTTCTTCTGGCACCTTCTTGGTTGCTTATTGTCTCCTTCCTCCAGCATCTCCAGGCCGCAGCTTCCTCCAGCCTCCTCCTGCAGGCCGCTCTTTCTTCTGGCATCTTCCTAAAGGCCACTCCTCCCTCTGGCATCTTCCTAGCAGATGGCCCTTCCTCCAAACCTCCTCCAGCCGGCCCCCTTTCCTCCAGTTCTCCTCCAGCAAGCCGCCCTTCCNTGTTTCTTCTGGCATCTTCCTAAAGGCCACTCCTCCCTCTGGCATCTTCCTAGCAGATGGCCCTTCCTCCAACCCTCCTCCAGCCGGCCGCCTTTCCTCCAGTTCTCCTCCAGCAAGCCGCCCTTCCTCTGGTTCCCCTCCTGCAGGCCACACAACCTCCTGCACTTGCTAGATAGACCGCCGGCCCCTCCAATCCATTCAGCACCACAGCCACTACTTCCAACGCCCTTCTAGCGGACCGTCGCTGCTTCTTGTTCACTCCAGCACTTTCACACCTCCCTACAATCCGATCTAGTCCTGCCACTCTCCCCTAGAGGGGGTGTTATGTGTTTTGTGTTGTTTTTATTCTTATTTTGAGAAGTCATCATTGTGACTTTTGAATTCAGTAATAATATTTCTTTTTCTCATGTGGTTTGGGTTAACTATGGCATCGTCTGGTGCAGAAAAATTATAATTCAAACAAAATTATATTTGTAATTCATAAAGTGGACATTGTCAAAGCTACAGAAAATCTACACATAACATACGTAAAAATAATCAAAGTGTACTGAATAGAAAGGAGAATGGATAGAGTAAATGTAATAGGACCATCAATTGTACAAATAGACTTGTAGAAAGTAGCGTTAGCACCTCATGTAGCACTTAAAGGAATGAATGGTACAAGAGGACAAGTAAAATCTGCCCAGTAAATTTTTGACATAAGGCTAATGAAAAGAAGTTGTCTAAAAATAGGACATCAGTAGCAACAGTTCGAGCAGCAGCAATAACATAAATAACCACCATCTTATATCAACTAATCTATGTTACACGGACATGAGGACACGACACGGACACGAGACACGTCTACTATTAAAAATATGGGACACTGAAACGTGTTAGATACGTCATTATAATAAAAATTACTAAAAATATATGTTTATATTAAATAAAAAAAGAGTTAATAACATTAACTTTCACGAATTAAGATGCCCATATATAAATTTTTAGCTTATGACATACAAAATGAAATCATAATAATATAGATTATCTTGTATTATATCAAAATTTAACTTTGTTAATCCATGAAAAGAAATAAAACCTAATAATAAATAAGTAATAAATTAATAATGTGTCCCGTATTCCCGTGAGACTGAGTGACATTTACTAAAAATTTTGGAGAGTTTACACACGCACCACCAAATTCTTACAAATCTACATATCTTACATCTAAAATTTGATTTTTATATTTATGTCACCCAAATATTTCATATCGCATCTAAATATATAAATTAAACCAAATGAAGTACATCTTTTTACTTTTTATAAATATGTAAGGTGACATATAAGAAAAAAAGAAACAGTTGGTGTTAAATATATAAATTCATAAAAATTGAGTTGTATGAATGCAAGTCATTCCTAAATTTTACATTTTTATAATTTTAATCTTTAAAATATTTTTAAAATTTTTCATTCATAAATTTAGAAAGTGTTGGAATTTAGGACGCCCATGTCTGAGTCTCTCTTTTTTAATATTATTTAATTCAGACATTTTTAATCCGTGTCTGATACGCGACCCAGCCGTGTCGAAGCCGCGTCCGCGTCTGATAAGTGTCTGAAAATGCACGGCTCTTTATTTAGGAGTGTCCGTGTAATGTAGCAACTAATTGGGGACTACATACTCCTCTGATCATTCATGTCAAATACTAAATTAAGTGTTAGTTCAATAGTTTACATAATTATGAGTTTACATTTTTCCTTCTTCTATTCCTTTCAGATTATTCTATCAATATGTATCATCATTATATTTTTAGCCCTATGTTCTACACAACCAAACCGCATAATTTTATCTTTACAATGTTATATCTAATAATCGCCATTCCAACCATCTCTAATATTATCAATTTCACTACACAAGGATTACTTTTTCGTTGTATACTTAAAATAAGAATTTTATTCCTACCATATATTAATTGTATTACATATTCATCCCATTCTTATTTTAATCAAACTCAATTATTGCCCGAATCAAACAAGCAAATAAAAGAATGAAAAAACACTTGATGCCATGAATATTGTCACAGCATGCTAAGGATGCCATTAAAATATTGTTATAGGATTGAAAAGAAAAAAGACATGTCAACTCATCCTTCATAAACAAACATAAAATAGGGGCATTTACACACATACCACCTGATTCCTATGTATTTACATATCTAACGCCTAAACTTAGCTTTTTAATTTAAAACACCCAAATATTTTATATCACATAAAAAATACTTTTAAAAGGTGAAATACATCTTTTCATGCATAAGTAAAGTGGTGTGCATTTAAAATTGAAGTTCAACTACTGAATATGTAAACATATAGGAATCGAATGGTAAATACATAAATCTTCCCATAAAATATAACAGATGGTCAATCTGAGGGAATGAGCAAACAACCTGTAGGAGTTTCGAAAGCAGGTAACATTCTCCAAGCCAAGTCCTCAGCTAAATGAAGCAGCTCATTATCATAACTTTGAAGTTTCATGCCCTGGAGGAAGTACAGCCAATTTCCAAAGTTTATCAATAACTCAGATTCAATAATAGAACTCCATACAAGGAACGTTTACAACTAAATCATCGATTGCAGGTTTGACAAGTTTGTCCATAATAATCGGTCATTAAATGCTTCACATATCCCTCCATAATTTAATAGATATGTAGATTCCCCTAAATTTTTGGGTTTTAAAATATATTCATTATTTTATATTTTGATTGTGAAAATATTCTAAAAGTGTTCTAAGAGCATACAAAAAATCACCCAAATATTTCAAGCCACTTTTATATTAAATGTCCATTAGATCCAATTGAAATTTCATGCTCTTCTTCAGAGCAGTGAGATGAAGCTAACCATGTGTTTACATACATATCACCCAATTCTTATTTCTTTACATATCAATCAAACGCCTAAACTTCTATATTTACATACATGGCATCCAAATCATTAACTTGACCACTTGCATTTTAAAAGTGAAATGCACCTTTTTATGCGTATGTTTATCACACCAAAGTGTTATAAATGTTAATATGAAAGTTTAAATGTTACATATGTCAATACAAATGAATTGTGTGGTATGTATGTAAAATTCCCTAAATAATAATAAAACAAGAGAATGAAAATTTGGAAATCACACGGAATACTGCTAAACAGGCCTACTTCTAAAATCACAAATTACAATAGGTGTGAACTTTATAGCATATATCCCAACACACTTCATAGCCAATACTGACATCAGATGGCATCACAAACACTCTGCTCTGCTCACCTACACTATCTATTTAATAACTAGATGTTCAATGATTTAAGGCTAGTTATTTGTGCTTTGGGAATACGTAGCACACAATCCTTATGTATTTACATATCTCACACCTAAACTTTCATATTTACATACAAAGCACTTCGGTGGTTTAAGCCTACGCATAAAAGTGAAGATAGTGTTATTTTTTATGTGATGTTAATAGAAATAAATACATTTCTAAAACAAAATATGTTAATATCAAATATTTTCACAGAAATGAATGGAATCAAACTCATATAGCTTGTTCAGAAAATATGAAAAACACAAAATGAAATACTCAGCACAGACAATTTTTTAATAGTGCATGATTAACAAAAGTGCATCACAGAAAATATCATACCGTAGAATAATCACTCGCAATAAGATGAGCAGAAAGTAAACCACCGAGAACCCGGATTGTCGTCTCAAATACAGAAACTGTCTTGTTCTGCAAAGTTAAGAAGCAAGATATTACAAATGAAAGAGAGATAAATAAGTAAGAAATAAAATAAACACTTGACTAAATTGTAAGACTTTGACAAATAAAAGTACTGTCAAAACATATATAGGTCCATTTTCCTTAAATACAAAAACAACAACAACAACAAAGCCTTAATCCCACTACGTGGGATCAGCTACAAGAATCTCTTTCTCCATTACATCTTATTTAGTGTCATATTTTCATTAAGTTCTAATAAATTAAGATCATTTTTTATACAATAAGCCCAAGACTTCCTAGGTCTACCTCTGCCTTTCTTCACATAAGTCGAATCTAAAACATCTACTCTCCTAATCGGATCATCAGATGGTCGACGTTTAACGTGACCAAACCATCTAAGACGACTCTATAATTTTGTCCGTCATTGGAGCTACACCAGCCCTATCACAAATATATTCATTTCCCATTTTGTCTCTGAGTGTAAAGCCACTTATCCACCTAATCAGTCTCATCTCGGCAACACTTAACTTATTATTATGCTTCTCTTTTAAAAACCAACATTCAGTGTAATAGATTATTACAGGTCTCACCACCATCTTATAAAATTTTCCTTTCAGTCTAAGAGGTATTTTTCTATCACACAAAAGGCCTGAACCATTCCTCCACTTCAACAAACCAACTTGAATTCTACTANGCATAATTTTATCTTTACAATGTTATATCTAATAATCGCCATTCCAACCATCTCTAATATTATCAATTTCACTACACAAGGATTACTTTTTCGTTGTATACTTAAAATAAGAATTTTATTCCTACCATATATTAATTGTATTACATATTCATCCCATTCTTATTTTAATCAAACTCAATTATTGCCCGAATCAAACAAGCAAATAAAAGAATGAAAAAACACTTGATGCCATGAATATTGTCACAGCATGCTAAGGATGCCATTAAAATATTGTTATAGGATTGAAAAGAAAAAAAAACATGTCAACTCATCCTTCATTAACAAACATAAAATAGGGGCATTTACACACATACCACCTGATTCCTATGTATTTAAATATCTAACGCCTAAACTTAGCTTTTTAATTTAAAACACCCAAATATTTTATATCACATAAAAAATACTTTTAAAAGGTGAAATACATCTTTTCATGCATAAGTAAAGTGGTGTGCATTTAAAATTGAAGTTCAACTACTGAATATGTAAACATATAGGAATCGAATGGTAAATACATAAATCTTCCCATAAAATATAACAGATGGTCAATCTGAGGGAATGAGCAAACAACCTGTAGGAGTTTCGAAAGCAGGTAACATTCTCCAAGCCAAGTCCTCAGCTAAATGAAGCAGCTCATTATCATAACTTTGAAGTTTCATGCCCTGGAGGAAGTACAGCCAATTTCCAAAGTTTATCAATAACTCAGATTCAATAATAGAACTCCATACAAGGAACGTTTACAACTAAATCATCGATTGCAGGTTTGACAAGTTTGTCCATAATAATCGGTCATTAAATGCTTCACATATCCCTCCATAATTTAATAGATATGTAGATTCCCCTAAATTTTTGGGTTTTAAAATATATTCATTATTTTATATTTTGATTGTGAAAATATTCTAAAAGTGTTCTAAGAGCATACAAAAAATCACCCAAATATTTCAAGCCACTTTTATATTAAATGTCCATTAGATCCAATTGAAATTTCATGCTCTTCTTCAGAGCAGTGAGATGAAGCTAACCATGTGTTTACATACATATCACCCAATTCTTATTCCTTTACATATCAATCAAACGCCTAAACTTCTATATTTACATACATGGCATCCAAATCATTAACTTGACCACTTGCATTTTAAAAGTGAAATGCACCTTTTTATGCGTATGTTTATCACACCAAAGTGTTATAAATGTTAATATGAAAGTTTAAATGTTACATATGTCAATACAAATGAATTGTGTGGTATGTATGTAAAATTCCCTAAATAATAATAAAACAAGAGAATGAAAATTTGGAAATCACACGGAATACTGCTAAACAGGCCTACTTCTAAAATCACAAATTACAATAGGTGTGAACTTTATAGCATATATCCCAACACACTTCATTGCCGATACTGACATCAGATGGCATCACAAACACTCTGCTCTGCTCACCTACACTATCTATTTAATAACTAGATGTTCAATGATTTAAGGCTAGTTATTTGTGCTTTGGGAATACGTAGCACACAATCCTTATGTATTTACATATCTCACACCTAAACTTTCATATTTACATACAAAGCACTTCCGTGGTTTAAGCCTACGCATAAAAGTGAAGATAGTGTTATTTTTTATGTGATGTTAATAGAAATAAATACATTTCTAAAACGAAATATGTTAATATCAAATATTTTCACAGAAATGAATGGAATCAAACTCATATAGCTTGTTCAGAAAATATGAAAAACACAGAATGAAATACTCAGCACAGACAATTTTTTAATAGTGCATGATTAACGAAAGTGCATCACAGAAAATATCATACCGTAGAATAATCACTCGCAATAAGATGAGCAGAAAGTAAACCACCGAGAACCCGGATTGTCGTCTCAAATACAGAAACTGTCTTGTTCTGCAAAGTTAAGAAGCAAGATATTACAAATGAAAGAGAGATAAATAAGTAAGAAATAAAATAAACACTTGACTAAATTGTAAGACTTTGACAAATAAAAGTACTGTCAAAACATATATAGGTCCATTTTCCTTAAATACAAAAACAACAACAACAACAAAGCCTTAATCCCACTACGTGGGATCGGCTACAAGAATCTTTTTCTCCATTACATCTTATTTAGTGTCATATTTTCATTAAGTTCTAATAAATTAAGATCATTTTTTATACAATAAGCCCAAGACTTCCTAGGTCTACCTCTGCCTTTCTTCACATAAGTCGGATCTAAAACATCTACTCTCCTAATCGGATCATCAGATGGTCGACGTTTAACGTGACCAAACCATCTAAGACGACTCTCTATAATTTTGTCCGTCATTGGAGCTACACCAGCCCTATCACAAATATATTCATTTCTCATTTTGTCTCTAAGTGTAAAGCCACTTATCCACCTAATCAGTCTCATCTCAGCAACACTTAACTTATTATTATGCTTCTCTTTTAAAGACCAACATTCAATGTCATAGAGTATTGCAGGTCTCACCACCATCTTATAAAATTTTCCTTTCAGTCTAAGAGGTATTTTTCTATCACACAAAAGGCCTGAACCATTACTCCACTTCAACCAACCAACTTGAATTCTACTAATAACATCCCCATCTCTATCACCATTGCTTTGAACAGCAGACCTGAGATATCTAAATAGTTCACACATTTTATATTTGACCCAAAGTTACACTTCTATCACTAGAGCTACTACTACTAAAATTACATTCCATGTATTCAGGTTTAGTTCTACTCAAATGAAAGCCTTAAGACTCTAATGTAGACCATAATTCAAGTTTTTTCTAGGTTTTATCTCTCATCTTATCCACAAAAAAGATATCATCAGCAAAACGCATACACCAAGGTACATCTCCTCCTGTAAATGTCTAGTACGACCATCCATAACTAAAGCAAAAAGATATGGGCTTTAAGCCGATCCTGGATGTAATCCAACAAAAAATAGGAAAATATATGATCAATCCTCCTTCAGTTCGAACACAAGTAACAACTCTAGTACGCATATCTTTAATGACTTGAATATAAATCATATCAACGCCTTTCTTCTCAAGATCGCTCCAAAGAACATCTCTTGGAACCTTATCGTAAGCTTTTTCTAAATCAATAAAAAACAAATGTAGATCCTCCTTATCATCTCTAAACTTCTCCATCAAAACTCTCAATAAATGTATAGCTTCCATGGTACGCCTGCCCGACATAAATCCAAATTGATTATGAGAAAGTTTTGTAAAGTGTCTTAACATACGTTCAATTACCCTCCCCCATAATTTTAAAGTATAACAAATCAACTTAATTCCTTTATAATTCACACACTCTCCCCTTTAATCTTAAAAATGGGAACCAAAATACTCTTCCTCCACTCCTCAGGCATCTTTTTGGATTTTAAAAAGAAATTCCTTCAATATGGGTGTTAATAATTTATTAAGCTTTCTTCTGCTATATGTAGTTCGTACGTTCTCACGGGCCCTAGAAGCCAATTGGCCCAACAATGGGGAATGCTAACAAACTACCAACAGAAAAGAACAGGCAAGTGTTGAGAAATCAAGCCCAATGTCAACATTAATTTAGGGGTCGTTTGGGATCATTTTTGCTTTTTATTATTTATCTTTATTTTATTTTATTTATATTTTGACTTGAAACAAAACATATTTGGTTATTTGATTAAAGCATAGTTGTTTAAAAACCACTCAAAACACAAAAAAGTTGTTCTGAGTGTTTGCAAATATATGTTAATTTGTTATTAGAAATAGAAATAAATACATGTAAAAAATACACTAAATAAATATGTTTTTAAAAACAAAAAAAAAATAAATTTATTCCAAACAAACCCTAATTTCCACGAGGATAACCATTTTATTACAGGTTCCTAAGCATTGCATGTTGATGGATGTGACAAAAAGCAATGCAACCTTACCATACAGGAAAAGCAAGATACACATGCATCAAACTCATAAAGTGTATATAGGTAAATTTGTATTGAGAAAATACAAGATTAGCAAACCATGTTAAATATGGAATCAAACCATTATGTATAATTACCAAAATATGAAATGAATTCATTTGTACTACTAACAATTTGATGTACCTCAAGGCCCGCAACAAGCATTTAGCCAGTACCCACACAGAGACGCTGCAAACCCCTAGTAAACAAAATTGAAAGATAAGGTACCAGAGATGATAAAATGTCTTGATAACTTAAAATATAGTTTAATTTAATCTTTCAAAGCTTCATTCTCTCAAGTCTCATCAGTAATCGCTCAGAAATGGTCATCTCCCAGAAATGACAATAAAAACTAAACTCTCAATTTTCTTCGAGTGTAAAGCTCAACAGATGAAAGTATAGGAACCAACTCTAATGAAGTGATGAGATTCCTCTCAGAAAATATATCAAAAAGGTTGTGACCTCTTGACTAACTAACAGAATGATTATAAGCAAACTAAAACTAATGAAGAATCAAGTCTCATGCCTCGTGTTCTTTCCTCTAAAGCACCTGAGAAGATTTTCCAAACTACGATTCATCCATGTATCTATGGGTGCATTGCTAAATTGAACTAGAGCTTTGTGCAAAGCTTACTCCAAAGAGTCCCCCAAAAATGTTTGAGAAACTTCGCATCACAATCTGGTGTAATAGTCTCAAGTTCACCATGTTGTCAAGTTATCTCTCTAAAGTACAAATCAATCATGTGTGTTGCATCCATCAACTTGTGGCAAGGTGCAAAGTGCGGCATCTTGGAAAAAACACTAGCTCTATGCAACTAATCTGGCAAATCATTCAATCTTGAAATGGGGAACCAATAATTAATAGTTGCACGATGTCTGGTCAGGACGTAATGAAATCCTCTTAGCATAAGCTACATTGTGTTTGCTATCAACTCCATGGATTTACAACCTATCACTAATGTCAGTCTTTTTGATGCTCCTATTAGAGCTTGCAAAAAAGTAATTCATGGCACTATAGTCTCAAATTTTGTATGAATATCCATTACCTCGGACTTATTCCAAAATAAGAATATGATGTATTTTTCATCTTTAATGGAATAATATGTGTTCCATAGCCATCATGATGTAAGAATGGTTTACTGCCAACGAAGGCTTAATATAATGTGATAAATATCCATATGTATCACATCACACCACACCTATTTCGAAAATTTGCCTCCAATAGAAAACTCAAGGAGATATCTCCTTTCAACAGTGATCTTATTTTCTTTCTTCAACCAAGATTGAGAATAACACCTAATATGCGTTTGTATGGTAAGACTCGACATGTCTTATCATTTTAGTAGACAAAACATTTTCACAAATGACTCTATGAAAAGATTGTACACATTTTCAATCACAGTGCAACCAGTAAAAAAGATGTTGCGGGGAAGTCATTGTTGCTCTTTAGTGGACTCATCCTGAAGGATCCAACCCTCTTTGGTTGGAAGTTAAAACTCTTCTTTTGTGTTTTCACTTTCTCTAGTTTCCCCTATGTCATTGTTCATTTCTTTTACTGCTCTCGACACATGTGTACAAAACCATGACACAAAGTATTTTCTAGCTGTAAAGGACTTAGGAGTACTGGTGGCAGCAACCTTCTCTTCACCATGAGCTAATTTCTCCAAGCAAGGGGCCAACTAGAATGCTCTAATGGGTGTGCTCCTTCCACCTGATCCTGAGGTCAATCCATGTCTATAATGTGTGGTTATCCTCAAGTGATTGTTGATTCTTCATCTTTAAAACTAGTGTTTGAATATCGAATATGGACAAATAAGACTGCAATTACACCACATTATTTATAGATGGTTTCAATCATCCAAGATACCTCGCCATTATGTGATCTTCTAGCTTCATCAAGACACATTTCACATGAGTTGATTAAATTCAATTGCAATCCTCCACACAAGAATTTCTCTAATTCAGGTTGTGGAGTTTAAAGAACATATCCTATCGATAAAATGGGAGAAGATATTTATGTTATACTTCTTTTTTCATCTTGGCCGTGTGATAATCATATTTTTTCCTTTTCGTTGTCAAACATGCTTCGAATTCTTCCGCAATGATGACTTGTGTTTCCTAAGTTTGATGGTTGTCAATTTAAATCTTTTACTCTTATGAACATCCTTGTATTAAAAAATTTGTTCCATTATTTATAATCACTCAATAAATTCATTCAAATCCAAGCATATGTCAAAATCCGACAAGTCTATCTTCACCTCCAAATCATTGTCCCTCCTCTAGTATTCAATGACAAATTGTCAGGGCGTTTAATTATTTATTGCTAGAAGCTTTCCGGTGTAAAGGATCGACTTCCTCTCCTCGATCCAACGAGCCATCATTATGGCTAACCTCTTTGGGTTGTCTCCTCTCAAAGGCAACAAATATTTGTTGCAATTGAAGGATTTCCTTTGCATTCTTCTATTGTAAGCTATTGAACACCTCTTTGCATGTTTCTCCTCAAAGGCATGGCATCCATTTTCTCCCAATTAAGGTTAGGTTAAGAGTTACGGCCAAGGATGGAGGGTGTGGAGATGATTTTTGGTAGAAGTATTAGATTTAGTTATGTGGAATTTCAGTTCAGGAATGAAAAAAAGAAATGAATCATGGGAGATTTTTGTCGAGATCTAGCATGAAATGACGCCATTCAAAAGTTCCTAAAAAGTGTAATAGGATCAAATTAAATGGGGAGAGGTTGTGGAATAGCAATACAAAGAGAATATGTTAGGCCGGTGCAATTGGACAGGGATAAAAAAAAAATGTTTGACCGCTGTTCAAACTAAAAATAGTAGAGAGAACCATGAAATGATGGTTCCAACAAAGCACAGCTGCAAAGAGAGATCAACCAATTCTAGAACAAGCTACATACACAACTTGCAAAAGAAAGAAGATACAGAACTATTTAGAGCAGATAATTAGAGAATTTCTAAATGCAAAAACCAAAGAGAAAATCCAAAACAAGAAAAACAACAATGTATAAATAGTCCCCTCTCAAATTAACCCTAATTCTATTTCAAATTTTATAAAAAAAATAAACCCACGTGCCTGGAAGCAATTTGCAGACGGGGCTTTTTCCGCTTTGGTTTGAAATGGGAAGGCAATGAGTTTGAGCTTAAACTCAAGACTTTATGATTAGAAATAAATCTCTCAGCAACTAGAGCAAGTGAGATGCACTAGTAATCATTATCCTTGTTCTTGTTTTTATTTTTTACACGTTGATATTGCACAAGTGATAGAATTTTATCAAGGGTGAATGTGCTTGATATTCTTTTTGAAAGCTTCCCGCAGACCCCATCCTATCCATCCTAAATTAGTTTAAATTCTGAACAAATCTGCTTTGTAATATCTAGAATTTGTTATGACCATTTAGTGAAAATAAGGATTTGCTTTAATCAATGAAACTAACTGTTACGTACCTCAGAACCCTAAGAGCATGTAGGAAACCTCTTGAAATAATGGAGCTAGATGTTAGTTCATCCAAACTTGAGG
This sequence comes from Phalaenopsis hybrid cultivar, assembly GCA_002079205.1. Taxonomy (NCBI): domain Eukaryota; kingdom Viridiplantae; phylum Streptophyta; class Magnoliopsida; order Asparagales; family Orchidaceae; genus Phalaenopsis; species Phalaenopsis hybrid cultivar. The sequence continues at coordinate 109,495 of JXCR01086554.1, read as the reverse complement.
AACCTACATGTACATGATCCTTCAAGATATTATATTCTAGGACTTTTAAGTAGAATCACGCACTTAAAATGCACTACGCATGACTGAACATAAAGGTAACAAAACTGCTGAATAATTTTCTCATGTAGTGTGACTAGATGTTAGATAGTTGGGGCATTTACAGACATAGCACACAGTTATTATGCATTTACATAACTCATACCTAAACTTTTATATTTACAAAGCACTCAAATCATTAATATCATATAAAAAAATAGCACTATTATCACTTTAAACATGAAATACACATTTTCAAGCATAGGTTTAAAACACCTAAGTGCTATGTATGAAATATGAAAGTTTAAGAGTGAGATATGTAAATACATACAAATTGTGTGCTACATATGTAAATTTCCCTAGATAGTTTAACTCATGCAAAACTAATGAATGAAAATAAACTTCATAAAGGTACTAAAGACAGCCCAGAAAAACATTCTGTCATCAAACTTTCCGAAAAAATTGAAAACACGTGAAATGCAATAAGGAAGAAAACATATCATAAAATTGCTGAAACTTAGCACATGTAATGTTAATCCGGGAAAGTTTAAAAAGAAATCACAAAAAAGCAATCTGATTAGCACATGCTATAAAGTCATTGAAATGAAATGTTTTATGGCTCATGATTGACATATTAAACATCTTAAAAGGTCCATCAAGCCCAAAATGGGTCATACGACAAAAGTTCAGATGGTTTACTCGATCAGACCTGCTAACTCCAATCAATTGGTTTTTGTTCATCCAGTCAAACCACCAAGGAACCATCCACAATAAAAAACAGTTATCATTTCAATTTAAAAGCAAACCAAACAAAAGAAATAGGATTGATTCATCTTCCTTCATCGCCAATAGTAAAATTACAATTAAAAGCACACATACATGCACAAGTACATACATAAAAACATACATGAGAGCAGACAACCAAAAAAAATTGGAAAATTTATAAACATGACACACCATTCATATTTATTTACATATCTAACACCTAAACTTTCATATTTCCATACATAACACTCTAATCTTTAATATCACATCAAAAATACCAAATGTTAATAACTTCTTAAAGGTTAAGTAGACATTTTATGCATAAGTTAATGACACCAAAGTGTAATAAATGAAAATATCAAACTTTAGGTGTTAAATATGTAAATATAAAGGAATTGTGAGATATATATGTAAATTTCCCAAAAAAATTTTGACAAAATCTATCAAGTTCTATACCAAAAGCTAAGCTAAGAAACCCTAGATCAAACTTGACCATCTGGAGGTCACAAGTTCAATGGGTTGGTGCGGGTAAATACGAGTCTAAACGTAGACAATAGCCATTGAAACTCCTACACAAATGTATGCTTTTACACTGTAAGTATACATATAGACAATAGCCATTGAAACTCCAAGCCAAATGCAAGCTTTTACACTAGACAAAACCCTCTATAAATAGTGGATCATACAATAGCAGTCTTGCAAAAACCAGATCCACACTATCTTCATGCTTTCCTCGTTTATCACAATAGGGCCTTGCTAGAGAGATCTAACAACAGCAAGGTACAATAACTTAGAAAATTCTTATGTAAGTATGTGTAATTAGAAGCATTACAAAATCATGTACACAAATGAAATTATATTCCTACTAATGAAACCAAATTAAAGAATAGGCTAATACTCACAATATCAAATCGAACATTTTCACCAATCCATTCGATAGCAGAACCAAACCGCTCACAATCTCCTAGTAAGGCCAATGTGTCCAAGGAGTCGATCTGCTCAAAGATTTTAATGGTAACAAAAAACAAAAGAAATGTACTTGTTCAGGAAAAAAAATAAAATTATGAATAATGGCATCCTTACAAGAGTTAAAGCGTAACCACCAAGTGTATCCTCCCCTTGACAGGTTAAGGGCCTCAACTCATCACGTGGAAAAGCATGTTGCATGTATCCATCAAAGGCATGATAAAACATGTCTCGTACCTTGAAAACAGCAAGAGAATTATGTTTAAATTATCTTAAAAATTTTAAATTTGAAAATTTAACACTTAAAAGCAGGATCTAAAACTAGTTTAGTATTTAGCATAAGTGTCCGAAATTTATTCAAGTTCTAGAAGAGGGCCATTTTGCAGAGTATTTAGCTAATGTTTAGTTGTTTCACATAAACTCATTTCTTGCAAACAAAATTCTATATTTATTTAAAATGCAAAGTGCTTCATTTTTATCCATCCACCTGAAGACTTTCTGCAATTTTTTTAAACGTCATTACCATGAGCCAAAAAGAAATTTTAAATGTGACTTCTCAAGCTTGAATTCGCTTTTCAAATATATGAAATATTGCTTCAAAAATAAGAAACCTCCAATCAATTTACTGTCAAACAAACATTCAAACCCGACAACTAAACTCATATCCAACCAATTCCAACGAATAATTTTAAAAAACCTGGACCCTAATGTTTAAGTTCAAATCATTCCAATGAATAAAATTCCAATGGTTGGATAGAAGGTAAAATCTAATTTTCAATGGCTTGGAACTAAAACATTCGTATAGCTCACAAACATTAGCATATTATTTACTCGGACTATCAGATTTTAGAATTACGGTAGTGAGAATTGTCCTTTAAAAAATGATTTTGTTGGGCCTTCTAACAGTAAATGCATCAAGTGCCCAATTAAAGCTTTTACTGAGTAATAGCGTGACTGGAATTGTAATGAGGGAAGAGCAGTGTAATTGACTTAATTAGAAAAATAAAACCTTCAAATTCTATTTTACCCAAAAAGGACTATAATCTCAAGTTGAACAAAGGAAACTACTTGTTTTGCATGAAACTGAAGATTTGAAGCATAATTTACTAATAGACACGCCCCCTTCAACATCAAGCACTGTGATTTTTAGCAACAATTGACATGAAGATAAAGCTTAAATATAAGNTCCATTTCAGCTGATCTCAATAGCTCTTCCGCCTCGAGGCGTGCTAGTTCGGTTTGAACTGCTTCGGCCATTCTACCGCTGGTTAGTGCAACGGCAGCTTGCGCCTTTGTGACGGGTTTGTTGGGTTGAAGGCGTCGAATATTACCTANCAAGGTACATCTCCTCCTGTAAATGTCTAGTACGACCATCCATAACTAAAGCAAAAAGATATGGGCTTTAAGTTGATCTCTGATGTAATCCAATAAAAATAGGAAAATATATGATCAATCCTCCTTCAGTTCGAACACAAGTAACAACCCTAGTACACATATCTTTAATGACTTGAATATAAGTCATATCAACGCATTTTTTCTCAAGAACGCTCCAAAGAACATCTCTTGGAACCTTATCGTAAACTTTTTCTAAATCAATAAAAATCAAATGTAGATCCTCCTTATCATCTCTGAACTTCTCCATCAAAACTCTCAATAAATGTATAGCTTCCATGGTACACCTGCCCGACATAAATCCAAATTGATTATGAGAAAGTTTTGTAAAGTGTCTTAACCTACGTTCAATTACCCTCTCCCATAATTTTAAAGTATAACAAATCAACTTAATTCCTTTATAATTTGCACACTCTCCATAATTTTAAAGTATGACACATCAACTTAATTCCTCTATAATTTGCACACTCTTAGGCAGTCTTAAAAATGGGAACCAAAATACTCTTCCTCCACTCCTCAGGCATCTTTTTAGTTTTTAAAAAGAAATTCCTCCAATATGGGTGTTAATAATTTATTAAGCTTTCTTCTGCTATATATAGTTCGTACGTTCTCACGGGCCCTAGAAGCCAATTGGCCCAACAATGGGGAATGCTAACAAACTACCAACAGAAAAGAACAGGCAAGTGCTGAGAAATCAAGCCCAATGTCAACATTAATTTAGGGGTCGTTTGGGATCATTTTTGCTTATTATTATTTATTTTTATTTTATTTTATTTATATTTTGACTTGAAACAAAACATATTTGATTATTTGATTAAAGCATAGTTGTTTAAAAACCACTCAAAACACAAAAAGGTTGTTCTGAGTGTGTGCAAATATATGTTAATTTGTCATTAGAAATAGAAATAAATACATGTAAAAAATACACTAAATAAATATGTTTTTAAAAACAAAAACAAAAAACAAATTGATTCCAAACAAACCCTAATTTCCACGAGGATAACCATTTTATTACAGGTTCCTAAGCATTGCATGTTGATGGATGTGACAAAAAGCAATGCAACATTACCATACAGGAAAAGCAAGATACACATGCATCAAACTCATAAAGTGTATATAGATAAATTTGTAATTGAGAAAATACAAGATTAGCAAACCATGTTAAATATGGAATCAAACCATTATGTATAATTACCAAAATATGAAATGAATTCATTTGTACTATTAACAATTTGATGTACCTCAAGGCCCGCAACAAGCATTTAGCCAGTACCCACACGGAGACGCTGCAAACCCCTAGTAAACAAAAATGAAAGATAGGGTACCCGAGATGATAAAAGGTCTTGAAAACTTAAAATATAATTTAATTTTATCTTTCAAAGCTTCATTCTCTCAAGTCTCATCAGTAATCTCTCAGAAATGGTCATTTCCCCAGAAATGACAATAAAAACTAAACTCTCAATTTTCTCCGAGTGTAAAGCTCAACAGATGAAAGTATAGGGACCAACTCTAATGAAGTGATGAGATTCCTCTCATAAAATATATCAAAGAGGTTGTGACCTCTTGACTAACTAACAGAATGATTATAAGCAAACTAAAACTGATGAAGAATCAAGTCTCATGCCTCATGTTCTTTCCTCTAAAGCACCTGAGAAGATTTTCCAAACTACGATTCATCCATGTATCTATGGGTGCATTGCTAAATTGAACTAGAGCTTTGTGCAAAGCTTACTCCAAAGAGTCCCCCAAAAATGTTTGAGAAACTTCGCATCACAATCTGGTGTAATAGTCTAGCCCACCATGTTGTCAAGTTATCTCTCTAAAGTACAAATCAATCATGTGTCTTGCATCCATCAACTTGTGGCAAGGTGCAAAGTGCGGCATCTTGGAAAAGATACTAGCTCTATGCAACTAATCTGGCAAATCATTCAATCTTGAAATGGGGAACCAATAATTAATGGTTGCACGAAGTCTGGTCAGGACGCAATGAAATCCTCTTAGCATAAGCTACATTGTGTTTGGTATCGACTCCATGGATTTACAACCAATCACTAATGTCAGTCCTTTTGATGGTCCTGTTAGAGCTTGCAAAAAAGTAATTCATGGCACCATAGTCTCAAATTTTGTATGAATGTCCATTACCTCGGACTTATTCCAAAATAAGAATATGATGTATTTTTCATCTTTAATGAAATAATATGTGTTCCATAGCCATCATGATGTAAGAATGGTCTTACTGCCAATGAAGGCTTAATATAATGTGATAAATATCCATATGTATCACATCACACCACACCTATTTCGAAAATTTGCCTCCAATAGAAAACTCAAGGAGGTATCTCCTTTCAACTGTGATCTTATTTTCTTTCTTCAACCAAGATTGAGAATAACACCTAATATGCGTTTCTATGGTAAGACTCGACATGTCTTATCATTTGAGTAGACAAAACATTTTCACAAATGACTCTATGAAAAGATTGTACACATTTTCAATCACAGTGCAACTAGTAAGAAAGATGTTGCGGGGAAGCCATTGTTGCTCTTTAGTGGACTCATCCTGAAGGATCCAACCCTCTTTGGTTGGAAGTTAAAACTCTTATTTTGTGTTTTCACTTTCTCTAGTTTCCCCTATGTCACTGTTCATTTCTTTTACTGCTCTCGACACATGTGTACAAAACCGTAACACAAAGTATTTACTAGCTGTAAAGGACTTAGGAGTACTGGTGGCAGCAACCTTCACTTCACCATGAGTTAATTTCTCCAAGCAAGGGGCCAACTAGAATGCTCTAATGGGTGTGCTGCTTCCACCTGATCCTGAGGTCAATCCATGTCTATAATGTGTGGTTATCCTCAAGTGATTGTTGATTCTTCATCTTTAAAACTAGTGTTTGAATATCGAATATGGACCAATAAGACTGCAATTACACCACATTATTTATAGATGGTTTCATTCATCCAAGATACCTCGCCATTATGTGATCTTCTAGCTTCATCAAGACACATTCCACATGAGTTGATTAAATTCAATTGCAATCCTCCACACAAGAATTTCTCTAATTCAGGTTGTGGAGTTTAAAGAACATATCCTATCGATAAAACGGGAGAAGATATTTATGTTATACTTCTTTTTTCATCTTGGCCGTGTGATAATCTTGTTTTTTTTCCTTTTCGTTGTCAAACATGCTTCGGATTCTTCCGCCATGATGACTTGTGTTTCCTAAGTTTGATGGTTGTCAATTTAAATCTTTTCCTCTTATGAACATCCTTGTATTAAAAAATTTGTTCGATTATTTATAATCACTCAATAAATTCATTCGAATCCAAGCATATGTCAAAATCCGACAAGTCTATCTTCACCTCCAAATCATTGTCCCTCCTCTAGTATTCAATGACAAACTGTCAGGGCGTTTAATTATTTATCACTAGAAGCTTTCCGGTGTAAAGGATCGACTTCCTCTTCTCGATCCAACGAGTCATCATTATGGCTAACCTCTCTGGGTTGTCTCCTCTCAAAGGCAACAAATATTTGTTGCAATTGAAGGATTTCCTTTGCATTCTTCTATTGTAAGCTATTGAACACCTCTTTGCATGTTTCTCCTCAAAGGCATGGCATCCATTTTCTCCCAATTAAGGTTAGGTTAAGAGTTACGGCCAAGGATGGAGGGTTTTGGTAGATGTATTAGATTTAGTTATGTGGAATTTCAGTTCAGGAATGAAAAAAAGAAATGAATCATGGGAGATTTTTGTCGAGATCTAGCATGAAATGACGCCATTCAAAAGTTCCTAAAAAGTGTAATAGGATCAAATTAAATGGGGAGAGGTTGTGGAATAGCAATACAAAGAGAATATGTTAGGCCGGTGCAATTGGACAGGGATAAAAAAAAATGTTTGACCGCTGTTCAAACTAAAAATAGTAGAGAGAACCATGAAATGATGGTTCCAACAAAGCACAGCTGCAAAGAGAGATCAACCAATTCTAGAACAAGCTACATACACAACTTGCAAAAGAAAGAAGATACAGAACTATTTAGAGCAGATAATTAGAGAATTTCTAAATGCAAAAACCAAAGAGAAAATCCAAAACAACAAAAACAACCATGTATAAATAGTCCCCTCTCAAATTAACCCTAATTCTATTTCAAATTTTATAAAAAAAATGAACCCACGTGCCTGGAAGCAATTTGCAGACGGGGCTTTTTCCGCTTTGGTTCGAAATGGGAAGGCAATGAGTTTGAGCTTAAACTCAAGAGTTTATGATTAGAAATAAATCTCTCAGCAACTAGACNTCTTTTCCTCTTATGAACATCCTTGTATTAAAAAATTTGTTCCATTATTTATAATCACTCAATAAATTCATTTGAATCCAAGCATATGTCAAAATCCAACAAGTTTATCTTCACCTCCAAATCATTGTCCCTCCTCTAGTATTCAATGACAAACTGTCAGGGCGTTTAATTATTTATCACTAGAAGCTTTCCGGTGTAAAGGATCGACTTCCTCTTCTCGATCCAACGAGTCATCATTATGGCTAACCTCTCTGGGTTGTCTCCTCTCAAAGGCAACAAATATTTGTTGCAATTGAAGGATTTCCTTTGCATTCTTCTATTGTAAGCTATTGAACACCTCTTTGCATGTTTCTCCTCAAAGGCATGGCATCCATTTTCTCCCAATTAAGGTTAGGTTAAGAGTTACGGCCAAGGATGGAGGGTTTTGGTAGATGTATTAGATTTAGTTATGTGGAATTTCAGTTCAGGAATGAAAAAAAGAAATGAATCATGGGAGATTTTTGTCGAGATCTAGCATGAAATGACGCCATTCAAAAGTTCCCAAAAAGTGTAATAGGATCAAATTAAATTGGGAGAGGTTGTGGAATAGCAATACAAAGAGAATATGTTAGGCTGGTGCAATTGGACAGGGACAAAAAAAAATGTTTGACCGCTGTTCAAACTAAAAATAGTAGAGAGAACCATGAAATGATGGTTCCAACAAAGCACAGCTGCAAAGAGAGATCAACCAATTCTAGAACAAGCTACATACACAACTTGCAAAAGAAAGAAGATACAGAACTATTTAGAGCAGATAATTAGAGAATTTCTAAATGCAAAAACCAAAGAGAAAATCCAAAACAAGAAAAACAACAATGTATAAATAGTCCCCTCTCAAATTAGCCCTAATTCTATTTCAAATTTTATAAAAAAAATAAACCCACGTGCCTGGAAGCAATTTGCAGACGGGGCTTTTTCCGCTTTGGTTTGAAATGGGAAGGCAATGAGTTTGAGCTTAAACTCAAGACTTTATGATTAGAAATAAATCTCTCAGCAACTAGAGCAAGTGAGATGCACTAGTAATCATTATCCTTGTTCTTGTTTTTATTTTTTACACGTTGATATTGCACAAGTGATAGAATTTTATCAAGGGTGAATGTGCTTGATATTCTTTTTGAAAGCTTCCCGCAGACCCCATCCTATCCATCCTAAATTAGTTTAAATTCTGAACAAATCTGCTTTGTAATATCTAGAATTTGTTATGACCATTTAGTGAAAATAAGGATTTGCTTTAATCAATGAAACTAACTGTTACGTACCTCAGAACCCTAAGAGCATGTAGGAAACCTCTTGAAATAATGGAGCTAGATGTTAGTTCATCCAAACTTGAGGAACCTACATGTACATGATCCTTCAAGATATTATATTCTAGGACTTTTAAGTAGAATCACGCACTTAAAATGCACTACGCATGACTGAACATAAAGGTAACAAAACTGCTGAATAATTTTCTCATGTAGTGTGACTAGATGTTAGATAGTTGGGGCATTTACAGACATAGCACACAGTTATTATGCATTTACATAACTCATACCTAAACTTTTATATTTACAAAGCACTCAAATCATTAATATCATATAAAAAAATAGCACTATTATCACTTTAAACATGAAATACACATTTTCAAGCATAGGTTTAAAACACCTAAGTGCTATGTATGAAATATGAAAGTTTAGGAGTGAGATATGTAAATACATACAAATTGTGTGCTACATATGTAAATTTCCCTAGATAGTTTAACTCATGCAAAACTAATGAATGAAAATAAACTTCATAAAGGTACTAAATACAGCCCAGAAAAACATTCTGTCATCAAACTTTCCGAAAAAATTGAAAACACGTGAAATGCAATAAGGAAGAAAACATATCATAAAATTGCTGAAACTTAGCACATGTAATTTTAATCCGGGAAAGTTTAAAAAGAAATCACAAAAAAGCAATCTGATTAGCACATGCTATAAAGTCATTGAAATGAAATGTTTTATGGCTCATGATTGACATATTAAACATCTGAAAAGGTCCATCAAGCCCAAAATGGGTCATACGACAAAAAGTTCAGATGGTTTACTCGATCAGACCTGCTAACTCCAATCAATGGTTTCTGTTCATCCAGTCAAACCACCAAGGAACCATCCACAATAAAAAACAGTTATCATTTCAATTTAAAAGCAAACCAAGCAAAAGAAATAGGATTGATTCATCTTCCTTCATCGCCAATAGTGAAATTACAATTTAAAAGCACACATACATGCACAAGTACATACATAAAAACATACATGAGAGCATACAACCAAAAAAAATTGGAAAATTTATAAACATGACACACCATTCATATTTATTTACATATCTAACACCTAAACTTTCATATTTCCATACATAACACTCTAATCTTTAATATCACATCAAAAATACCAAATGTTAATAACTTCTTAAAGGTTAAGTAGACATTTTATGCATAAGTTAATGACAACAAAGTGTAATAAATGAAAATATCAAAGTTTAGGTGTTAAATATGTAAATATAAAGGAATTGCGAGATATATATGTAAATTTCCCAAAAAAATTTTGACAAAATATATCAAGTTCTATACCAAAAGCTAAGCTAAGAAACCCTAGATCAAACTTGACCATCTGGAGGTCACAAGTTCAATGGGTTGGTGCGGGTAAATACGAGTCTAAACGTGGACAATAGCCATTGAAACTCCTACACAAATGTATGCTTTTACACTGTAAGTATACATATAGACAATAGCCATTGAAACTCCAAGCCAAATGCAAGCTTTTACACTAGACAAAACCCTCTATAAACAGTGGATCATACAATAGCAGTCTTGCAAAACCCAGATCCACACTATCTTCATGCTTTCCTCGCCTATCACAATAGGGCCTTGCTAGAGAGATCTAACAACAGCAAGGCACAATAATTTAGAAAATTCTTATGTAAGTATGTGTAATTAGAAGCATTACAAAATCATGTACACAAATGAAATTATATTCCTACTAATGAAACCAAATTAAAGAATAGGCTAATACTCACAATATCAAATCGAACATTTTCACCAATCCATTCGATAGCAGAACCAAACCGCTCACAATCTCCTAGTAAGGCCAATGTGTCCAAGGAGTCGATCTGCTCAAAGATTTTAATGGTAACAAAAAACAAAAAAAATGTACTTGTTCAGGAAAAAAAATAAAATTATGAATAATGGCATCCTTACAAGAGTTAAAGCGTAACCACCAAGTGTATCCTCCCCTTGACAGGTTAAGGGCCTCAACTCATCACGTGGAAAAGCATGTTGCATGTATCCATCAAAGGCATGATAAAACATGTCTCGTACCTTGAAAACAGTAAGAAAATTATGTTTAAATTATCTTTAAAATTTTAAATTTGAAATTTTAACACTTAAAAGCAGGATCTAAAACTAGTTTAGTATTTAGCATAAGTGTCCGAAATTTATTCAAGTTCTAGAAGAGGGCCATTTTGCAGAGTATTTCGCTAATGTTTAGTTGTTTCACATAAACTCATTTCTTGCAAAAAAAATTCTATATTTATTTAAAATGCAAAGTGTTTCATTTTTATCCATCCACCTGAAGACTTTCTGCAATTTTTTTACACGTCATTACCATGAGCCAAAAAGAAATTTTAAAAGTGACTTCTCAAGCTTGAATTCACTTTTCAAATATATGAAATATTGCTTCAAAATTAAGAAACCTCCAATCAATTTACTGTCAAACAAACATTCAAACCCAATAACTAAACTCATATCCAACCAATTCCAACGAATAATTTTAAAAAACCTGGACCCTAATGTTTAAGTTCAAATCATTCCAATGAATAAAATTCCAATTGTTGGATAGAAGGTAAAATCTAACTTTCAACGGCTTGGAACTAAAACATTCATATAGCTCACAAACATTAGTATATTATTTACTCGGACTATCAGATTTTAGAATTACGGTAGTGAGAATTGTCCTTTAAAAAATGATTTTGTTGGGCCTTCTAACAGTAAATGCATCAAGTGCCCAATTAAAGCTTTTACTGAGTAATAGCGTGACTGGAGTTGTAATGAGGGAAGAGCAGTGAAATTGACTTAATTAGAAAAATAAAACCTTCAAATTTTATTTTACCCAAAAAGGACTATAATCTCAAGTTGAACAAAGGAAACAACTTGTTTTGCATGAAACTGAAGATTTGAAGCACAATTTACTAATAGACACGCCCCCTTCAACATCAAGCACTGTGATTTTTAGCACCAATTGACATGAAGATAAAGCTTAAATAAAAGATAATATACCTTCAACCATCATCATCAAAATCATCATATTACATCATCATCACCATTAAACTATAAAGTGTCTCCTATGATGAAAGCGATTGCTTCAACCATCATATTTGAGGCCTACATTTTAAAGCCCCCTATAAATTGGCCCTAATCATTATATAGATCTACAAGCAACCTCAGTGTGCACGCCATCTACTTCTTCGAAAAAACAAAAAAGACAAGATTGCTAAATACCATTTTCATATTTAACAAAATAATAATAATAATAATAATTTTACAACAAGGTTATCATATGCCACATGTCTCGCCTTAGGGGACGACCAGCACCGAACCCAGAAAACATCAACCACAAAATGCAATGCAGCACAAAAAACGACCAACATTGAACATGTTTCTAATTAACCCATCATACCTACTCATCGAGTATCATTAATCATCACCCAAAACTACCTGGCTTATCCCTACTAAGGATGCAAAAATGGCCACACATTTAGGGGGACCAATACCATATTTCGACAATATCGTAGCAACCATCTTCCACATTATTTATGATGCTACAACCCCTATACTATAAGCACATTACCATCAGAAATTTAAGGACATTATTCACAATGCCACCATATCATCCCCCACTCAATCTCTAAGCTATCTATAAATATGTCTATTGTTTCTATAGGAGGCTTTATTTCTTTAACTTTGTAACAATGAGAAAACGGAAATTGGGCAGCTATAATTGTTTTTAGTTTTCACTATTTAGTCGAGTAGAATTGCTCTCTCCTCATACAATGGATGTAAGCTTATATGGCTAAACCATTGACATTGTTGTATGATCATGATGCGGGGATGAGGGGATCAGTCAATTCAACCGGCTGGCAGATGTACCGACAGAACCAGTCCAGAGATTGTTGGTCCATGTTCCTAGGAAAACGAGCGGCAATTAGGAGGGGGTAGCAATGCTACCAACCTTCCCCTACCTTTTCATTTTTGGTTTTCCTANATATGGCTAAACCATTGACATTGTTGTATGATCATAATGCGGGGATGAGGGGATCAGTCAATTGAACCGGCTGGCAGATGTACCGACAGAACCAGTCCAGAGATTGTTGGTCCATGTTCCTAGGGAAACGAGCGGCAATTAGGAGGGGGTAGCAATGCAACCAGCCTTCCCCTACCTTTTCATTTTTGGTTTTCCTATTTGGAGTCTATATATGTGATGTTTGTTTAGAATTAGGGTTATGTTACATTGTGTTACTATTTTCATATTCTCCTTGAAGTCTCCTTCTCCCTCGCTTGGGTTGTATCCGACGAAGGGTGGGGCTTTAGCTGTAACGTGCTCTGAGGTGGTGTTGTTTCCTCTCCTATCTTCTTCCCTACCCCTTCTCCTCCCCCTTCCTTAGTTGTCGGCCACCCAAGGTCCTTTCTTTGGGTCGGTCAACCCTTGTTGCTACTACAGAATACAGTTTGCTTTCGTTTCTACTGAGTTCTAAACAACTTCCCANAGGTGGTGTTGTTTCCTCTCCTATCTTCTTCCCTACCCCTTCTCCTCCCCCTTCCTTAGTTGTCGGCCACCCCAGGTCCTTTTTGTGGGTCGGTCAACCCTTGTTGCTGCTGCAGAATACAGTTTGCTTTCGTTTCTACTGAGTTCTAAACAACTTACCGCATCAGATCCTCATTCATTCTCTCATTTAATTTCTTATTAATCATTATTAATAAGAAAATTTGCATTTGTAGCACAAAATTCTTATTATTTACATTACTTACACCCAAACTTCTATATTACATACATAGAGCTTTGATGCTTTAAACCTATACATGAAAAGTTGTATTTCACTTTTAAAAAGTGGTGATAGTGCTATTTTTTATATTATATTAAATATTTGAGAGCTATGTCCGTAAATAAGAATTGTGTGCTTAGTAGGATTGTAAGCCTTCAATCAACAAAATAAATCGATCTAAAATCTCCCGTTCCCAACTTTCTATTTCCCTGTATGACCCATCAGGACAACTGCGGGACCAATCAAACCATTTGTCCCCTTTTTCCAACTTTTCAACGTTCGCATTTACTAATCAGGATTGCACTCTATGTAATAGTTTGAGCATGAATTCAAAAAATCTCCTACATTCCCCCTTCTCAGCCTTCTATATGAACCAAAAGAGACAAAAAGAGACAACCACCCCTTCTCACGCAATGCCCTAATCAAAATTCATCTTGACGAACCGGCCCATCCTCGTACAGATCACCAAAAAAAAACACAAGCAATTATCGCTTATTGCAAATCCTCGTCGCCAACCATAATCCCTAAATATACTTATTCTAAACCCCCAACTTCCACTATTCCTCCGCTCTACAAGCATCATAGCACAACGCGCGCTGCAGCTCTCCTGCGTGACAGCTTAAACCTTCCAAATCTAGCATAACCTNAAACCCCCAACTTCCACTATTCCTCCGCTCTACAAGCATCATAGCACAACGCGCGCTGCAGCTCTCCTGCGTCACAGCTTAAACCTTCCAAATCTAGCATAACCTAACAACTTGTAAGAACAGCAACCTCACAATGCATGAATCTCCGTTTAATCTCAGAAAATGATAGAAAATTAACAAGTTATGATTTGATGGCGCACCTCTTCTCGCAATTCTCTAGCCTCCGAGNTCAGAAAATGATAGAAAATTAACAAGTTATGATCCGATGGCGCACCTCTTCTCGCAATTCTCTAGCCTCCGAAACCGTCACAACGTCAGCTTGAACCAGAAGTGGCTGGATGGCGAAGAAAACTAATAGAAACGCCGCCGCCGCCATTGTTGCAACCAATACTTCTCTATTCCTCTGGATCAAATTCACAGTATAAATTGCCCTCGATCTCCGATCTCTCCCCTGTTCTCTCGCCGGCCTCCAGTTTTTGGATTGAATTCTTCCCCATTCAGGTTATGGACGACCCAAACTCGATTTATCTGGATGGATAGCTCCACCTGATAAGTACTGCTCATAACTCTCTCTACCTGCTCATCTATATTCAGATGAACCATGACTAGGCTGGTCATTAATGGGAGAAAACTTTGCGTAGCGCATTTCAAGAAGGGTATTGAGGGTCATATTCACGTTATACCCCCTGTAACTTTCCTGTAACTAGTAAGTTACCATCTTCTGTTTTCATATATTTATAGGTTACAACTAGGTTACAGGGAGATTACAGAAGATATAAAACGGATATAACCCTCAATACCGTTCTTGTAACCTGCCTGACATACACAACGCTGCGTACGTCTTAATTTTTCTCCATTAATGGCCCATATTTAGCTCATTAAATAGTCTGTGTTCATATCTTTCTTTTAAGTAAAACACAAATAATTTTTAAGCTTANCTCTCTCTACCTGCTCATCTATATTCAGATGAACCATGACTAGGCTGGTCATTAATGGGAGAAAACTTTGAGAAGTGCTGCTTAGTTAGGTAAACCAGATAGGTTTCACGGAGGGAATTGAGGGTCATATCTATGTTATACCCCATGTAACTTTCTTGTAACTAGTAAGTTACCATCTTCTGTTTTCATATATTTGTAGGTTATAGGGAGATTACAAAGGATATAAAGTGGATATAACCCTCAATACCCTTCATGTAACATGTCTGACATACACAACGCTGCGTACGTCTTAATTTTTCTCCATTAATGGCCCATGCTCAGCTCATTAAGTAGTCTGTGTTCATATCTTTCTTTTAAGTAAAACACGAATAATTTTTAAACTTGAAATATAATTGAGTCGAATACAAACAATTATTTGTACGAATATGTTCAACTTTTAGTTTGAAATATAAAAATTATATACATTTATATCTAAATTTGAATCAAAATAATTCATTTTGTCACACAGGTTTGAATCTAAAGCCCAGTATATATATTTTTTTAATTAATTTAAACTGATAAATTTTGAATAAAATATGAGTCATACCTGAGATAATTTTGAATATAATTAAATTTAAACAAGACGTGCCCAAGCTAACTCTGAGCTCGCCCAATCTCGGGCCCTTTTACACAACCCTAGAGTTGCCAGTGATTGCAGTTCCGTAAATGCACACTAATAAAAATGAAAAATAAAGAAAAAAAATTATATTATGAATTTAATTAAAAAACATTTAGATCTGAATAAAGTCTCAAAGCTAATAAATTTATTTTAAAACAAATACAATATCTGAAAACTAATCCAATGAATTTGTTATTCATCGTGAGCTAAATTTCATCATAATATCTCACGCAAGTTCTCTTTTAATTTTATACAATTAAGCAAAATTACAAGGCATTTACATACAAACCATCAAATTCCTA
>JXCR01086554.1:69039-92962 GCA_002079205.1 Phalaenopsis hybrid cultivar | reverse complement strand
TAAAAAAATTTGCGAAAAAAATGAGCGTCGAAACTTTGGTCCGAGATAAGAGCAAAACTCTTTAGTCTTAATGTAATAAAGGAGTTTAAGTGTAAATATAGTCCCTTTGACAGTTTATATTTAGGGACATGGTTTAAAGGTGCCAAATAAGTACCCATACTATTTAAATTGGGGGCTAAAACAATCCTTTTTAGAGACTATTTCAGCTCGTATTAATAAAGTCTATGGGCTAAATAAACACTTTTAGAGACTCTGGGACCGAAATTACCCCAAGAAAAGGGTCAGAAGACTATTTTAGCACTTCACTCTAGGGTTGCCAAATATTCTCGTCACTAGGGAACAGCTCGTGTTCAGCTCGTTCGTTAAGCCTAATCGAAGGTGGAGTACTTAAGACATGTGATGTTGGCTGTAGGAGTTTCAGTGGATCAATTTAAGGCGGTGGCTATGCTTGATTGGCCACTACCTAAGACCTTGAAGAGGTTGAGAGAATTTTGTGGCCACATAGCGAAAATTCACGGTGTTGCAGTTCGTCTGTGGTCTTTGAATGAGCAATTGAAATTGGTAAGCTTTTAGTGGGGCGAAGCATTGACCAAGGCTTTTGAGAGAATAAAAAAGGCTATAACTAGTGTACTAGTATTAGTGTTACCTGACTTCAGCCAACCATTCATTATAGAGACAAATGTTTCAGGTTATGGGTTAGGTGTAGTCCTCATGCACTGTAAACAACCCATAGCTTACTTCAGTGAAGTACTAACTGCGAGAATGAATCAAGCCAATTTATGAGCAGGAGTTAATGGAGATTGTGCTTGCGATTCGGAAATGGTGACCTTTATTAAGAGGGCATTTTATAGTACGCACAGATCAATGCAGCCTTAAATTTTTGGTAGAGTAGCATATGGTGATTGAGGAACATCAAAGGCGCATATCAAAGCTACTGGGGTATGACTTTAAGATTTAGTATTGTCCGGGATTAGAGAATATGGTCCTTGATGCCAATTCAAAACGGATGAAGGAGCCTCAAATGTTGGAATTGTTAGTCCCTTTAATACAAAAAATATTACAGGTGTTTCGCGATAGAGCTATTGGGGGGAGTTCGAGCATGATCAAAATATACAAAATGGTAGTGGTAGAAGTGTACTTATGAGAATGCAAAAAAATGTGGAGGAAATGGTGATATTGGAGTTAACCTAAACAATAAAAGAAAAATGAGATATTATTGTTGAATACAAAAAAAGAATTATAATCACACAAATAAAAAATAGAAAATAGCAACATACACGACACATAAACTTAATTACAGGTCGATCCCGGGGTAGTGGAGGTTGGCTAAGCGAACTGGAAGTGGTGTTAGGTGGTTGGAATGGGTATGATGGGGTGTTGAAGGGTGGTGATTTCAGTAGGTAAGGTTTTTAGGAGGTGGATGGAGATGGCAGTGCTTATGGCCAGCTGGAACAATGAGGCAGAAAAAATATAAGATGGTAGGGACAACTGAGAAGGTTGGAACAAGCAAGAACAGCATGGCATTGATGTTCGAGTGGCATCAGCAGCCCTGGAAAGGGACAGGAGTTGATAAGAAGACAACGACAAACAGTAACAGTTGGTTGTTTCAGGTGGCAGCAAGGCGACACACAAGCTTTGGAAGGCGATAACATAGAAAACATGGGTTTGGGAGGAAGTAGCAAGGTGGGGCGTAAGTCTGTAGGCACCAACAAGTGGAAGTTGGTCTGGAGTGGAACGACAGTGTGGAAGGGCTAGTTTAGGAAAGTGGCAGCAAAGTGGGACTGAAGAAATACAGTCGAGATATGACCATTTGGGCAACTGCAGCAGGGAAGGGAGATAGGGAACGCACGAAGCAATGTGGGAGGATGGAGAAAAGGATAATCAGCACCTCCCGAGCAAAATACATCTGGAGCACCATTCGACTTTTGGATAGTCCTATAAGGGAAACTGTAGACATCAATGACTGTCCCAAACAAAACACATGAAATAACAAGCCATAAACTATAAAAAAATAGATATATAATAATAGGATAATTAAGAGAGGCCCAAGAAGATCGGACAACTCCACATCAACGAGAAAACCTGCATCGGTTCTATCAATACATCAAAGCAGGACTCCCATTTTTCGTCGCGTGAAAGCCGGCGTGCTATGCCCTGAAGCATTCTCCTAGGATTGAGGGAGCTTCGACCTCATCCGTTGAAACTTACGTCGCCTTATAGTATGGAGTTAGGTCGATCACGTTGAAGGTGGTGGGANCAGGACTCCCATTTTTCGTCGCGTGAAAGCCGGCGTGCTATGCCCTGAAGCATTCTCCTAGGATTGAGGGAGTTTCGACCTCATCCGTTGAAACTTACGTCGCCTTATAGTATGGAGTTAGGTCGATCACGTTAAAGGTGGTGAGCATGTTGTGATCTCCCGAAGTTGGAGGGTCTTTAACTATGTCTCTAAAAGCATTTGAATCACACTGTAGGATCTCATATCCCTCAAAACACCAAAGATTGTTTTCAAAAATGCTAGTAACCATCTTTAGTTGTCCAACCAGTTGTGGGTAGGTGTGTAAACGAGTCAAGCTCGAGCCACACTTGGCTTGAGCTTGAGCTTGAGCTTGAGCTTACTTAATTTTATTGAGTTTGAGCTCGAGCTCGAGCTATATTCTGCGAGTTTGACCTTGCTCACGAGCCAGCTTGCTTACTATAAAAGAGAAAATGATATTAATTTAAGCTAGTTTTCTAATAAGATGACAAATATAATGAACTATTAGGAGATGTATAATAAGAAATCATGTAATATACAATACACAATATTATTTTTTTAACATTTTTAGTACCTTAAAAAAAAGTCTTCAAATTTAATAAATTTTGAGTATATTTCATATTAATAGTTTTTTAAAAGAGCCAACTCACGAGCTAACAAGTCAAGGCTGGATTNTCTAAACTTCAATTTTACATGCATGCCATCTTAACCTATGGATGAAAGGATATATTCCACTGTTTAAAAGTTAAAATGATTATCATTTTGATGTGATATAGTAAAATTTAGGCGTTAGATATGCAAATACATAAGGATTGGGTATGTAAGTATGTAAAAGCTCCAAGAGTTGAATGATCTGAACTTGCATACCAGAGGATAGAAGATGAGTAAGAAATTGCTTGATTTTAGATTAAGCTTCGGTTTTATTTTTTATTTTGTTTTACAAAAATTTGTTCAAAGTATTTTTTTTATATACTTTTATTCCAGGGCATTTACATATATACCACGTGATTTATACATCTAAACCATAACCTTCATATTTACACAAATAACACTCAAATATTTAATATTACATCCAAAATATAATCATTACTAACTTTTAAAAGTCAAATACATATTCTCATGCATAGGTTTGTCACTTTACTAATGATTGAAAAGGTTAAAAGTTGAAACAATGGCACTTCTGATATGATATGAAAGATTTGGCTGATATAAATGTAAAAAAGTGAAATTTAAGAGTTAGATATGTAAATATAAAGGAAATGGGTAGTACCTCATTATTTGAACAGCGTCTTTCTCAGCTTCCAACACTGATCTGGCCTCAAAAACTTCCCCTTTTTCTTCATCTAAATCTCTCAGCTGAGTCTCCAAATCCTGCTTCTCGGCCGTAAGAACCCCTCTTTCATTTCGAAGCTTCTCCTTCAGTTCATCAACTTCCTTCCTAAGATTGAACAGGAGCTGTTGCTGACATTCTAAAGCCATTTTCTCTTTCAAGTAATCGCCGAGTCTGTCTTCTTCAGCTGCTCTCTCAATCTCTAACTCAGACAATGCAATTTCAAGATTTTTTTCGGACTGAATTGCAAATATTTTCGCCTCTCTTAGTTTCTCCTCCCAGTGCTTTTGTATGACCCCTCTGTGAGTCAACTCGAGCTTGATTTCTTCCATTTCAGCCGATCTCAATAGCTTTTCCGCCTCGCGGCGTGCTAGTTCGGTTTGAACTGCTTCGGCCATTCTACCGCTGGTTAGTGCGACGGCGGCTTGCGCCTTTGTGACGGGTTTGTTGGGTTGAAAGCGTCGAATATTACCTGTAAAAAAAATTGCGAAAAAAATGAGCATTGAAACTTTGGTCCAAGATAAGAGCAAAACTCTTTAGTCTTAATTTAATAAAGGAGTGTAAATATAGTCCCTTTGACAGTTTATATGGGTCATTTTAGGGACATGGTCTATAAAGATGCCAAATAAGTCCCCATACTATTTAAATTGGGGCAAAAACAGTCCTTTTTAGGGACTATTTCAGCCCGTATTAATAAAGTCTATGGACTAAATAAACACTTCTAGAGACTCTGAGACCGAAATTACCCCAAGAAAAGGGTTAGAAGACTATTTTAGCACTAGGGAACAGCTCGTGTTCGGCTCGTTCGTTAAGCCTAATCGAAGGTGGAGTACTTAGGACATGTGATGTTGGCTGTAGGAGTTTCAGTGGATCAATTTAAGGCGGTGGCTATGCTTGATTGGCCACTACCTAAGACCTTGAAGAGGTTGAGACAATTTTTGGGCCACACAGTATACTATCGAAAATTCATGAAGTGTTACAGTTCGACTGTGTGGTCTTTGAATGAGCAATTGAAATAGGTAAGCTCTTAGTGGGGGGAAGCGGTGACTGAGCAATTGAAATAGGTAAGCTCTTAGTGGCTTTTGAGAGGTTAAAAAAGGCTATAACTAGTGTACCAGTATTAGTGTTACCTGACTTCAGCCAACCATTCATTATAGAGACAAATGTTTCAGGTTATGGGTTAGGCGTAGTCCTCATGCACTGTAAACAACCCATAGCTTACTTCAGTGAAGTACTAACTGCGAGAACCAGTCAAGCCAATTTCTGAGCGGGAGCTAATGGTAATTATGCTTGCGATTCGGAAATGGTGACCTTCTTTATTAAGGGGGCATTTTATAGTACGCACAGATCAACGAAGCCTTAAATTTTTGTTAGAGTAGCATATGGTGACTGAGGAACATCAAAGGCGCCTATCAAAGCTACTGAGGTATGACTTTAAGATTTAGTATTGCCCGGGATTAGAGAATATGGTCATTGATGCCTATTCAAAACGGATGGAGCCTCAAATGTTGGAATTGTTAGTCCCTTTATTACAGAAAATATTACAGGTGTTTCGCGATAGAGCTATCGGGGGGAGTTCGAACATGATCAAAATATACAAAATGGTAGTGGTAGAAGTGTACTTGGTGAGAATGCAAAATGATGTGGAGGAAATGGTGATACTAGAATTAACCAAAACAATAAAAGAAAAATGAGATTATTGTTGAATTCAAATAAAGAATTATAATCACACAAATAAAAATAGAAAATAGCAACATACACGACACATAAACTTAATTACAGGTCGATCCCGCGGTAGTGGAGGTTGGCTAAGAGAACTAGAAGTGGTGTTAGGTGGTTGGAATAGGTATGATGGGGTGTTGAAGGGTGGTGATTTCAGTAGGTAAGGTTTTCAGTAGGAGGTGGATGGAGATGTTAGTGTTTATGGGCGGCTGGAACAACGAGGCAGCAAAAAATATAAGATAGTAGGGACAGCTGAGAAGGTTGGAACAAGCAAGAACAGCATGGCATTGATGTTCGTGTGGCATCAGCAGGCCGGGAAAGGGACTGGAATTGATAAGAAGACAACGACAAACAATAACAGTTGGTTGTTTCAGGTGGCAGCAAGGCAACACACAAGCTTTGGAAGGCGACAACATAGAAAACATGGGTTTGGGAGGAAGTAGCAAGATGGAGCGTAAGTTTGTAGGCACCAACAAGTGGAAGTTGGTCTGGAGTGGAACGGCAGTGTGGAAGGGCTAGTTTAGGAAAGTGGCAGCAAAGTGGGACTGTAGAAATACAGTCGAGATATGACCATTTGGGCAACTGCAGCAGGGAAGGGAGACGAGGAACACACGAAGCAATGTGGGAGGATGGAGAAAAGGATAATAAGCACCTCCCGAGCAAAATACATCTGGAGCACCATTCGACCTTTGGTTACAATCCTATAAGGGAAACTATAGACGTCAATGACTGTCCCAAACAAAACACATGAAATAACAAGCCATAAACTATATAAAAAAAAAATAGATATATAATAATAGAATAATTAAGAGAGGCCCAAGAAGATCGGACAACTCCACATCAACGAGAAAACCTGCATCGGTTCTATCAATACGTGAAAGCGGGACTCCCATTTTTCGTCGCGTGAAAGCCAGCGTGCTATGCCCTGAAGCATTCTCCTAGGATTGAGGGAGCTTCGACCTCATCCGTTGAAACTTATGCCGCCTTATAGTATGGAGTTAGGTCGGTCACGTTGAAGGTGGTGGGAATGTTGTGATCTCCCGAAGTTGGAGGGTCTTCAACTACGTCTCTAAAAGCATTTGAATCACACTGTAGGATCTCATATCCCTCAAAACACCAAAGATGGTTTTCAAAAATGCTAGTAACCATCTTTAGTTGTCCAACCAACTATGAGTAGGTGTGTAAACGAGTCAAGCTCGAGCCACCCTTGGCTTGAGCTTGAGCTTACTTAATTTTATTCAGTTTGAGCTCGAGCTATATTCTGCGAGTTCAAGCTTGCTCACGAGCCAGCTTGCTTACTATAAAAGAGAAAATGATATTAATTTAAGCTAGTTTTCTAATAAGATGACAAATAAAATGAACTATTATAAGATGTATAATAAGAAATCACGTAATATACAATACACCGTATTATTTTTTTAACATTTTTAGTACCTTAAAGAAAAAGTCTTGAAATTTAATAAATTTTGAGTATATTTCATATAAATAGTTTTTAAAAAGAGACAACTCACGAGCTAACGAGTCGNTTTTTAAAAGAGCCAACTCACGAGCTAACAAGTCAAGGCTGGATTGAGCTTGGCTTGTTAGCCCATCGAGCTCAGTTCACGAGCCACTTATCGAGTCGAGCTCGAGCCGGCTCACAAGTCAGCTTGACTCACTTATACCCCTAGTTGTGGTTACCTTGTTAAACAAAATTGGAACTTCGTGCCAAGTGTACTCTATAGAGTTTTCTAAAGGTAGCTCAATGTTGGCTCATCCCGTTCCAAAGTGGCGATAGACTGAACCTCTCACGATGGTGGCTCTGGCGGCAGGCTATCAGCTAGGATACCCAACAACTCTCCCTGTAGTGGTTGCCTTGAGTATGTAATTAGCTCTTCTGTTCGGTTGTCCTCTATGATCACCAAAACAGATCTCACTAGTGCTTCCCCGCTGGCACGAGCACTTGTAACCCCGGACTCGGCATAAGTTAGGAGAACTATTCGCTCCATCCATTGTGAAAGAGGTGTTCTTGAATTCTTCATGCTTTGTTTGATCACTTCCCCAACAGAAAGTGATAGACATTCAAGGGCACTACGTCACACCATATCTGATCCTAACACAAATTCCGAATAAAAAATTTCACGAGGCATCTCCTGTTAATGTTGACCATGTTCTTTTTTAACAACATTAGAGAATACAGCTTGGAATGTCTCTGAATCTTGAGGCTAGACTTGTCCACCATCTGTGTAGACACCACATTTTATTGCTACCTCTGTCTATGATGAGGTTGCATGCCTTTCACTATGCAACGGATGTTGAATTTGTGAGAAGTCATTGTTGCTCCCTCATAGCCTCAGTTTGAAGGATCTGTCAACCAATAAACATCTTGCTCTCATTCGCTCGAAAGTAATACTCCTCACACTTCTCTTCAGTTATCTCCTCCTTGCTCACCTCCTCCATTGCACCCTACTCGATGAAGAAAATAACTTTGCTTGTCGGATAACTGGAGGCGATGTGTTCATATCAATGGGAACTGAAGTATTTTCTAGTTAGATTTGTGTTGATGTGTTATTCTTCTCAGGCTTCTCACTATGGGTAACTCTAACATTCTCCTGACTAGTCTTCTCAACTCCCTTAGACATGCTTATGATAATGTCTCCAGTTGTGGGTGGTTTTCTGAATGGAAGTGGAAGTTTGTTTTGCTTCCACTGTCTCTCCAACTTCAATGCCAAGGTTCGAACATCACCTAACAACATTTAAGACTCTAGTTGCACCACATTGTCAATTGAGGGCTTCAGATTTCCCAAGTACTTGGCTATCGTGTGCTCCTCTAGCTCTGTATGCTCATATTTTAGCTTAAGCTGCTCAAATTCGGTCATGAACTCCTCTGATAAATCCCCCTGATGTTAAGTGATGTAGCTTCAAAACATATATTGGTGGTAGTGTGAGGATATATACTTCTTCTAAACTATTTATTTATCTTCTAACAAGAGAAAATCTTGTTTCGAACTTCGTTATGTCCCTATCTCTTTAGCTTTTTCAACCACAAAAGGGCTCTCTTCTTTAGCTTGATGGCAGCAAGCTTCGCTTTCTTGTGAGCTGGTACCTCCTTATATTCACATATCCTCTCGATCGTCCGCAGCCACTCAATGAAGTCATTCGGATTATTTTTTCCCTCGATACCCAATACGACAACTGACACTCCAAATGACGCTTCATCCCTCAACCTCCTTTGATATTAAATCCAAAAGGGTCATGGTCTACCTTCCTCTTCACTAGAATAATCCCCAAGGAAGGGGGTGTTCCTCCATCTCTCCTCTTTGAAACATGCTAACACAATCTACAGTGGCTTCTTCCTAGGTCCTCTTCTCAATTTTGGCAAGCCTTTGTTGAAGTAGTTGAGTTCATGTTGCACCTCTTCCATGATAAGCTCTTGCTCAGCTTCCTCAATGGCATGAGTTGGGGTTTGAATAGAGGGGTGAAGCAGGGTGTATGGAGGTTATGTAGGGCTGGAAAAAAAATTGGGCTAGGTAGTGGGAGATTTAGGTAACTCTAGGATAGAACTAAGGTTAAGATAGTTATGATACTAAATGATACCAGAGTTAACCCAAACAACAATAAGAAAATCAAATCACATTGTTGAATTCAAATAAGAATAGCTTTGATACTAAATGATATTAGAGTTAAAACAAACAATAAAAAGAAAATCAAATATTATTGCTAAATTAAAATTAAGGTTTACAATCATATAAACAGAAATACAAAATAGCAACAAACACGACATATATACTCAAATAGGGGGAAGGGGTGGAGGAGGTCGAATAAGTGCGCTAAAAGTGGTGGTCGGTGGCTGGAATGGCTAGGATGGGGTGCTGGAGAGTGGTGATTTTAGCAGGTAATGTTTCTAGGAGATGTATGTGGGGTGGTAGTGCTTATGGACGGCTGGAACAGTGGGGCAGCAACAATAGAAGATGGTAGGGATGGTTAGGAAGGTTGAAACAGGTAAGACAGAATGGCTTTGCTATCCAAGTGGAAGCAACAAAACATAAAAGCGGTTGGGGTCAACGGAAAAGCAGCAGCAAACAGAAGCAGTTGGATCTTTGGGGTTGCAGTGCGGTGGAGCACAAGATTTGGTAGGCGGCAGCAAAGAAAACGTGGGGCAGGGAAGTAGCGGTGTTGTGGCATGCAAGTCTGGAAGGTAGCAAGAGGTAGAAGACAGGTTCTAGAAAGTGACAACAAAGTGGGACTACAAAAAAACAGTCGAAAGATGGCTATCTAGGGCAGTTGCAATAGGGAAGCACGACAATGAATGACGTGAAGCAATGTGAAAGAATGGAGTGAAACATAATCACCTCGAGAGCGAGATTGAGCTAGAGCACTACTTGACCCTTAGATACAACCCTAAAAGAGAAACTGGAGATGTTGGCAGTTGTTCTGAACAAAACATACTAAAAAACAAGCCCTAAAACATCATAAAAGAAATATAAATAATAATATGAAAACTAGTAGTGGCACGAGGGCCGACCGTCTCCACGGCAACGAAAAAAATTGGATTGATTTGGTTTAGGCACGAATGTGGGACTCCCGCTTTCCGTCGCAGAAAAGTTCGTGCAGTACGCCCTGCGTCACATGGCTTCAATATGTGAAGTGTCAACGACACAAGTACATGAAATTAGCGCTTAGAGGTTTTTATAATATCTAGCACTACTAAAGATGGTGTGAAAGGAGGTGACAATGGATTTCATTGAAGGCATACCTCAGAAGTATTTACGGTCACCTTGGTGGTTGTGGACCGGTTGAGCAAGTACGCTCATTTTGTCCCTCTATGTCATCTCTATACTGATGTTTTGGTCATCAATATTTTTATGCTAGAGGTTGTTCGTTTGCATGGAATGCCAGAATCAATAGTATTGGACCAAACAATGTCTTATTGAGTTATTTCTGGATGAACAACATCACATGCTCTCAATGTGCAACGACACAAGTATATGACGGTAGCGTCTGGGAGTTATTATAATCTTGGACATTACCGAAGAGGGTATTTGAGCAGGTGATGATGGATTTTATTGAAGACTTACCTCGGTCAAAAGGATTTACAACTGCATTGGTGGTTGTGGACTGGTTGAGCAAGTACACTCACTTTGTCCCTCTACCGCATCCATATACAGATGTTTTTGTAGCTGCTAGTTTTATACGAGAGGTTGTTTGTTTGCATGGAATGCAAGAATAGGTAGTATTGGATTGAGACAATGTCTTCTTGAGTCATATATGGAGAAAGCTATTTGGAATACCAGAGACTATAATGAAGAGAAGTAAAGCATACCACCCACAATTGATGGACATTTGAAGTTGTTAATTGAAGTGCGGAGACCTATTCGTATTGATTTGTATCTGACGCACCCAAGCAATGGGTTAAATGGCTACCCCGGGCCGGGTAGTTGTACAATGCGTTGTATCCTACAACTTCTCAGACCACTGCTTTTAAAATTTGGTATGGTCATGATCCACCCCATTTGGTGTATTATGGACATAGAACTAAGTCAGTGTCTCTGGTGAATCAGTATTAGGGGTGTAAACAACCCGAGTCGAGCTCAAGTCACTCTCAACTTGAGCTTAGCTTGAATAATTAATCGAGTTCAAGCTCAGGTTTAAGTCAACGAGTTCGAGCTTGTTCACAAGCCAACTTGTTTATTATAAAAGAAAGAAAAAGAATATTAATTTAAGCTAGTATTCTAATAAAATGACAAATAGAATGAATAATCTGGAGATAAATAATAAGAAATCACTTAATATGATATAAAAAATATCTTTTTTAAATATTTTTAATATTTTAAAAATGAAATATGGAACTTTATAAATTTTAAGTATTTTTTATAATACTATTTTTTTAAACAAGTCGGCTCAAGAGCTAACGGGTCAAGTAAGGGCTAGCTTAAGCTTGTCTTGTTAGCTTATTGAGCTCTGCTCACAAGCCATTTATCAAGTTGAGCTCAAGCCGGATCACAAAGCTAGCTTGGCTCTCCTATTCATACTTGAAAAAAAAAGGACAATGTTGGTGGAACTAAAAGGACATTTATTGAGCTCAATAATTTATAAAGAAACAAGCTAACAGACATCGAAGAGATGTGTGATTTGTGATGGGAGATAAGGTAAATCTATAACTTTGGCTGTATTGACAAAAGGAAATGACAAGACGAGGGAATGAGAAACTCTCCCCACGCTATTTCGGCCCATATGAGATTATTCAGCACATTGGTGCGGTGGTTTATCGTTTTAAATTGCCGCCTTCATCGACACTTCATCCAATGTTCCACGTATCACAGGTGAGGTGTGTTATTGAAGATAATGGATCCCCTTCTTCACTTTCCCCTACTTTAATTGAGAATATGGAAAGTCTTTTGGAACCATCATAGAAAACAGGGGCACATCAGAAATCGACAGGTAGAAAAAAAAAAGTGTTAATTAAATGAAAATGGTTATCAAATTATGACGCAATGTGGGAGTCATACAACTTGATCCAGTAACAGGTTTTTCTCTTTCACCTTGAGGACAATGTATCTTATAGGAAGGGAGTAATGTTAGACAAACGTCTTCCGCCTAATGCTTCACTAAGTCGAGTGGTCCCACATTACCCACACCGAGCCCACCAAACAATATAAAGACCTATTTTAGTTGCAAGTCTATAATAAATAGGGCTTAATATGATGAGGATTGGAGAATGTTGATTGTTGTCTTGAAATTTAGGAGTTCTAGTTTAGGAATTAGAATGTGGTTGTGTCTTGAATTTTAAGAATTAAGGCTTGGGAGAGAGCTGCCTAACTCTCGAATTGTAAATCTATCTTTTATGTATTTGGGATTATGTTGTTTCATGTCGATGAAGTAAATATTTTATTTGCCCTAATTCTTATGAAAACTTGTCTCATTCCTATCAATCATCTATTGAAGCAGATAAATTTACGATAATCATTGTTTTCTATACTCTTTAAGAAAACAAATATACAGGGTCTAAAGATAAATTTTGGAATGACTTAGAAGACTTAATACAAATGATACATCTTTAAGAAAGAAATTTTATTGGAGGAGATTTAAATGAACATGTCAGTAGAGTGATAGAAGATTTCAGAAATATTCATGGTGGCTACGGTTTTGGAATAACTAATAAAGAAGGTAGGGTATTTTAGATTTTGCTTTAGCGTATTGATTTTGTTATTACTAATACTTTATTCAAAAAAAGAGATGAACATCTTATTACTTATAAGACTGGATCTAATAAAACACTAATTGATTATTTTCTTATGAGAAGAAGAGATTGTCGCGATTACAAAGATTGTAAAGGTTATTCCAAGTGATAATTTAAATACCCAACATCGTTTATTAGTTTTAAATTTTAAAATTAAGAGTTGTAAAATAAAAAATACTACGACTCATCATTGCAGAATTAGATGGAGAAACTTAAAAGACATAAAATTATTTTTATGAATAAAATTCAAGATTTCAAAATTTGGGATATTCATGAAGAAGCAAATGTGATGTGAGATAAAGTAACAAACACTATTAAACAAGTAGCAAAAGATGTTCTTGGAGAATCAAAAGAAATAATATTTACAAATAGAAATAGTTGGTTGGTGGAATAATAATGTGCACAAGAAAAGATAAAATATAATAAGTTATGTTATAAAAATTGGTTTAAATGTAAAAGCTTAGAGAACAGAAAAAAGTATTAAACGACCCGCCGGGAGTCTTAGAACAATCTGTGACGCTAAAAATTCTGCTTTTAATGATCTTTATAATAGATTAGATACTAAAGCTTTTAATGATCTTTATAATATATTAGATACTAAGGAGGGTGAAAAATATATGTATAAACTAACAAACGGCTCGCAGGGAGTCTAAAAAAACAATCTGTGATGCTAAAAATTCTGCTTTTAATGACCTTTATAATATTAAGGAGGGTGAAAAATATATGTACAAACTAGCCAAACAAAGAGAAAAGAAAAGTAAAGATTCTACTTAGTAAAGTGTATTAAAGATGAAAATAAAAAAGTACTTTTCTTAGAAAAAGATATTCAACATATGTAATAGATTAGATCCTAAGGAGGGTAAAAAAATAATGTATAAAAAAGATGAAAATCAAAAAGTATTTTTCTTAGAAAAAGATATTCAACATAGGTGGGTGAATTACTTTGATAAACTTTTTAAAGATGTTTATGAAAATTTGATCGACCTTAGTGATTTTAATATCGTGAATAATAATAAAACATATCTTTTCTACTATCGCATCCGCAAAAAAAAAGTTGACGATGCTTTAAAGAAAACCAATGGTGGAAAGTCTGTAGGACCTGATGATATCCCAATTGAAGTGTGGAAATATTTGGGAGATTTGGGAGTTTCTTGGCTTACTAAACTCTTTAATATTATTTTAAAAACTAAAAAGATGCCTGAGGAGTGGAGGAAGAGTATTTTGGTCCCCATTTTTAAGAATAAAGGGGATGCACAAGAGTGTGCAAATTATAGAGGAATTAAGTTGATGTGTCATACTTTAAAATTATGGGAGAGAGTAATTGAACATAGGTTAAGACGCATCACAAAAATTTCTCAAAATCAATTTGGATTTATGCTGGGGGTCTACTATGTATGCTGTACATGTTATTTATTTCTCATAATCAATTTAGATTTATGTCGGGCAGGTCTACTATGGAAGCTATACATTTATTGAGAGGCTTGATGGAGAAGTTCAGAGATAATAAGGAGAATCTACATTTGATTTTTATTGATTTAAAAAAACCCTACGATAAGGTTCCAAGAGATATCCTTTGGAGAGTTCTCGAGAAGAAATGTGTTGATATGACTTATATTCAACTCATTAAAGATATGTATACTAGAGCTGTTGTGTTCAAACTGAAGGAGGATTGACAAAATATTTTCCTATTTCTGTTGGATTACATCAGGGATCAGCTTTAAGCCCATATCTTTTTGCTTTAGTTATGGATGGTCTTACTGGATATCTACAGAAGGATGTACGTTGGTGTATGCTTTTTGTTGATGATATTCTTCTCGTGGATAAAACGAGAGAAAAAGTCCAAAAAACTTGAATTATGGAGGTCTACATTGGAGTTTAAAGGCCTTCGTTTAAGTAGAACTAAAATTGAATACACGGAAAAACTTGAATTATGAAGGTCTACATTGGAGTCTAAAGGCCTTCATTTAAGTAGAACAAAAATTGAATACATTCATGTAATTTTAGTAGTAATAGCTCTAGTGACAGAAGTGTGACTTTGGGTGATCAAATTATTAAAGAGTGTTGAAGGTAGTAATAGCTCTAGTGACAGAAGTGTGACTTTGGGTGATCAAATTATTAAAAGGTGTGGACGATTTAGATATCTTAGCGGTTCAGAAGCGTGACTTTGGGTGATCAAATTATTAAAAGGTGTGAACGATTTAGATATCTTGGGTCCGTTGTCCAAAGCGATGGTGATATAGATGGGGATGTTAATAGTAGAATTCAAGTTGGTTGGTTGAAGTTGAGGAATTGGTGATTATAGATGGGGATGCTATTAGTAGAATTCAAGTTGGTTGGTTGAAGTGGAGGAATGCTTCGGGCCATAGATGGGGATGTTAATAATAGAATTCAAGTTGGTTGGTTGAAGTGGAGGAATGCTTCGGGTAAAAGTTGTGAATGATTTAGATATCTTGGGTATGTTGTTCAAAGCGATGGTGATATAGATGGGAGATGTTAATAGTAAAATTCAAGTTGGTTGGTTGAAGTGGAGGAATGCTTCGGGCCTTTTGTGTGATACAGTAGAGAATTCAAGTTGGTTGGTTGAAGTGGAGGAATATTCGGGCCTTTTGTGTGATAGAAAAGTACCGCTTAGACTGAAAGGAAAATTTTATAAGACGGCGTCGAGCCTTTTGTGTGATAGAAAAGTACCGCTAAGACTGAAAGGAAAATTTTATAAGACGGTATATATAGATGAGAATGTTAGTAGTAGAATTCAAGTTGGTTGGTTGAAGTGGAGGAATGCTTCGGGCATTTTGTGTGATAGAAAAGTACCGCTAAGACTGAAAGGAAAATTTTATAAGACGGTGGTGAGAGTGTGATAGAAAAGTACCGCTAAGACTGAAAGGAAAATTTTATAAGACTGTAAGTGATAGAAAAGTATCGCTAAGACTGAAAGGAAAATTTTATAAGACGGTGGTGAGACCTGCAAAGCTCTATGGCGCTGAATGTTGTNGATGCAATGGAGAAAAAAGATTCATGTAGCCGACCCCACGTAGTGGGATTAAGGCTTTGTTGTTGTTGTATTGTTTTCTATACTCTTTCTTGGCATTTTCCAAAGTATCAAAATTCACACTACCATAAAGTTGATAAACTCATGCTATTATTAACTTCGTCAGATTGAACATAGGTTAGCTAATTCAAGCGATGATGCACTATAGACAGAAGCCAAAAAAGGACAATTAAAATTGGCTGCATAACACTTGGTTTTCAAAATCAAAATATAACATAGTTTATTAATGGGATGTTTACAGACAGCACAAAATGCTTATTTATTTTTGCATCTCACACCTAAAATTTCATACTAACATACATAGCACTTTGGTGCTTTAAAACTGCACACAAAAAATGTATTTAACGTTTAAGAAGTGGTAATGGTGCATTTTTTTATATGATATTAAAGATTTGAGTGTTATATATATAAATATGAAATATAAGGTGTCAGATATGTAAAAACAAAAGTGTGCAATGCATGTAAATGCCCCTTATAATTTGTTAGTAGGAAATTTACATAGCACAAAATTTTTATGTATTTACATATCCTACATCTAAACTTTCATATTTACACGCATAGCACTTTTCTTCTTTCAGCCTACGCATGAAAACATAGATTTCACTTTTAAAATTTAGCAACACTGCAATTTTTTATGTGAAATTAAGAATTGGGTGCTATGTGTGTAAATATGAAAGTTTAGGTTTCAGCTATGTGAATACATACGAATTGTATGCTATGTATGTAAATGACCCCCTATATTAATACAAAAAATTCAGTGTGCTGAACTTCGTCCCGCATGTTTTGCTGCACTTACAATAGCTTGAAGTTGTTGGCATAGTGCTGATCAAATAAAATGATATTCATGATAAAAAGGAAGCCACAATATGACGGCACTAACAAGAAAAAACTAGAAAGATTTACATACATACCATTCATTTCCCATGCATTTACATAACTAACACCTAAACTTCGACGTTTACAGACATGCCACCTTACAAGTGCATGAAAATGTGTCTTTCGCTTTTTAAAAATTGAAATGATGGCATTTTTTTATATGAAATGAAGGATTTGGGTAGTATAGGTGTTAGATATGTAAATACAAGAAAATTGGGCGGTGCATATGTAAATGCTCCAAAAAAATTAATACCAAAGGTTCTTGCAACTATGCCCCTATTGCCAGATATCAAGTCCTCCAACAGCTGTGGTGCTGCATTCAGATTACGAGCACACAAATCCAACAGGCGAGGCTTCGTCCGTGATATCTGGACTGCAAAAAGTCAAGCTTTAGAAACACTATAAGAAATCAAATTCTCATCACATGAACAGGAACCAAAAAATAGAAGGGGCATTTAAATACACACCATTCAATTCTTATGCATTTACATATCAAACAACTAAAATTTCTTTTACATTTATGCCACCCAAATCTTTCATATTACATAAAAAATACCACTATTTTAAAATGTGAATACACCATTTCACGCAAAAGTTATGGTGGCACATAAGTAAAAATTGACATTTAGGAGTTAGCTATGTAAATACATAGAAATTGAGTGATGTATGATTTCTAGGTATGAAAATCCTCCAAAATAAAAATCAAGGTTGGCATTGACTTTAGTTGAGATTCCTCAGCTTTCATATTCATTTGAATATATTATAGGGAAGACTAGAAGTCCCACGGACAAAAAAGAAAGAGAAATTTACATATGTAGCACACAATTCTTATTTATTTGTGTCTGACGCCTAAACCTTCATATTTACATACATAACACTTTGGTGCTTTAAACTTATATATGAGAAGGTGTATTTCACATTTAAAAAGTGGTAATACTGTTTTTATGTGACACTAAAAATTTAAGCGCTGTGTGTAAATATGAAAGTTTAGGCATGAGATATGTAAATACATAAGAATTGTGTGTGACGTATGTAAATGCCCTCAAAAAGAAGTAATGAATGTCTGACTTAGTCGAGAATTTTTAAACCTCCTCCAATTCCAAAAAGTTTGAATATTCAAGCATAGCAGTCCAATTTACCAGATCGAAGCGTGATATAAAGCTGCAAAAAAATAATCAAACAAATAAATTTTGTACCCAAAATTTCTCCTTAAACCTAAAAATATCAAGTTTCACAGTAAGTACTTGTTGGGGAAAAAGTAAAATCCCTCTTCCTCGTTCAACTTTTCAATATCAGACAAACTGGAGGAATTTGGTGAAGACAACCTGCTAGAAACAATGCCAGCTTCTCCAAGAGCTTTTGCAAGAAACTTTATCAGAAAAACAGGAAAAATCCCACATGAATCAAATATAGAAGCATTTAACTCACCTTGAATACACTCAAAATCAGGGTCATGGAAGTTCACATCATCAAATGCTGGAGAAACTGAACCAGCAAGCAAACTTGTCGGAACTAACCTATTTTTGGCTTGCCTGAAATGAAAGCATACACCATATAAATCTACTGGGCAAAAAAAAAAAGGAAGATTTACATACGATTCACTCAATTCTTATGTATTTACATATATAATGCAAAAAGTACAACAACTTTTACATTCATACCATTTTATCCATAAATGAAAAGGTTTATATCACTTTTCAAAAGTTAAATGGTAGTATTTTTGATGTGATATGAAAGATTTGGTTAGTATAAATATAAAAACAAAACTAGGTCTTAGATATGTAGTTACACGAAAATTGGGTGGTATGTAGGTAAATGAACCTAAAATATTTTGGCAAGAACTATAATGCTTGTTAGCCTGGATAATAAAATACCAAATCTTCGTATGCTGATGCCAAAGACTAAACAATAGTAGTCATGGAAATTTTTCATGCATGGCCTTCCTGTAACCCCATGCAACACTTTACTATCTTAGTTCTTAAAAACACAAAATTGCCCAGAATTTTGAAAGCATTTACGCTGATGACCGAAGAAATTTGTCACCAATAAAATGTTTCAGATGTCTGATTTACTCGAGGGAAACTTACATGGCTAGCACACAATTCTTATGTATTTACATATTTCACCCCTAAACTTTCATATTTACATACAAAGCACTTCGGTGCTTTAAACATAAGCATCAAAAGATGTACTTCACTTTTTAAAAGTTATAATAGTGCTATTTTTAATGTGATATTAAATATTTGAATGTAATGTGTGTAAAAATAAAAATTTAGACGCGAGATTTGTAAATAAATAAGAATTGTGTACTATGTATGTAAGTGCACCTTTACTTGAAAGTACCTCTCAAGCATGACGTTTGCTTTAACTAGCCACCTAGCGTATTCCCTTTTAGTGCATAAATCATCAGCATTGGCATCATAGTCAATGATCTGAGTATCATAAATAAAGTTCAACCAAAATCAGTAATTAGAGTCGTATTAGATATCACAAATTCTCCAATAAAAAATGGGAAGATTTACATACATACCACTCAATACCTACGTAATTACATATCTAACACCAAAACTTCGATTTTTATGGATATGTCACCTTACCTCTGCATGAAAAAGCATAATTTACTGTATTTTAAAGTCAAAATAGTGGCACTTTTATGTGATGTGAAAGATTTGGAAGGTATAAATGTAAAAAGTATGATTTATGTGTTAGATATGTAAATGCATAGAATTAGGTGCGTATTATGTAAATGTCCCAAAATAAAGTGTGAAGTGCCACCGCAAATCATCAGGGGAGTGCATTTTATGGTTTAAATAGCTTTAACAATTGAACCGACCAAAATAAATCAATTATAATTATTTAAAATGGTGTTCATATTTCTGTTAGCGGTTTCAAATAAATTGATTTTATTATTTTATTTGATTAAATTTTCCATTGAAAAAATAAATCACAAGAAAATCTTGTGCGCGTTTAGGATTAAATTGCTTTCATGGTGAACTAACCAAAATAAATCAATTATGATTATTTAAAATGGATCATATGGATTTTCAAATAAATTGAATTTATTATTTAATTTGATTACAATTTTCATTGATAAAATAAATCAACAAAAAAAATCTTGCACATCTCTACACAAGCCGGTGTCCGCCAATATAGGCATACGCATGCATGTGTGTGAGCCCGACTGCACAAAACAAATTATTATCAATATTAACTAATAAAAAAAAGTAAGTAGAAATTGTGAAATTTCGGAAGTTAAGATTAGTGGTCAAAATTCAGAAACATATGCCTCTAGATTGTTATGGATAAGAGAATACCATAAATATTTAAATATAAATTTTATAAACAATTACAATTAGACCATAAATTGAATGGATAAAAGCCTTGAACAAAAAAGCTCACTTAAAAGCAAGTTAAATGTGGAAAATTAAGTAAAACTGTGAGAAAATATTATACTAGAAAAAATCTGATAATAGGGGTGTGCGTTAATTGGTTTGAAACCCCCAAAAAAAAATAATAAATTCAAACCAAACTGAATATAATTGGCTGATACTGGATAGCTCAGTTTAACACATACATTTAGATATATGGCATAGTGAAGCTATGGCAGGTAAAAAAAGTATAAAATTTATGAGAAAGAAAAGAAGTATGCCAAATTTAACATGAGAAATTGTAATATCATTGGAGCAAAAAAAAAATTATCAATATATACAACAAAAAGGAATTTATAAAGCCAACCCAAAAAAACTGTAAAAGGTTAATGAAGATGACAACAAGGTCATGTGAGTGCCTCCCCAATTTTTTTTTCCAGCAAAAAGTTCTTAAGAAGAAGTGTCATTTAAAAAAGATGGAAAAAGGAACAAGGCAAAAAAAACAAAAAACAAAATGAGTAGTCATACTTAAGGATAATAAGCTTTAAAAACAAAAACCTAAAAAAACTTCAAATGGCTCAAGCAAATTTAAACGAGCATTAGTCATGCATGTTGAGTACACCCCCACAATGTATATATGTGATGACCCGGACCGGTGCTTAGAATTAACTAAGACAGGAACTGCGGTCGGACGGTATTAACATTTAACTATCCACATTTTGAATACTTACAATACATAAAAGAGCCACTAATTCACAAAGTGCAATAAAAATAAACATCCATAAACAATAACATCCAAATATGATATCTCAAGCCATTATCAAACAATATATCAATGTTTAATAGAAACAGTAAAGAGAAACTATTATTATAATAAATATAACCACCAACAGTGATCCTCCTCTAGTAAACGAAGTCTCTCATATCAGACATAATAACCTAAAACTTTCCTTCTCCTGAAAGAAAACATTTAACTTCATCTGTAAGTAAAACTTAATGACTAATTATAATCTAATATGAATTAAATTCTTATGTTAAGATATGCATGAAAGACCAAAAGAAAATGAAATTCATTTCATTAAAGCTTTAAAATTTTTTGACTGAGGGTGGAGCAACAGCTTGGGTTACTAACTTCACCCTAACATAATGCGGGAAACAAAATAATAATGTATTATTTAATAAAGGAGCCCTTTATTTATGTTATGAGAAAAAATACAATGTCCCAAATGACGCACTAATGAATATGTGATCCAATTAAAATGAAAAGAAAGCATACCTTAACAAAAACTAATGCTAGCACCCATTGTCGTTATAGAATCAACTTTTCTCTCCACCACTCCCCAAAACAATTCTTCTAGCTCCTTCGTTGGTTTCACAACACTGCCACAGTAGAATCAACGCAACTATTTCAAAACTAACATAAAATACATTCGTATCATTGCCTTCACTACAGTTATCAATTATATACCGCCATCATCAAATCCATAGCCTTATTAGCACGATACTAAGGGCAGCACGATCTATAAATTAATCCTTCATTTGTGTTTGTTTCTCTTTTCTTCTGCCACATTCTAGCAAAGACAGGTCATTGTTCAAGCTCAAGTGAGTACATTTGACGGGAAGCTTACCGAATCGCGGTACTGCAGTTGCTACAATGTAGCGATATAGCCTTTACCTCCCCCTCTCCTTTACTATTTCTAACCAATTCCAATTCCTTCTTGCCTTTTCTACATCCTTTTCTATTTATATTTCTTTCCAATTCTAATTCCTACCTATTCATTGACTACAATTTCTACCACCTTCCATTTCTTTCCCAATTTCAAAATCCTTCCTATTTCTTTGCGTTAGGATCCTTTATACTATAGTGTTTGTCTATGGTGAGGCTTTTGATGATTATTGATTTCAATTGTTGCCTTTGAGGCTTCTTCCCCTCTTTGGGTTGTACCCAATGACGAGAAGGTGCTCCGGTTGTAACTCGTCTAAGGTGGTGACTATCTCCAAAGGTCCGGGTAGTACTTTGGCTATAGCTCGACCATAACAAGACATTTATCCTTCAGCAACCTCTCTAGCCCAGCTTCTAGCAATCGCAAACCATCTTCTATAATATCATACAGACCTCCAACCCACTTCCAGCAGTCGCCAGCCACCTCCCAGCTACCGTACAGGCCTTCAGGCCCTTCCCAGCTGCCACCCGACCTCCGACCACCTCCCAACAACCGTAGAAACCTCTTCTGGCTCTCTTCCGTTTGTTGGTCACCCCTTCCCTAACAACCTGGCATCCCTCTAGCACTACTCCAAAAGGTCACTGATCTCTTCCACCTATCAGACAGGCTGTCAAGCATCTCCCCCTTCAATCAGTACCATCGCCACCTGCTTCCAACCCTTCCAATCGTTGCAGCAGCATGTCCCCGCCCCTCCAATAGTTGTCGCTGCCACTCCACCAAATCCAGCCAATGATGATTGCCTTCCAACACATCCTACTACTGTCGTCTTCACCGATCGATCTTCTACTTGCTAGCCAGCCGTCACCCGCCCCCTCATGTCATCGCCCTAGGGTGTATTGTTATGTTGTCGTTTATTTCATGTTCGCAATAATTTTGTTTGTAACCAGTTGAATTCAATAATAATAACAATGCTTTTTTCGTGGTGGTTTGGGTTTACTCCCGTATCAACATTGATCATAGTTCATGTAAAAATCAAACAAGTTATTGGAATTTTTTTGTGAAACTAGACGACAAAAATATTGATTACTTCCACCTACCACGTGAAGAAAACAAATACAAAAATAAACTGTACGGCATGTTTGGCAATGCAATAATCTTGTGTTGCTTATTTAAAAAAGAAAACCCAAACCTACAATCCCTCCAAGGGTTTCACAACCATAGGAAAAACATCTGTGGAACAACTTGTAAACCTCCAGCAGAGAGGCCAATTATTTATTTCACACAACATAGCAATACAAAATTATAGATATGTGTTCACATGTTTTCTGAATTATGAGACATTTATATAAACCAAGAATTATTGTAAAAGAGAGGCTAAGATGGAAAACAAGTTTCTTAAGCTTAACTTGATAAAGGTGTCTAAAGGTTCTCCGAGTTATAAAAAATTTACAAAAATTAGCAAGTAAGATCAAACAAAAAAAGTAGATAAAAGAATATACGTCACATGAGCAGACCTTTAGAATTCTAAGAACATTTAAAGCTTCCAGTTGAGTAGCATCAGCAGGAACAGAGATAACAATGCGTTTTTTTCCTTCAGAAGCTGACACATCAAAAACTAACAGTTGAGGTTTGGAAGAGGAATGCAAGAGGAAAAAACAGGGAAAAAAGAAAAGCAATTTTCATGAACAATAAAGCATCTGA
The DNA here is from genome assembly GCA_002079205.1 of Phalaenopsis hybrid cultivar. Lineage (NCBI taxonomy): Eukaryota > Viridiplantae > Streptophyta > Magnoliopsida > Asparagales > Orchidaceae > Phalaenopsis > Phalaenopsis hybrid cultivar. The sequence continues at coordinate 69,779 of JXCR01086554.1, read as the reverse complement.
TAACATTCGAAATGGTGGACAAACCAAATCACATACAAGAATCAATAAGAGGCTGAATTGCAGACTCCTGCATTTATGACTATAATAAATGAGCCAAATACAAGAATTATTTCTTGCTCCAAACAAGTATTTTAGATTTAACAACCAGAATTTTATAATGTTTAGCAAAACATTAACCAAGTATAAGCCTCGAACCTTACTAATTTGAGCAAATCAAAATAGGTATTACTTCCCAACTAGTTAACACTGAATAAAGAATTCTCCAAACAAAAAAAAGGAAATTGGTCCCTGAATATGCGATCACAATATTACATAATAATTGGCCATGATACTATCATTCACCTGGGGTTTGTGGGCACATTAAAAAAAGTTTAATAAATTTGCAAAAGGATGTCGTTATGATCATAACAAGTGCGCGTAGCACAGAAAACAACTCTACTGACCGTATGAATTGAACATTGAATTTTGAACATAGCTTCAGTTCATTAAAAGTACCAACCAACCTTATCAGATCATCATTGACTATCATCACAGTACATATTGAAAAGAATTAGGTAAATGTACATACATACCACACAATTCTTATGCATTCACATAAATTTTGATATTTACACATATAACATCTTGGTGTCATAAATCTATACATGAAAAGAAGTATTTCAGCCATTGTACCACAATCTATAAGGTGGTTGCAAAGTCCTGGTGATCCGACTTAAAGGAACACTTCCATTTCTTATCTC
>JXCR01086554.1:26594-40994 GCA_002079205.1 Phalaenopsis hybrid cultivar | reverse complement strand
GTTTTTCATATTTTCATTTTCTTTCCAGGCATGAACAAGATGGTGATCAACCATCTTGACAAGCTCTTCGTTACAAATGATGCTGCCACAATTGTAAATGAGCTTGAAGTACAGCATCCTGCTGCTAAGATATTGGTGTTGGCAGGCAAAGCTCAACAAGAGGAGATTGGAGATGGGGCTAATCTCACAATATCCTTTGCCGGGGAAATCCTCCAAAATGCAGAAGAGCTCATCAGGATGGGGCTCCATCCTAGTGAAATTATAAGCGGATATACAAAAGCCATCAACAAGGTTCTATGTTATTTCTAAGAAACTAATCATTTTTTATTGGGGTTTTACTTGCATACCACTCAGATCTTATATCTTTACATATTTAACACCTAAACTCTACCTTTTACATTTATTCCATCCAGATATTCATATCACATAAAAAATACTGCTTTTTTAACTTCTAAAATGTTTAGGTGTTAGATATGTAAATACATAGGAATTGAGTGGTATGTAATTCTTCGATTTTTGATATATTTCAACCTCATTTATACTCAATTTGTTTTTTTCTTAGACGCTAGAGATTCTCGATGAATTGGTGGAGAAAGGATCGGAAACTATGGATGTTAGGAATAAGGATGAAGTTATTTATAGGATGAAAGCTGCAGTTGCCAGCAAACAATTTGGGCAAGAGGATATTTTATCCTCTCTAATTGCGGACGTGAGTATCTTTGTACCCCGCCACTGTCCCATTTATTTTGGCTGTTGCTCAAGAATAATATCATAGGCAATGGNTATCATAGGCGATGCTATTTTAATGTTAGGCTTGTATTCAAGTTTGTCCAAAGAATCCTGCAAATTTCAATGTGGATAATGTGAGAGTTGCAAAACTTGTTGGCGGTGGTTTACACAATTGCTCAGTTGTACGTGGAATGGTCTTGAAAAATGATGCCATTGGCAGCATAAAAAAAATAGAAAAGGCCAAGGTGATTCCTTCTTACCAGTTATTTGTTTATTGAATGAGTTGTATTAGATTTTCTTTCTACCCCATATTTTCTCATTTGATGCCTCTGTCCTCTTGTGAGATCAGAATTATATTTTTATTTTTTCTTTGTGGATAACATTATGGAAGGGTGTAGCTACCTAACCAGTGCATAAAGCTCCACTAATTTTATTACTTCAACAACTTATAATCAAACTAAGGTTTTTTATACAATGATTAGCTTTGAATCTTGGTTTTAAAAAGACAATCAGATCCGAGATCTACTTGAGCAAGCAACTTGTAAGGTGAAAAATGGTTCATATTTACTTTCTAGAAGTGCTTATAATAACTATATGATTCATGTTTCTTGAATTTATATTATTTCTGAATATCTTGGGTTATAATTCTCTTAGGTAATCCATGTTTTGGCCATCAGTTGCATCCCAGAACATATTAGATGGCTTTGAAGATTTATAATTCATTGCCTTTCAGATTGTGATTGTACTATTATGTGATGAAAGCTTATCTCAAGACCTACTACTAATCCTTACATCAAGTCTCTATACCTTTCACTCTATTTTTTGTTTACATGGGTTACATGTAACTATGCATTTTTCAGTGTCTGTTATGTTTGTGATTTATAATACAACATACTGTTGTCTCTTTTGTTGTTGTTAATGCTCTTTACTAACGTGAGTGGTATTTTTGATATTTATAGTGCAGCTTTTAGTACTGTCTCTTTTGAGTAAAACTTTGATACAATTTTTTGTTTGTTTAGATTGCTGTATTTGTGGGAGGTGTTGATACATCTGCAACGGAAACAAAGGGAACTGTTCTCATTCAAAGTGCTGAGCAGGTGTTTTTATTTCTACACTATTGCTTTACAGGTTATCTATCTGTTTGAAGAAATTAGTCCTACACACATTTTTATGCTTGCAAACTTTGTCACTCTTCTAGCTTTTCAATTTTTTCGCCATTCTTTGTAATGTGAATGATAGTTGACTTGACTCAAATAGGCGATGCATTTCTTTGTTTACATATTTTAATCTACTGAATTTCAGTTTTAGGAACTGTGGATGACTTATTTGATGCTTTAAAGAACAATAAGTTATTGAAGGTAATTTTAAAATTCTTTGTGAGAAATGAGTATAAACTTAAGTTTTCAATTTGTTTAAATTATAAATGCTCATTTGGAGCCATATTATAAAGATGTCCCAAAAGGTATTGGAGCAAAGGTCGAGCACAATATGCTTTTTGTGAGCAAGTTCTGCTGTATTGGTCATTCACATCAAAAGTATTTGCTAATCATTATTTAGTGGGCATGTAAATTCGAGTAGAAAAAGAAAGAACTGGCCTGAATTAGGAACATACGTCACAATGTATTCAGAAAAATTGGACGAATTTTCCCCACGATTCTATGTGAGCAGTAAATTTATCAGTTTAATTTGTTTTAGATTATTTTACTGTTATTAAAGTTTGAGAAGAAATATTTTTTACACGTTTTATGGTAAGTGAGATTGTATTATGTGCTAATATGTTTGGCTTTTTTTATTACAATGAAGTCTCACATTATAGGCCATTGTCTATATTTCCTCAATTTTGTTTCTAGCTGAGTTATTGTCTCATAGTTTACTATTTTCAGCTAGAAAACTATTCAAAAACTGAAGAAGCAAAAGTTGAGGAGCTCATTAAAGCTGTTGCTGACTCTGGTGCCAAGGTGGTTGTTAGTGGGGCTGCTGTAGGAGAGATGGCCTTGCATTTCTGTGAACGTTACAAGTAAGTTAAATTTTTCCAGTTACCATTCACATTGCAGTTACATTGAGCTAAAATCTTAAAGAACTCTTCAATGATCCAACACGATTAACGCTGGAATTTGCTATATTTTACTTTTGTGTATAGGAATATCCAATCAGATTTGGTGTATTAGGATAACTATACTTGAATTTTTAAATGGTCTAATTCATTGCATTATCTGTGTTTGGATTGACTGCTTGATTGTTTGACAATGATAAATTAATCTGGTTGAGGCACTGATTAACATCCTTTCAAATGTTTCTTTATTTTTGTGGAACGTGTACACAATATTTGTGATTTTTTGTTGTTTGAATTTATTATAGGAGTTTGTCTGCAATGCAAAAATTTTTTATTTTTGCAATGCATTAACTTTGTTATATGATAAGAATTATTTGTTGAGCATAGTTTAGTTCGATTTATATTAACTTGGCATATTGTTTGCATGTGCTTGTACAAATACATATAAGAAGCACGTCCTTGTGTATTTTACATGCTTTTTTTTAACAATTTCAAATCAATTCAAATTTGAGAAGTCTTCCACAATGTTTTGATTAATGTTGCTATCCTTATTACCCATCTTTCAGACTCATGGTTCTAAAAATCAGTTCAAAATTTGAGTTGAGGAGGTTTTGTCGCACAACTGGTGCTATAGCTATTGTACGTTATCACTCCTATTTCTTTCCGCTACTCGGGTTATTGTTTCTGCATGTAGCACTAATTTCTCTGATGATAAACACAGCTAAAACTTAGCCAACCAAATCCTGATGACCTGGGCTATGCTGACTCCATCTCAGTTGAAGAAATCGGTGGTGTTCGGGTACATTTTATCATTTAAAAGAAAACCCCTTTTATGATGATATCTTGTCTTATCTGCCGTGTATCCGCCATTATATGTTAAATCTTAACTTTATGATTGTGCGACAGGTGACCATTGTGAAGAATGAAGAAGGTGGAAACTCAGTAGCTACCGTTGTTTTACGTGGAAGCACAGACAGTATTCTCGATGACCTTGAAAGGGCTGTTGATGATGGTGTTAATACATATAAGGTATATTTGTCATTTTACATATTGTTTCATGGTGAGATATAAGCTCTATTCAGGACCATCACCATGTTAATTGTTTAATGTACTCTTTTGCGCACTTTACAGGCTATGTGTAGGGATAGTCGTATCCTTCCCGGGGCTGCAGCAACTGAAATAGAATTAGCAAGAAAGTTGAAGGAGTTCTCCTTTAAGGAAACTGGGTATTTCTTTCTCCCTCAATAGGCATTTAAAAAAAGGGGCATTTACATATATAGCACCCAATTCTTATGTATTTACATATCTAAAGCTCAAACTTTACTTTTTTACATTTATGTCACCCAAATCTTTCATATCACAAAAACAAAATATCACCATTTTAACTTTTCAAAAGTGAAATATACCTTTTCATGCATGGTTGCAGTGTCATATTTGTAAAAATTGAAGTGTAGGTGTTAGATATGTAAATGTATAAGAATTGAGTGGTATGTAAATCTTCTTTAAAGAATGACATCATACCTGATCTTTTGGTTCTTGCTCCCATCATCATTATTAGTAGTTTTATCTGAACTAATGGGCTTGGTTTCATGGATATTGCTTCTCTATACATTTTTGGTTTGTGTTGGACAAAATCTTTACTATAATTTACTTATATTCTATGGGAGCATTTACATGCATACCAACTAATTCCTATGTATTTACATTTCTGACGCCTAACTATTAATTTTTTACTTCTATACCACCCAAAACTTTTATATCACATAAAAAATACCAATATGTTAACTTTAAGAAAATAAAAGTTTGTGTTAGATATATAAAGAAATAAGAAATGAGCGGCGTGCATGTAAATCTTCCTATTTATTAACTTCTGTAAAGTTTACCTATAATATTATCTTCCCAATTCATTCTCAGTAATTCTATCTACTTCTCATGCACCAGATGATTTTTTTTCTCGTTAATATTTAGTAGGTTTTCTAATTTTTTTATAATTCATTATTACACTGTTCTTATGTGCATTTTGTCTGCATTGTATTCTTAGTTTTTGTCTTTTTCTAAGTATTTTATTATTTTATGGTAATATTCAAAGTCCGTGCGTTGGTGTCCTTTATAATTATCAATTTGTGGTTATTTGTATATGTCATGACGATTGGTATCAACGCATGTTGCATTTTAACCAACATTTATGCATAGTGTGATCACAGTTTCTTTCAATACTTTTTTGTCCCATCACAATCCTAAATTATTAAGAATCTTCGGATAAAAATTTCAGAAGAGCCGACCGGTCTCTGATCATTGCCAGCAAGAGATCCGCTTCCCAACTTCTGTAGTCTGTTTTATTTTTTATATTTCTGGTCTGTAAACTTCTTAAAGTTGACAGTAAACGTATTTTTTTCTTCACTGTCATTTTCCCCTTAAAATTATTTATTGAACATTGCAAGTATATCTGAATTCTTTCTTAAAACAAATAAAGTTCATATATATATATTTTTTTTCTTTATGAACATATAATTTTTCAATTCAAGGTCATGTAAATTATGATTTTACATCAACCATTTATGTGTCTTTTTAGTTGTTGCAGTTGTCATTATAGATTAAAATTTCAACTTCTTTTTTTCATATAAAAATTCTAGAGTAGGCTTACTTGCAATGTTCAATAAATAAGATTACAGAGATTAGAGACAGTCGTCTTAGATGGTTTGGTCGCATTAAATGTTGATCATCCGATAATCCAGTTAGGAGAGTAGATATTTTAGAGTTTCGGCTTATGTTAAGGTAGAGGTAACTTAAAAAGACCTGAGCTTGTTGTATAAAAAATGATCTTAATTTATTAGAATTAAATGAAAACATGACACTCAATAAGACACTATGGAGAAGAAGGATTCATGGAGCCGACCCCACTTAGTGGGATAAATACTTGTTGCTGGTGTTGTTGCTGTTGTTGTAGGTTTGCTTGTCATTTGTTTCTAAAACTAAAACTAAAATTGCTATTTTTCTTCTTTTTAAGTAATCCATGTCCTATTATTATTGTTAAGATGGATTTTGGGTCAATTAGGATGAATGTGTGAAATAAGGGTTTTAAGAAAACTCAAAAGTTTGGAGGGATTTAATCCATTTAGGATGAGTACAAAATAGGTTACTTTAGTTTGGATATGTGCAACAAAGAAGAAAGAGGAAGAGAAACTATAAATGAGGAGCAGAGTTCTGCAATTTGTAGGGCTTAAGAAGGAAAAATTGCAAATTGCAGGAAAAAGTAAAACGCTGTTTGAATATTCAAAGAGAACCAATATAATTACTTGAACACTAAATACTGTTCTAAAGAGCATAAATGGCCATGAAAGAATGGCTAACCTGAGTATGTGTAGCCAGGATGTGGCTGCTGCTTTTTAGTTTATGCATTGAGATGCAAATTACAATTTAAAAGTTTCGAATTATAGTGCTTTTTAGCACCTTAAAAAGTGTACCTTTTTTTTTGTGTCATTTGCAAAACAAAATTATTTCTGTGTAATGTGCTTTTACATGAATGATTTTCAAAGAGTTCCCAACAGGTTTAGCTCTGTTTGTTTTTACATTTGTTTTTTTTTTTAATTTTGCTTTGCCGCATAAAGCTTCATCATGAAATTTTAAATCTTTTTATTTATTGAATAGTTAATCAACAGTTTGAAGTTCAAAATTTTCTGCTGCTCTGTGTGTGCTGAGAGATGACTGAAAGCTTTCCCCTTTCATAACCTTGATTGTTATGATTTTTTATCTATATTTTTATAGGTTGGATCAATATGCTATTGCGAAGTTTGCAGAGAGCTTTGAAATGGTTCCGAGAATCTTGGCTGAAAATGCAGGGCTCAATGCAATGGAAATAATTTCTTCGCTGTATGCTGAACATGCAGCTGGAAACACCAAAGTGGGAATCGACTTGGAGGAAGGTGTTTGTAAGGATGTATCTGCTCTCAAAATTTGGGATCTTTATGTGACAAAGTGAGTATTTTTATAATATTTCAGATGTTCTATTTTTCGTTCGAGTTATTTTGATTTTATGCCTATTTTGTGATTTTGGGAAGAAAATCTGACTCTTCTATTAAGGGTCTATTTGGGGCAGCTGTAGCTTCTCAGCTTTTCAACTGCCCCTGCAGCTGCCCTAGGAAGCTGTTGCGGGAAAGTAGCTGCGGGAAAACTGACTGCCTGTTTGATGCAGCTGTGTGAAAACAGCTGTGAGGTAGCTGTTTCTAGAAAAAATGACCATTCTGTTCTTGTTTGATAAAATTGTTTAAAAAGGAACTGTAACAACCACATTTTTGAAATTTCAGAAGCAGAAATTCATTTCAAAACAGAACAACTTCAGATACACCACTCACTTAACAGTGAGTACCAAAAGTGCAAAGAAAAAAAAAGAACTAATAAAATTACAAGTAAAATGGTGATTATATTATTTTTTGCATGAGCATGCTCAAACAGACAGCAAATACAGATGTTTCATATGAGTTAGAATGACAATGGTGACAATGAAGTTCTATTGCCCTCTCATACACAATTTTCTTATTAAATGCCCCGGAGGGGTAGCAATATCTAAGCATAGAGTGGCATTAAACAAATTAATCAAAGGCTATCTAAGCATAGAGTAATAGAACAAGTTTAGATACACAACTCACCAATTCGATTTGCATGAGCATGGTCGAACATGGCATCAACTGCTGATGTTTCATATCAGTGAGAATAACAATGGTGGCAACCGAGTTCTGTTGCTCTGTCATACACAGTTTTCTTACTATATGCCCCAGAGGGGTATCAGTGTATAAGCATAGCATGTCATGGAACAAAATTATTCAGAGGCAATCTACTTGACTGTCTCATTTATGGGTATGTGTCTCATTGAAAAGATGAGATTCTCTAAGCATAACAAGAACAACTGACTTTTCATGGGAGTGTCAATAAGAATGGTGGCAAAGAAGTACTGTTGCCCTATCATAAACAATCTTCGTAGTTTATTTCCCAAAGGGGTATCAATATATGAACATAAAATGACATGGATCAAATTATTCAGAGGCTATCTACTTCACCGCCTCATTTATGTGTGTGCGTGTCATTGAAAAAGAAAACTTATCAAAGCATAACATTTTGCAATTCGACTTGCATGAGCATGCTCTAACAGACAAGAACTGCTGATGCTTCATAGAAGTGAAAATCATAATGGTGACAATAAAGTTCTGTTGCCATATCATACATAATTTTCTTACTATATGCCTCACAGGGGTATCAGTATAAAAGCGTAGAATGGCTTGGAACAAATTAATCAGAGGCTATCTACTTTACCGCCTCATTTATGGGTCTCTGTATGTTATTGAGGCATATGCTTCATCTGACTTTTTGAAAGAAAAGGTCGTTTGCATCAGCATTCTAAAAAAAAAACACAATGAGCTAGAGATTTCTTATGGGTCTGAGAATAAAAATGATGGCAATGAAGGTATGTTGCCCCTTCTTACGCTTTTGGCTTACTATATACCTTAACACATGACTGCTACTCATCACATAGTAAGCTTTCTTAACCAATTAACTTCACTGAAACATTTCTGGGCTAAACATATCATTGGTATTTTGCTTTGCATGAATATTCTCAAACAGAGATAAACGGATAAGAAACAACCATCAAACCAACCAACACAAATCAACCACCAAAATCAAATAAACACAAGAAAAACTTCACCGTGCAAATCCACGATAAATCGGAAGTTTCTAAAAAAAAATATTAGTTGAGAATAGTTATATCGGAAGGAGAAGATCTCTGGAACTACGGTTAGGGCAGCAGAAGGTCACACTCGGCAGGACAGCTAAAGAAGGCGGGATAAATAAAGAAGGGAGAAATTAGGGGTACGAGAGTAAAAAAGCGGAGCAGTAATGCAGGCAGCGGGGTCTCACCCGCGGCCTGTGTTTCGCCCGGATTCGCGGCCGCAGCGAGCGAAACGCCATGCCACGCTAAACCCATGCCAAACACTACTTTCCGGTGGCCTCCTGCCGCATCGCACAGGGACAGCNCCTGATTCTTGTGTGTATACATATCTAACATCTAAACTTTATTTTTTTACATTTATATCTCCAATTTCTTTCCTATCACATAAAAAAATACCATTATTTTAACTTTTAAAAAGTGAAATACGCCTTATCATGCAAACGTAACGCCACGGTTCAGGTATTAGATTTGTAAATACTTGAGAATTGAGTGGTTTATGTAAGTAAATCTTCTTACCATCTGTTGTGTTTACCTACAGCTTTATTGATGCTACAATTGCTTTCTATTTATTGTTTGATAAAATGAATTTTTGTACTCTCCGGCTGATGAAGAGCGCCCGTAGCTCCACTGAAAGTATGGGATTATGAGTTTCATTTGCTCGGCGTTGCACCCAATTTGAGGAGTTTTAACACATGGGTATGGATAAATTGGGATGCATGGTAATGCAGGCCCCACATGCTCAAGGGCAGTTTTGGGGCTTGTTACACATTGGGATACAATTGAGTCTTGCTGACTCACGAGCTAGCTTGAGCTCAGCTCGATAGACGTTTCATGAGATGAACTTGATGTTCTAATGAACCTGGCTTGTGCTAACTATGGCTCCACTGAGCGTATGGGATTACGAGTCTCATTTGCTCGGTCTCGCACCCAATTTGTGGGACCCGCATAGGGTGGCCTTGGATTTGGTATACATAGAGTTGTAATTGAGACGACTTGGATTTGGTATACATAGAGTTGTAATTGAGTCGAGCTGACGTGTGAGCTGGCTTGAGCTTGGCTCGATAGATANCTTGAGCTCGGCTCGATAGATGTTTCATGAGATGAACTTTGATGTTCTAATGAACCTGGCTTGTGCTTACTATGGCTCCACTGAGCGTATGGGATTATGAGTCTCATTTGCTCGTTCTCGCAACCAATTTGTGGGGCCCGCATAGGGTGGCCTTGGATTTGGTATACATAGAGTTGTAATTGAGTGGAGCTGGCGTGTGAGCCGGCATGAGCTTGGCTCGATAGATGTCTCGTGAGACAAACTTGACGATCAAACGAACCTANATTATGAGTCTCATTTGCTCGTTCTCGCAACCAATTTGTGGGGCCCGCATAGGGTGGCCTTGGATTTGGTATGCATAGAGTTGTAATTGAGTGGAGCTGACGTGTGAGCCGGCATGAGCTTGGCTCGATAGATGTCTCGTGAGACAAACTTGACGATCAAACAAACCTGGCTTGTGCTAACTATGATTAGATTTGTTAGGTCCTGATCCCTACTTGTTTGAAAACATTAACATAAAATAAATTTAAAATTTATTAGATTTCAGGAATTGAATTATGTAGTTATTAAAATCATCTAAAAATTTGCTTTTCTTTTTATTCNTGTGCTAACTATGATTAGATTTGTTAGGTCCTGATCCCTACTTGTTTGAAAACATTAATATAAAATAAATTTAAAATTTATTAGATTTCAGGAATTGAATTATGTAGTTATTAAAATTATCTAAAAATTTGCTATTCTTTTTATTTNATTAGATTTCAGGAATTGAATTATGTAGTTATTAAAATTATCTAAAAATTTGCTATTCTTTTTATTTCTCCTGTAGGTTCTGTTCATGGACATTAACATACATACCCCCGATTCTTATTTATTGTATTTACATATCTACACCTAAACTTTATTTCTTTACATTTATACCTCCAAATATTTTATATTATATAAAAAATAACACTTTTTAAAAACGAGAAATGCACCTGTAATGCAGAAGTAAATTGTCAGATATATATATATAAAATGAAGTTTAGGTGTTAGATATGTAAAACACATAGGAGTTGAGTGGTATTTAATGTAAATCGTACTTCTTTTTATCGTTTTATTCTTATAGTTACTTGAGTTATAATCATCTTCCGACTGTTTTATTAAATGAATTGGATTGCGGGCTGGCTCAAATTCGTAGAACTGAACTCGAGATGAACTTGAATTCGTTTAGTGAAACTAAGTTCAAGCCAACGACTACTTGAGCTCAACTGGACTTGGGAACACGAAAAAAAAAAAGACGAACGCTATAAAGTTCACTTTATCAGAGCGTTAGATTTATTTATTTTTGGTGTTTAATTTGATTTAAATTAACTCAACGGTTAAATCTTATTAATAGCATGCTACCAAAGACCACATTGCTTGTTTAAATGTACTCTACAATATTAATTCCCAAAATGTAATTAAATTATAAACTCTAATATTCTTTTATTATTATTATTTTTGCAGATTATAATGGCTAAACCAGCTGGTGGACCAAAGAGAGATCAGCCTGCAGGCATGGATGAGGACTAGGGTTTTTTTTTTGTGCCTTCAAACTGTTTCCTATTTCTAAGGTCTTGTGTTTGTTGGCTGAATCCCCCACTCTTCATAGAAAAAATTTGTTTACAGAGGAAGTGGAGAACTTTGGATGTTTTCTTTTATGTATCATCTTCATCCTTTCTGTTGAGTTGAAATTGTTAATTTAAGTTAATTTGTTGAGTATTTTAATGTTTATTTCATTTTTTTTTTTAAAATATGACTTATTTTTTAAATCACATTTTAAAAATTGAAATGGTGGTATTTTTGATGTGATATGAAAGCTTTGGGTGGTATAAATATGCAAAAATAAAGTTCAGGTGTTAGATATGTAAATAGTTGCAAATGGGGGGTGTATATATGTAAATGCACCCTTTTTTATTTTATTAAATAAATTTGTTTTAAATTAAAAGTTCACATGAATTTTAAGACATTATTTTTTTTTCAAAATACTCTCAAATTATAAAAATGTATATATTATGCATAAGTTTTAACTTTATGCAAATCTTATACGTCATTAACATAACCATTTTATAAAAAAGTATAAATGTTTATTCGCTTATGTTTTTTATCAAACGGTAAATTAGCTGTGGTGAAATTGGTAAAAAAGGCCTAATTACATAAATTCGAAACATCATAACTAAGCAGTAGCTAAAATACAGGCAATTTGAAAAACAAACCATATATAAATAGTATTCAAATATTTATTTTTTAGAAGTTATAGAATGCCAAAGCAATCTATATTAAAAATTTAAGGATCTGCTTTGTGTTTAAGGCCGTCATCATAATTAGTTAAGTTATAAATTTAGGTGGTGAAAAGCTTCTTTTCTCAATCCGATCTATTAAAGCACGACGGTCGTAAGGAATGAAAAAATATTACGTCAGTATTACGCACGTAGAGTAACATGCGTAGCCAATGAAATAACTCCACGACACCCTGCGCGACAGAGAAAAAAAAACGGCGCAGTAACACAGGGAATATTCCCCTCCGTGTTATTCATGTGTTATTGTGGATTATTCATGTGTTATTGTGTCTTATGAATATTCTTGATATTATAATAACACAATAACACATCAATAACACACAATAACACATGAATAACACGGAAAAATATTCCCCGTGTTACTGGGCCGTTTTTTTCTCCGTCGGGAATATTTCCCCCGTTATTCAAGTGTTATTGTGTGTTATTCATGTGTTATTGTATCATGAGAATATTCTTGGAGTTATAATAACAGAATAACACATCAATAACACATGAATAACACACAATAATACATGAATAACACGGAGGGGAATATTCCCCGTGTTACTGTGCCGTTCTTTTCTCCTATCGCACGTGGCGTGATTTTATTGGCTACGCACCGTATTTCTAGGTGCGTAGTACTGATGTAATATTTTTCCCGTAAGTAAACAGTACCCCACACACACATACATTATATATATATATATAGTTTAAAAGAAAGGTTTACATAAACATCACTTAATTCATATGTATATTTAACATCTAAACTAAGAATTTTTACATACATATCACCTTACCTACAAATTAAAAAGGGTTTCACATTTCAAAACCTAAAATTTCAAGTTTAGATGTATAGCACACAAATCTTCAACATTATATCAAAATCATTGCCATTACCAACTTAAAAATGCCTTTATATGCATAGGTTAAGTCTCGATGTGCTATGAATGTAAATATTAAATTTTAGGTGTTATATATGTAAATGCAAAAGAATTATGTTGGTATGTATGTAAACTTAAATACCACAAATGACACCGAACAGAAAACATTATCAATAGAAATGAAATGAAACAAAAACTTAATAAAAAGAAATCCAAAATCCATGAGATGAGACTGATGGGGAAATGATTATGACAATAAGTATAGGGGGATTTTACATAAATACCACAAATTCCTATGAATGTACGTATCTAACATCTAAATTTTAACATAAGAATCTTCAATATAGCATGAAAATACACTTTTTCATGCATGCACTTTAATGTAATTATGACACTAAAATGTTATAAAAATAAATATCAAACCTTTGGTGTTAAACATACAAAACATAAGAATTGTGAGGTATACATGTAAATCCCCCTAATTATCAATACATATGAGCTTATCCAATACCTCAAAACAATTTATTTGCACTAGTTACCAAACATGCAAAACACTAAAGAAAAAACATAAATTTAACTAATTTCAGCAAATTTTACATTAAAAGAAAGTCTAGGAATCTGCAAAATAAGAAAAAGAAAAATACATATTTATCTATCCATTCGGATATAACAAATTAAACAGCAGTGTTCTCCTGTGTACCTGAAGCTTCAAGCTCCTTTTTCTCATCCTCTGCTCCCAGAGTTTCAGCTGAAGCATTGGGGTTCTCAGGAGGAGAAGGGGGCTGAGTTGCCTTTTCTGGCTCCTTCTTCAGCTCAGTCTCAAACTCCTTTGCTGCCTGAAAGTACATAAATTTAATGAACTTATCGAGATTTTATAGGAAGATTTACATATCTAACACCTAAACTTTAATTTTTGCGTGCATACCACCTCACCTATGCGCGCCGCACCTTTTAAAAGTTAAGAAAATGATATTTTTTATGTGATATGAAGTATTTGGGTGGCATAAATTGGGGCATTTACATACATACCACTCAATTCTTATATATTATCCATCCTTCTTGCTGTTTTCCTGCAACAGCTGCCTTTCGACGTTGCCGTCCACTTCCAGCCAGGCCGCAACCCCACCTTCACTCACGCAGCAAGACGCAACCCTTACCTTCCCTCTGCAGCCAGCTGCAAACCCTTACCATCTTCCTGCCATCCCACTCTCCTAACCAGCAGCCAGCCCTGTTGGAATACAACCCTAGTTGATTTGGGTGTCGTGTTTTTTGTAATTTCTTATTCAAGTGTGTTAGTTGTAACCTTATATTTAATTTTTTCAGTAATATTTACTTTCTTTGTTGTTTGAGTTAACTCCGGTACCAACGTAAGGCCTATCCTTAATAAGTATTGCTTGAAGTTAATGAGAAATTAATAAAACCGAAAATTATAAAATAAAAAAAATATGATAAGGTGTATTATATAAATTGTAAATTTTAAGGGAAACAACCACTAAAATTGCTAAAATGATGCAAAGAAGGGAAAAAAAAAGGGTGTAGCCAATGCTGGTAAAATTATAGTCCCAAGACTGTCAATAATGGAAAAACAGATGATAAAGCAAGTGAAGGGGGATCACGTGCAACTAAAACAATCATGAAGCGTTTTATAGAGTAAATCACTCGTCACTTCT
>JXCR01086554.1:0-13935 GCA_002079205.1 Phalaenopsis hybrid cultivar | reverse complement strand
TTTTTTTTTGTGTTGTATCGTGTGGGTTGGGTGTTTAGGCCCACCCATACAAATATTTCTGTATCTTTATCTTTAATATGTCAGCCCTTGGGCTTTTTCAAAAAAAAAAAAAAAACACACACGCGCACACACACACACACACACACACACGCACATACATATACAGATATATACAGAGATTTATACACACACACATACATATATGTATATATGTATATATATAAATGCCAAGGGTGAAGTTATCCCAAACGGCCCATGATAGTTTTAAATTTTGTGATTTTAGGTGTCGTTTTTAGAAGTTATCCCAAATGTGCCTGGGTATTTCAAACATACGAACATGGGATGCGTGTGAAAGGTTTCCAAGCGACTGACGCGGTTTTAAAAGCCAACGAAGAAGTGGAAACAAACATGGCCTAATTTAACTCTTGGTGGAGGCTCTTCTTATGCGTTTGAAAATGAGCATTTAGTCTGCAATTTGCATTTTCCCTTAAAATCTCAACATGGAGTTTGTATATTGAATGACATTGCTATCTTGATTGCAAAATCAAATACTCTTTTTTAATGGAGAGAGCTCTTTCATTTAGGTGAGTAATTAATTATAATATTTATGCCCATAGGAAATTTTTAACCTCCTTATAAAGTCCAATCAATATCAGGCGAATCTAGTTAGAATGAATTCAATCTATCTCAGCTATTTTAGTGCATGTTTTGATCCTCTTGAAATAACTTAATCAATGATCGCTGTCAATTATTTGGGTGTTTTTAGAGTTGAAATTAGCCGAGCAGGATATCTAACTATTAAATTCATACCAACGTTCACAAATACCAGTTTTTAAAGCTCAAACCATATTTTTTAGTCCGCTTTGTTGATTTTGTTTAGTAATTTCCACAATTCCATTTTTTATTGCAGGACCAAGAAATCAAAATCGCTTTTTGTATGCGAAGATTTATGGTGGATTTGATCATGTTAGATCTTCGGTGGGTTACATTTATTTTATTTATTTTTTGTTTTTTTATTCTGAATGTGTGGTTATAACATGTAATACTTTTTTCTTAGATCTGTGACCTGGTTGCCATTGCAAGAATANGCTTTTTGTATGCGAAGATTTATGGTGGATTTGATCATGTTAGATCTTCGGTGGGTTACATTTATTTTATTTCTTTTTTGTTTTTTTATTCTGAATGTGTGGTTATAACATGTAATACTTTTTTATTAGATCTGTGACCTGGTTGCCATTGCAAGAATGTTAAATGCAACCCTAATCATTCCTGAAATTCAAGAAAGCCTTCAGTCTAAAGGCATCAGGTTTTACAACAAAAACCTGTGTCAAAACCAGTTATAAAAAATTAATTTGTGTGTGATTTATAGGAACTTCTTCCTAATGGCATCCTTCATTTCCCAACCCTTTCCCTTTTTCTGNCAACAAAAACCTGTGTCAAAACCAGTTATAAAAAATTAATTTGTGTGTGATTTATAGGAACTTCTTCCTAATAGCATCCTTCATTTCCCAACCCTTTCCCTTTTTCTGTACTTTCTACAGTTCCAATTTCAAAAGTTTTTCATATGTCTACAATGAGGAGCAGTTCATAGCTGCACTTTCAAATGATGTAGTTATAATAAAGAGCCTACCTGACGATCTAAAGCGAGAGAGGAAAATAAAAAAATATCCAACCTTTTCTATCAGATACTCTGCTTCCCCTACCTTTTACATTTATGAAGTATTCCCTAAACTGAAACTTTCAAAGGTTGTTGGCTTGATAATTGCTGATGGTGGATGCCTCGAGGTATGCTTTTCACAGAAAAGTTGTATTTCACATTTTGCAGCATTTATTTAGGTGAATAAATTTTTTATTTTCTTTGTTAACATTTGGTCTATCTCTACAGTTCTACAGTCCTTTGAAGGATTCTTCATTTTATTTGTTATAATATCTATATACACGAGCATTTTGTGGCTATGACATTTTGATTTATTACCTAGGCATTTTTGTACATAGTACACAATTCTTATGTATTTACATATCTCACATATAAACTTTCATATTTACATGCTTAGCGCTTTGGTGCTACCATGCATAAAATGGTCTGATTCACTTCTAAAAAGTAATAATAGTGCTATTTTTTATGTGATATTAAAGACTGAGTGCTATGTGTGTAGATATGAATGTTTACGTGTGAGATATGCAAATAAGTAAGAATTGTGTGCTATGTATGTAAATGCCCCTTAAAAGTACTGCCAAGAGACTCAAGACTGGTTTTCAGATACAGTCTTGAGTGTCGAAGTTCCTGGTTCTATTTGTTTTGCAACCAAATTGACTGTGACTTTCCGTTTATGTTCAAACTCTGCTTAGCACAACGTTCGTGATTACTTAAGCGGGGCATTGAGGAACAGGACAGAAATTTTTTATGGACATTTGCATTCTTACCACCCAATTTCTATGTATTTACATGTCTAACATCCAAACTTTACTTTTTACATTTATACCACCCAAATCTTTCANAAAGTTGTATTTCACATTTTGCAGCATTTATTTAGGTGAATAAATTTTTATTTTCTTTGTTAACATTTGGTCTAGCTCTACAGTTCTACAGTCCTTGGAAGGATTCTTCATTTTCTTTGTTATAATATCTATATACACGAGCATTTTGTGGCTATGACATTTTGATTTATTACCTAGGCATTTTTGTACATAGTACACAATTCTTATGTATTTACATATCGCACATATAAAATTTCATATTTACATGCTTAGGGCTTTGGTGCTACCTATGCATAAAATGGTCTGATTCTCTTCTAAAAAGTAATAATAGTGCTCTTTTTTATGTGATATTAAAAACTGAGTGCTGTGTGTGTAGATATGAATGTTTACATGTGAGATATGCAAATAAGTAGGAATTGTGTGCTATGTATGTAAATGCCCCTTAAAAGTACTGCCAAGAGACTCAAGACTGGTTTTCAGATACAGTCTTGAGTGTTGAAGTTCCTGGTTCTATTTTNTGTGTTTTAACGACACTTCACGCTTTAAAATCCCAACGGAATATACATTTGATTCAATGTGCAAAAACAATTTTAATGCGCTTGCAATTTCTCTATTGATTTCATGATTATGTCCGACAAACTTGCAGTTCAACTCACTCATCCTTGTAAATTCTAAGTGGTTATATGACTTAGTTTTGATAATGTGTAAATAAGCACCGGCTTGCATTTCTTAGCTTATCACAGACCATTAGATCACTCCTTTTTATGTTAGCTGAATTCATCGTAAATTAATGTTTTCTTTAGATTTTTTTACTACTCTGCTACCTGTGCAGCCTATCCTTCCGATGGACAGGGATGAGTACCAAAGCCTTCGGTGCCGAGTTGCTTTTCAAGCTCTAAAATTTCGTCCAGAAATTGAAGCACCTGGAAACTTGATAGTAGCGAGGTACTTATACTTATCTAGCTTGCATATAAATATTTTATGTAGCTACAAATAAAATACCTTCAGCAATAAATTTAGCTTGGGGAGAGTGGGATTCAAAAAGTAATTGCGATATCTCTACTGTGATCTTGTGGTCACCTGTTATCTCCTGTAGTTAGTTGGTAAGTTCAATAATGTGCAAAAAGTGCACTGACCCCTGTTAGTAAAGACTACTTTTTTTTTATTTTGGAAGATTGACATGCATACCACTCAAATCCTATGTATTTACATGTCTAACACATATACTTTACTTTTTACATACATATCACCTTGCCTATGCATACAAAGTTGCATCTCACTTTTAAAAGTTAAACTGGTAATTTTTTTCATGTGATATGAAAGATTTGGGCTGTATAAATATAAAAAAGCAAAGTTGAGCTGTTAGATATATAAATATATAAGAATTGAGTGGTATGTATGTAAATGCCCCTTTTTTTTTTTAATTATGCTACATCTCTGATCATTCTGAATTTATATAAGCTGACAATTTCTCAATATCAGAATTCTTTTACTTATTGGTCATAATGAAATTTGGAATATTCTTTTGCAGATTGAGGTCTTCTGGTCANGAGCTTTGTGATATGAAAGAATTGGGCTGTATAAATATAAAAAAGCAAAGTTGAGCTTTGGGCTTTTAGATATATAAATTTAAAAAAGCAAAGTGTGAGCTTTGTGATATGAAAGATTTGGGCTGTATAAATATAAAAAAGCAAAGTTGAGCTGTTAGATATATAAATATATAAGAATTGAGTGGTATGTATGTAAATGCCCCTTTTTTTTTTTAATTATGCTACATCTCTGATCATTCTGAATTTATATAAGCTGACAATTTCTCAATATCAGAATTCTTTTACTTATTGGTCATAATGATAATTGGAATATTCTTTTGCAGATTGAGGTCTTCTGGTCGTCCATATCTAGCATTCCATCCAGGTCTTACAAGAGATGTTCTTGCATTTCATGGCTGTGCTGAGCTTTTTCAGGTTTATTACCTCACGAGTAAATCGCCAAAATAATCTGCTTACTGTTTACTTGGGACCATTTTAGTTCTATGGTCTATTAAAGTGTCAAATTAGTCTCCAAAGTTTTTAAATTTGGGCTGAACTAGTCCTCTGTGGGGATTATTTCCATATTAAAAGAATATGGTGACTAAGTTGACATTTTTATGCACTCTAGGACTAATACGGCACCTTGCAAAAATTCAGACTATTTTGACACTTTTCCCAATGTACGTCACAAATATTGATACAATATTACCAGTATTGCATTTGGTAATTTATGTGTCTTTTTGCCTTTTACTAGTTCTCTATACTTGGAATGTTTTTCTGCATTTGTTGATACACACACTCGTGCGCACACAGATGTGTGTGTGTGTGTGTCACGAACCCCAGTCTGTTGGTTAGCATCTACGGTATAAGACCCTCGGGCCTGGGGTGTGGTACTCAAGTTGTTAGGCACATTAGGGGTAGTTGGAAGCTCGTATGATAGGCTTTAGTCATTACTCTCTAATATATATATATATATATATACACCGAGTGTAGCTGAGCTGGTGGCAGCTCTGCTTAAGTCCCCTCTAGACCCGAGTTCGAATCCTCGACCAAACGGGATTCGAATTTGCACATGGTGATTGGTTAAGGGGTCCGCCTTTCGACCAATCCTTTAAATACATATATATATATCTGTGTGCGCGCGCGTGTAGTGATAATAGGGTTGATTCCATCTGCTCATCCCACGGACAATTTATTATTGAATTTTGTATAGGATATTCATACTCAACTCTTACAATATAGAAGGAAGCAGATGATCAAGAATGGGATTATTCATGAAAACCTTAGTATGGATTCTATGGCTCAGAAAAGAAAGGGATTGTGCCCACTTATGCCTGGAGGTGAATTTAAGTTACTTGATTTCATTGGCCATCGAAATTTTTTATTTCCTGAGTTATTTTACTGATTTTCTGTTAATTTAATACATTCAAAATCATTTCATAATCTATGGGTTCTTCATTGCATTGCTCAAGTTCATCACTAGTTGTCCTTCAGCATTCGTGACGGTGAAAAAAGGATGATTTCAAATGAAGGAGGGTGAAATTCCCCTTAAATTTAAGGGTGCAAAGCTTTTATAATTGACGTAAGGTTCGTTTACATAGCACACAATTATAATGTATTTTCATATCTCACATCTAAACTTCATATTTTAAACTCTTGACACCCAAATCTTTAATATCACATAAAGAATAACATTGTTGCCACCTTTTAAAAGTGAAATACACATTTCATGCATAAGTTTAAAGCACCAAATTTATATGTGTAAATATGAAAGATCAGTGTGAGATGTGTTAATACATAAGAATTGTGTGCTATGTATGTAAATTTCCCTTACGTAAGGGGCATTTACATAATATAATATGCACCTTATCATGCGTAGATTTACGCNATATATATATATATATATATATATATACACCGAGTGTAGGTGAGCTGGTGGCAGCTCTGCTTAAGTCCCCTCTCGACCCAAGTTCGAATCTTCGACCAAACGGGATTTGAATTTGCACATGGGGATTGGTTAAGGGGTCCGCCTTTCGGCCAATCCTTTAAATACATATATATATCTGTGTGAGCACGCGTGTAGTGATAATAGGGTTGATTCCATCTGCTCATCCCACAGACAGTTTATTATTGAATTTTGTGTAGGATATTCATACTCAACTCTTACAATATAGAAGGAAGCAGATGATCAAGAATGGGATTATTCATGGAAACCTTAGTATGGATTCTATGGCTCAGAAAAGAAAGGGATTGTGCCCACTTATGCCTGAAGAGGTGAATTTAAGTTACTTGATTTCATTGGCCATCGAAAATTTTTATTTCCTGAGTTATTTTACTAATTTTCTGTTAATTTAATACATTCAAAATCATTTCATAATCTATGGGTTCTTCATTGCATTGCTCAAGTTCATCACTAGTTTTCCTTCAGCATTCGTGACGGTGAAAAAAGGATGATTTCAAATGAAGGAGGGTGAAATTCCCCTTAAATTTAAGGGTGCAAAGCTTTTATAATTGACGTAAGCTTCGTTTACATACATAGCACACAATTATAATGTATTTTCATATCTCACATCTAAACTTCATTTTTTGAACTCTTGACACCCAAATCTTTGATATCACATAAAGAATAACATTGTTGCCACCTTTTAAAAGTGAAATACACATTTCATGCATAAGTTTAAAGCACCAAATTTCTATGTGTAAATATGAAAGATCAGTGTGAGATGTGTTAATACATAAGAATTGTGTGCTATGTATGTAAATTTCCCTTACGTAAGGGGCATTTACATACATAGCACACAATTCTAATGTATTCACATATCTCACACCTAAACTTAAGTATTTTTAACCTATAACACTCAAATCTTTAATATCACGTCAAAAGTAATATTATTATCACTTTTTTTATATAAAATGCACCTTATCATGCGTAGATTTACGTAAGTGCATGAGGATTTAAAGCTGAAATTTTTATATCATACATAAGCCATGTGGAGTTTTCTTTTTAATATGAAGAAAGCAAGAGTCGCCGCTAGTCTCTCTTTGCTCTACTACTGGTTCAAGGCAAGTTCTGATTTTCATTCAACTACACCAGGCTATAACTAGGTTTATCTAAAATACGCCTTGGAAGTTGGAACCATCTTTTAAAGTTTCTCTGATTTTCCATACTTAGAGAAGCATTTTTTTCTTCCAGTTTTGCATGAAAAGAAAAATTGTTGCAGTTTTAATGATGTTTTTGGCTAAGTGATAGTGCAAATTATAGTTAGTTTATGGAAATTATCAATCTGTCTTTATCATGGGTAAATTTATAAAATATGTACATAACTGAGAGTTGAAAAATAGAAACAGAAATATGATCAGCACACAAAACACACAGCAATTGCTATGGCTGACGATTCCACTAGTACTTGATTGTCAACTTATTTCATTTTATTTTCTGGGTATTTACATACATGCCACCTAATTCCTATGTATTTACATACTTGACACCTAAACTTTGGTTTCTACATTTGTACCACTTACCACAATTTTAATTTTTTAAAACTTAGAATCTGAGATACAGCTTTTGATGCATAGATAAGGTTGCATATATGTAAAAATGGACGTTTCGGTGTTAGATATGTAAATACTTGGGAATTGAGTGGTATAGATGTAAATCTTCTGTTTTTTTTCCTGTAATTCGCAATTTTCAGGTTGGTCTTCTCCTTCGGGCAATGGGCCATCCTTCAGACACCATGATATATTTGGCTGGCGGCCAACGGAATCTTGTTCCTTTGCGAGCAATGTACACAAATTTGGTCGACCGCACCTCTCTATGTGCTCAAAAAGAGTTATCTGTCCTATTGGGCTCCGAATATCCGATTCCTTCATATCTCCCTAATTCTCCGCCTCAGAAAAACCAAGGAAGAGCTTATCCGAGAATGGGAATAAAGCAATGCCTCGACCGAGACCGCTTCCTCCGCCTCCTGCCAGGCCTTTCTATCAGCACGAGAAGGAAGGATGGTATGGTTGGATTGCAGAGAAAGACAGCGAGCCAGAGCCTTCGTTAACGGAGATGAGGATGCAGGCGCACAGGATGATATGGAATGCCATTGATTATCATGTTTCTGTTGAAGCTGATGTTTTTTTTCCAGGATTTCATAATGATGGGAGTGGTTGGCCGGATTTTTCGAGTCTAGTTATGGGCCATCGTTCGTACCAGATGTCGGCTTCTCCAACTTTCCGACTCGACAGGTATTACTGAAAAAGAGTAAGGCGTCAAAGTAGTCTAATTGGGACTGACATAGGCCTTCATGGGGATTATTTCAGCCCCATATTAAAAAAATTTGGGGGCTAAATTGATATTTTTATACTCTGAACTAAAATGATGCTCTGCAGAGGAAGATATTTTGACACTTTGTCTCAGAAAAACTTATACCTGCAATTCTTTTCTTCCAAGTACAATTTTATCAGTGAATTTTTTTTTTTTTTTTTTTGTGATTTTAGTGCCATTCAAAGTGCTATTTTCTTTCTTACATTGTTTTCATTTATCTAATTCAAACTGCTATTCAGTTCTTCGCGCCGACAACGAGGAGTTTATGAAATTAAAATCTACTTGGAAGTCATATATAATTTATAACATATTCACATCACCATGTATAGATGGATACATACATAACACTTATACAATTATGAAGGTATGAATAAAATCCCACGAGATTACATGTATAAATGAATATTTACCTATATATGTATTTACATATCGAACAATTAGACTACAACATTTACATAAATCCCACCTTATCCGTGTATATTTCACTTTTTAAAAGTTAAAATAATGGTCTGCTAGATCTGATATGAAAGATTTGGGTGGCATAAATGTAAAAATGCTAAGTTTAAATGCTACATATGTGAATACATTTTAATTGGGTGTATTTCTGTCTCTATAAGGTTGTGCCAGTCACGATCAACCAATGACTTGTTTGTGTTTTACTCGATCAAATAAACAAAGCTTATAAAAGCTGGTCCAACTCTAGATGATTAACTTATTTTTTTCTTTGGATTCTTACTCTTATCTTAGTTTTCCTTACAAAAGACTGTCCGGTCAGAGAAGAGAGTTTCTTTATAGGGAAATTTACATTCCTAGCACACAATTCTTATGTATTTATATATCTCACACCTAAACTTACTTATTTCTATACATTGCACATTGTTTCTTTAAATCTATGTATCAAAAGATATGTTTCTCTTTTAAGAATTGGTTAAAGTGCTATTTTTTATGTGATATTAAAAATTAAGTGGGCGTATAAATATATGAAAGTTTATGTGTGAGATATGTAACTACATGAGAATTGTGTGGTATGTATGTTAATTTCCTTATTTTTAGCTGATTTCTACCCTTCATAACAAACCTGGTCTCATGACAAAAAATATTGCCAGACTATTAGACACCATAAGGGACAACCTCTATCAAAACTGGACAATCTCAGTACGCCGACATCTTAACGATAGCCTCGGCACCGCCGGCTTCATATTGGCGGCCGAAAAATCGAAACCAAATTCATTCATTTCCCATCCCCTCCCAGAATGCTCCTGCAGAGTAGCATCAAAGCCATCAGAAATACCGAAACCTGTGATTGGTTTCGATGGCCGGATATTGCATGTCGATGAGGAAAGATGACCAGTGTGGTTGTCACGAGGCCTCGAGACGGTCGTTCGAGTTTCAAGCGACGTGAAAGAAGAAAGCAACGAGATTCCTGAAGATGAGCTCTATTCAGAACAGCAGGATCAGGATTCTGGTGATCGAGGGAGGGAAGAACAGGATGATGAAATATATCCAGAGGATTAGAATGGAAACTGGTACAGATTGTCATCAAATTAAAGCAATCTAATGATTTTTTATCATTATTATTTTATTTAATATGATTTTATTAATTTATGCATTCAAACTGCATGTTTTGTAGCATAGCTGCAGATTTATATTTTGCAGATTTTTTTTTTATTATTACTTTTTACAATGTTGATAAGTCATTAAATTTGATTCATGGGTTGTATAGAAGTGTTGCCAACTGTTGGCAATAGATTTTACTTTGGTTGTTTTAGTTTGGAGCATTTACATACATGTACAACACAATTCTTATGAATTTGTATTCAACTCCTATACTTCAATTTTTTTACATTTCTAACATTGAAATCTTTCATATCATAACAAAAATATCACTATGGTTAACTTTTGCAAATGTAAAATATACTTCTTTTATATAAATTCAAGGTTTAGGGGTTACACATGTAAATACATAGGAATTGTTTGGCATCGTCCTCTTGTTCCTTATAGATTGTTACTTGACACTGGATTGCAGAATGCTGGCAATTTCAATTTCAAATACGGGGTATTTTAGTGCAACTGGTCCATCAGATACTCTGCCTGTGGATTAGATTTATGTAGTATAGATAAAAATGTCTAAAAAGCCAATTATTTCTAATCTTTGCATTT
Organism: Phalaenopsis hybrid cultivar; assembly: GCA_002079205.1. Lineage (NCBI taxonomy): Eukaryota > Viridiplantae > Streptophyta > Magnoliopsida > Asparagales > Orchidaceae > Phalaenopsis > Phalaenopsis hybrid cultivar. Next base: position 3,456 of record JXCR01086554.1, on the reverse strand, counting down.
AGAACGGCTAATTAAAAAAATTATAGGCCAGTTAACTGTTTAATTTCAATAAATCTTGTCAATTAGCTTCATTATAACAACTCAATATACATCATTAATATAAATAATTCACTAAACCGATAAATTACGCAATATTACTCATCAAAACAAACCAAACTCAAATAAACCGCACATTATATTCTAATTTGCTACCACCCTTTCATATCGAACAACAGAGCTGAACACCCAAAAAAAAAAGTCCTTCATTGATAGCAGTTGCAACATTGAATTAAAAAAAAAAAAAAAATTACAGCAAAAATTTTATTTTACAGAGTCAGCCTGCTTAATCAAAAGTTAATATGAGATCNAAACCAAACTCAAATAAACCGCACATTATATTCTAATTTGCTACCACCCTTTCATATCTAACAACAGAGCAGGACACCCAGAAAAAAAGTCCTTCACTGATGGCAGTTGCAACATTGAATTACAAAAAAAAAAAGAGTAAAAATTACAGCAAAAATTTTATTTTACAGAGTCAGCCAGCTTAACCAAAAGTTAATATGAGATTACTTCCATTAAAACAACTGCTGTGGCTGCAAAGCAATTTTTATCTGCAAAATTAGATCCGAGGCAGGGAAATAGGATTAAGTCAATAAAATTGCTGAATTTATACCTAGATGATAACTTCTATATAAAGAATCAAATACCTCTTAAATCTCAAAGGCTAAACATTTCAGATGAGTTCGCATTAATCTTCACTAGCCAAATGTTGCTATCAGAAAAGCCTTGTAGATGCTCATGAACTTGGCCACAAAAGCTGTGTAATAAAAATATTGTTATGGGTAGATGTGTAAATACATAAGGTCTGTTAGGTACAGTTACATCTGCATGTAAAATTAATTGTAAAATTATTGTTCAAAAAAAAGTTTTCAAAGCTGAAATGATGCAATATAGTTTTTAGTGGACTCTGATGTAAATTTCACATAATTCTAATGTACTTATTTATCTTTCATTTAAACTTTTATATTTATTTTATCTAATAATAAACTTATTGATATAATATAAAAAATATGACTAATATTAATATTAATTTTTTTTCTGAAGTGCACTATGTGAATGTGATTATCACACTAAGTGTTACACAAGTAATTAACAAAGTTTAGATGTTTAATATATAAAAACATGCGAATTATATAGCATGGATCGAAATCCCCCTAAATTTTTATCTCCCTAAAGAGAAGAACCAAGATTTTCGTACAACTATCACCACATAATTTTCTAATACACACACACACACTNCTCGAGAACATATTGGATGATACATTGGTTACTACTGACAATGACAATCATCTTACCAACTTATTAGCTTGCACCTTCCCTAGAATTAGAGACAGTGGCAAAACCAAATTGGGTCGCTCTCTAGCCACCTCATACTATGTATTTCGACACTGTCAGACTTTTTATTTTAGTATCTAATGTATTTTCTAGTTTTGAAACCTTTTGTGATTTTTTGTGTCGGCAGGGTGTCATGCTTGGGTCCTCCCACACATTGTATCTGTATCTTTTTTTCTACTTAATATATTAGCCTTTTTGGGATATATATATATATATATAATAAACGCCCAAGGGCTAATTTTATTGAAATTGAAAAAATGCATAAAGGTTGTATGAGAGGACCCAAAAAAAGGTGTCCTACCCATACGATACATCAGACACTGGTATCTTAAAAGAATGAAACATAGATAAAACACAAAAAAACAAAACTTGCAGGAAATAAGCTGTTAAGCACGAGCCAGCTTGGTCTTGCCTTTGCCTCTGGTTCTAGGACCGGGGACAACTAACAAATTGCTGAGTGTCGTTCCATTACCCGAAGTTACTAGAGCATCATTCATTAAATTCCCAAGTTGGGGTGTGTCTTCATTCTTCTTTTTCTTTCGAGATGTGTAAACCTGTCATTCCTTAACCGAGGATTAGCTCATCTGATCAGTGTGATCAACAGATTGTTGGGCATGTATGAGAGAATGAGCCCCCAGCTCCTGACTAGCAGTAACAACATTCTGATTCTAAAGAGATGATAAGCATGTCTCTTCAACACCTGAAACATCCCGGGGATGTGGAGCTTCAATACCATCCTGATTATCGGGCCCAAGTAAACCATCTGCCAATATATCAGTCGGAAGAACAGAGAGAGTATTGTCTCCGGTAGTGGGAGGGGGGTGACATCGTGTCAACCAGTGTTTCAATAGTTTGTGGAATGCACTCAGGAGCAGAGGAGGACAGGTAAAGGTGGGACATATCCAGAAGCGTTTTTACATTAAGGTTTTAAATTTGGATGCAACTGATAACATTGAGAAAGAGAATGTCCAAACATACGGCAGTGGGTACAATAAAATGGTATTTGTTCAAGTTCTACTTGCTGCCAAAAACTCTGATATTGTTTGTCAATCCATATTTCTACCGAAAAAGGTAAAGTAATATCCCTTTCTATCAAAAGTCTGGCTTCTGAATGCCTAGTCAGATTCATTGTAGGTGTGTCAATTTTGAGGGGTTTACCGTATACCATCGCTAAAGCGAAGAGAAGCTCTTAATCAAAAAGGTGGATCTTCAAACCTGGGAAGCGTAGCCAAACAAGAATGGTATGAGGTTCAGTACGAGGGTCACCGTCCATTTTAAAACCTTCATCACCTGGTTTTCTATTCGAAGAAGTCTTCTTACAAACAAATGGGTGTAGTCTTCGTCATTTGATAATTGAATGAGAATGTGGCGACCATCCAATTTACCGATCTTCCAACCCCCTTTCAGCTTCATTTGCTCAAAGTCCTTTCGAATTAGTTCAAGTTTAGGGTATACTAAGAACAGTCGGCAGGGCGCAACTAAGGTGGAGATCTCTGCCTCAGTGAGAAAGATTGTAGATTTGTGGTTTTTACGAGAAGTTTTTTCGAAAAATCCAGTTTTAATGCCAAGAGCAAAATTGTCATGGTATCATTGCGGAAACATATTGAAAAAAGGGGCGGAGACGGGGTTATCACTGGCGAGGGCGGCGGCGTAGGAACGCCCTAATGCCATTTCTATCGATCGGCACAGACGCAAACGTCGTCGATCGACACAAGCAGCGCACGCCGCGGTTTCGTCGCAGGGCGCGAAGCAACACAAAGGAGGAAAGCCTTGCGTTGTTGGGTGCGAAGGAACGACGATCGCAGAGGAGACGAGCGCAGGCAAGCGAGCGTCAGTGGAGGCCTGCGTACTCTGGCGAGCGGTGCTGCGGGACGACGCAGCAGGTCGCGTCTTCTCTGCCGCAATTGACGCCACCAAAGCACAGACGCGTGAGAGTGGAGATCGGGGCAGCAGTGACGATTGAAATGCTAGGGTTCTCCATGGGGCAGAACCCTAATAGAGCAGCGGGACGACGAGATAGCAATTATATATATATATATATATATATATATATATATATATATATATATATATATATAT
>JXCR01086546.1:93786-125468 GCA_002079205.1 Phalaenopsis hybrid cultivar | reverse complement strand
GTAAATCACCTGATTTACGGTCCTGATGTATTTCGGTGGGCTCCACCTAAAATTTTTATTTTTATTTTTAAAAAATCGGAAATTATCCTGGCCGTAGATCACCGTGATCTACCGCCAAGATCGAACACCGCATGCAAAGATGCATGCGGTGTCCGTACGCAATAATCCCTCCGTAGAGAGGCAGAAGATATCAATAAATCAATAGTCAAATAAGGGAAGAGATTGAATGTTTTGAAATATTAAGCTCTCAATGAACCAAGCTTTATTTGGTAAAATGAGAGAAAATATTACGCACGATCAGACAATCATTGAGATTCAAGCACGCCAATCTTCACAAATTCACACAATGAAGTGCCCGAATCTCAACAGCCGTTTGCATATACGGAGAGCCGCACTATGGCGCAGCAACAAGGGGGGAATGAGCCACCACCGCCACCCACATTATGGCTCTAAATTGACAAACTTTAGCCTCATCGTCAATTCAAACTCACATCCTGTCGATTTTATTTTTTGACAAGCAAGGGTGTCGTTATAGAGTTATACAGAGTCAAATGTTTAATTATTTAAATAATTAAACATGATATCAAAAGTAATATATTATCTCGAGAGATGAAAATACTATTTTATGATGAGTTCGATTACTTAATAAGAAACTTTAGATATTTGAAATGATCTACGATTAAAAATGACAAATATTTCTTTTATTTAATTTGAAAATTAGATAGTTTAGATTAAATCTGGGTTACAATCTTCCTATAGGTACAAGCTCCTGTAGTTAATTATATCTTAAGCAACTAAAGTTACTTAAGAAAAACTCTCAATTAAGGATGTGATTTTGTTTACAATAAATTTTAAGTTTAGGTTTGCATGATTGATTATTTGGAGTTTCGAATAGGAAAGTGTCAAAAATAGAACGATTATTAACAGAACTCAAACGAAGAAGAATAAGAGTTCGAAATTAATGAGAAGCTCATTAACATCTGAAATATCATACTATTCTACTTAAATTAATAATTTCAAATGAGATTTATTTGATGTTTCATCTTGAAATTTTGTTAGAAGGTTGGGGCTTAAATCGCATTATATATGTCATGAGAAAGCCTAGAAGATAAGGATATGTCATAACTAGACCTTTTTTTTATTGTTTCGAAATCATCTCACCAACATGAAGTTTAATGTCATTAATTTCGTCAGTTCTAAGGTAGCTTCTGCTATCACTCAACGCCTCATCACTATATGATTTAGGTGGCAAAGGCACATCGAGAAATTGGTATTAAAATTCCATTAAAAAAACTCTGATATGTTGCGCATTAAGTGTGATGCGTGCTAAAAAATTCCCGGAAATAGAGTAACGGATTTTCGTTTTTGCATTGTATGAAAATTCAACACACACTCAGATGATGGAAACAATCAGTAGTGACATACCGTAAAAGGAAAAACTCATGAGCACTAGCCTAGTTGAAGAGATCCACTATAAGTAAAATATTACAAGTGCAACCTCTTGTCCCACGGGCGAGAAATGCTTACAAAGTCTCCCGAGTTACAATGTCGACGAGCCCAGGAATTTGTCACAAGAAATGGTCGGTGATCGGTAGTGACTGAGAAGTGGTGGTCGATGTTGGTCAGCGGTGGTCGATGTTGGTCAGCGGTGATGCTGGACTTTATCTCCATCTAAAAACTTTAAGCTCTTCCACTGGCCTCGAGCTTTCTTTCTTTCAAGAGAGGGGTAGGGCTCTATTTATAGTGTTTTAGGTGTAATTGCATGAATATAAACCACTTTGATCGAATGATAAATAGAGCTTCTTTTGATCAGGCAGAGTTTGATGGACATTTGAGTGTCTTAAATATGTTGGAATTAAGTTATCTTGGGCTTGATGGATTTTTCTTGATGAGACGCTCGATTCAACAATAAGCTTACCCAATTAGACATTCGTTTGACCTTCTAAATATGTCTGAAAAGCTTCCAAAAGCAGTTTAATGTCTTGATCGAGGATTGAATTGACTTGGATTGGACCAATTTTTGTATTGTTGGAAAACTATCTCATTGAGTCGATCAGTTTGACTATAAGTTTGTTGAATTCAGACTTCCGGATGCCTTTTTATCAAAGTTTGAACATTCATTGCTTAAAAAATGCATTGAGATCAAATCATGTCTTGAAATTCGTGTCGAATGTTAGAAATTTATTGCGGATGTATCAAAGTTGAAAAGATAAAAGAGGATTTAATTTTATTAATAAAAAGAAGGGTACAAATACCCATTACGGGACTTACTGGAAAGTAAAGCAATAAAAACAGAATGCGGTATAAAAGAAAATGAATAATAAAAAAATGCAGGCAACTAATCTTTTTAACTAAGGAGAGAAATAAATAGAGATTCTCAACATCCCTCATATAATTTATAACCCTATAAACATATAGTTATAACGAATATGAAATATAATCATTAGTATTTTCGAGATTTTTCAACAAAAGTGAACGAAGAACACACAAGAAGAGTCTCACTGTACTTTCAAGAAAGTGACGAGACAATTGGAGTAATACAATTGAAAGTGGGCGATTCAGTTCAATGTTTGGAATTCATGCCATAATTTATTAATGTCTCTTTGCAAATACCATAAACAATAATTTAAACTCTTTTTTGCTTTCAAAAAGTCATTTTTTATACGTTCATAATCATACAACCATCCTATCTTTAAATACTTGGTGATGAAACGATTTTAATATAACATTTTATAAATCTGAAAGTTTCGAAGACATGGCTTATAAATTAATATATTTTTTTTTCATATAAATATGCGATCAATCAATGTGATCATAAGGATTAATGAAATATTCACCAATATCCATTCTTATTGAATTATGGCATGATGATGCATTTTTAATAGAAACTTGATGATGCATTTTCACTCTTAATAGCTCTTATGGGAACTCAACTCGGGTCTCAAATGGCTTCATTCTAACCAGCTCAATCAAATGTTAAGCGTTTGAAGTCAAGCATATGGAACCACGAGGAATGAAGATGCATTTAGAGTTCTATTTGGCTATTGATTCTAGCAATATTCCTCTAGCAGAGCCATTAGAAAAACTCTAAGGCTAGATCTTAAGCTCTAGAGCGAGAGGAATAAGATAGTCCTCATACAAAAATGAGATTAAAAGATCCAAAACAAGCTGCGACACAAGCTTTACCTAATCCTATTTGATTACTAAATAATNAACCTAAATATTAACTTACTGATTTATTCAACTTCATTGCATTTACGTGCTTAACACCTAAATTAGAAAACGAGCATATAAAGTTCGTTTAATTTCAACATATTTACAGATATGACACTTCTACAATTTCGTTTAATTTCATTGCATTTACATACATACCTCTGCATCCACAATTTTGTGCTACCTTTGGGAATTCATGTTTTTCAGGTTCAGCATTGTCATGCTTCAAATTGCATTTGGGAATAACTAAATTTTTGCATTATTTTCTTGTTTNATAAAGTTCGTTTAATTTCAACATATTTACAGATATGACACTTCTACAATTTCGTTTAATTTCATTGCATTTGCATACATACCACTGCATCCACAATTTTGTGCTAGAATGAATTACCTTTGGGAACTCATGTTTTTCAGGTTCAGCATTGTCATGCTTCAAATTGTATTTGGGAATAACTAAATATCTGCATTACTTTCTTGTTCTGTAGAACATTGTTTGACAATGCTCATGCTTTAGATTTCCATGTAGCAATATGACNCTTGTTTTGTAGAACATTGTTTGACAATGCTCAGGCTTTAGATTTCCATATAGAAATCTGATTCTACTTCCTCTTTGTGCTCACGGATCCGCCTCACATGTAGAAATACGCTTTTTCAGAAGTCTGATTTTGTAGTTTTTGTGGTATTGCAGTTCTTATGCATCTGTAGGGTGTTTGCAGAACTTTGCATCAGCAATATTTGTAGTTCTGTGGAGTTTTGTTTTTACAGATTCAAGTTTAAGCAAGTTTTCTCAGCTACTTCTACATTAGAGAGTTATATTTGTAGTTATGTGCATCAACAATATTTATAGTTCTGTGCAGAGCTTTGTTGTAGTTCTGTGGAGTTTTGCTGTAATTAATTCTTTTTTTTTAGATTTTAAGATCTTTTTTATTCCATATACCATCCTTATAACATCCCATTCGTATATATATTCGTAAATACATAAGAATTGGGTGGTATGTATGTAAATTTTTTTATTCTTCTTCCATTTTTCTCTCTCTTGATGTTTGGTGAATCTCATTTGTTAAACATTTCAAATTTTTCTAGTAGCAACCTGCATCAAAGCCGACACACATACTACAACTTTGCCTTGAAGGAAATGCGAGAACTGTCATTATTTGCACCATGAGTCATGCCCTTAGCCATGTAGAGCAATCTCGTAGCACACTCTCCTTTGCTTCTTGTGCAAAATAAATTACAAATTCTATTGACATAGTTACTTTCTTTAATGTGTTATTTTCGGCAATGTTTACGTTCAGATGTTCGTAAAAGATGAAAATTTAAAATATATGTGTTTGATCATCAAAACTTGATATTCATAACTTTTACAATTACCCAACATTTACATTTATTATTTACTTAACACATTCAAGTTCCACTAATTTATTACATAAAAAATTTTACTTATGAAGTTAAAAAAATTTCACTGCTACAACTATTTTTTAAACAGTTTTACCAAACAATGGCAAAATGATTATTTTTTCAGGAAACAGCTGCAAAGTTGCACCAAACAGACAGTCAGTTTCCCCGCAGCTCCTTCCCCGCGGTAGCTTCCTGAGGCAGCGCAGCTGCAGCTGTGCCAAACAGAGCATTAATTTGAGTTAAAATTTAGGTTTTTTTCTATTTTACTTGTATTTCAATTTTAATTTTATCTTGAACTTTAATNTGTAGGGTGTTTGCAGAACTTTGCATCAGCAATATTTGTAGTTCTGTGGAGTTTTGTTTTTACAGATTCAAGCTTAAGCAAGTTTTCTCAGCTACTTCTACATTAGAGAGTTATATTTGTAATTATGTGCATCAGCAATATTTGTAGTTTTGTGCAGAACTTTGTTGTAGTTCTGTGGAGTTTTGCTGTAATTAATTTTTTTTTTTTTAGATTTTAAGATCTTTTTTATTCCATATACCATCCTTATACCATCCCATTCGTATATATATTCGCAAATACATAAGAATTGGGTGGTATGTATGTAAATTTTTTTATACTTCTTCCATTTTTTTTTCTCTTGATGTTTGGTGAATCTGATTTGTTAAACATTTCAACTTTTTCTAGTAACAATCTGCATCAAAGCTGACACACATACTACAACTTTGCCTTGAAGGAAATGCGAGAACTATCATTATTTGCACCATGAGTCATGCCCTTAGCCATGTAGAGCAATCTCGTAGCACACTCTCCTTTGCTTCTTGTGCAAAATAAATTACAAATTCTGCTGACATAGTTACTTTCTTTAATGTGTTATTTTCGGCAAATGCCAAATACGTTTACATTCAGATGTTTTTTAGCAATGTTTACGTTCAGATGTTCATAAAAGATGAAAATTTAAAATATATGTGTTTGATCATCAAAACTTGATATTCATAACTTTTACAATTACCCAACATTTACATTTATTATTTACTTAACACATTCAAGTTCCACTAATTTATTACATAAAAAATTTTACTTATGAAGTTAAAAAAATTTCACTGCTACAACTATTCTTTAAACAGTTTTACCAAACAATGACAAAATGATCATTTTTTCAGGAAACAGCTGCAGAGCAGCTATTTTTACAAAGCTGCACCAAACAGACAGTCAGCTTCCCCGCAGCTGCTTCCCCGCGGCAGTTTTTTGAGGCAGCGCAGCTGCAGCTAAAAAGCTGTGAAGCTGCAGCTGTACCAAACAGAGCATTAATTTGAGTTAAAATTTAGGTTTTGTTCTATTTTACTTGTATTTCAATTTTAATTTTATCTTGAAATTTAAGTCATTAAATTTGATTTTATTTTGATTTTGATTACATTTGTATTTTGAACTTTACTTAGTGATTTTTATTTTAACTTCTTTTTTATTAAAAGAAAAACTCAATATTTGCCTAACATGAGCCTCACTCACTTTAAGAACAAAAGAAAAAGTTATCCATAAAATTTGTGAATGTGAAGTACAAAATGAGAGGCCAAATAAAGTCATAAGTCTTTAGGGTCAAAGAGTCATTTAAGACATTTTCACTCTTATGGGAACTCAACTCGGGTCTCAAATGACTTCATTCTAACCAGCTCAATCAAATGTTAATCGTTTGAAGTCAAGCATATGGAACCACGAGGAATGAAGATGCATTTAGAGTTCTATTTGGCTATTGATTCTAGCACTATTCCTCTAGCAGAGCCACTAGAAAAACTCTAAGGCTAGATCTTAAGCTCTAGAGCGAGAGGAATAAGATAGACTTCATACAAAAATGAGATTAAAAGATCCAAAACAAGCTGCGACAACAGCTTCACCTAATCCTATTCGAGTACTAAATAACAACCACAAAAATTAGTTTGGTTAATTGTAGTGTATACATGAACTCGAGCCCAGACCCAGCTCGTGTTCGGTTCGTTTATATTTCGAGCTAAAAAAAGTGTGATCGTGTTCGACTCGTTTGCTTAGCGAGCCGAACACGAGCCGTTCACGAACAAAGAGTCATTTTGACAACCCTATCACGCAGTCATAAGATATTAAGGATTGGACAAGATTTAAAACATTATTTGAATCTAATTTAATAATTTTTATTCTATTTTATTCATTAATACNGATTAGTAGTATTTCGAGCCAAAACGAGCCGAACACGAACGAACAAATATTTGTTTGTGTTGTTCGTGTTCGACTAGTAGACTTAGCAAGCAAGCCGAACACGAGTTTATTAACGAGTCGAACACGAGTTATTCACGAAGAACGAGCCGTTTTGACAGCCCTAATTACAGGGCCAAAATGTGTTCAAACTTTGAACACATAGTATATGGAAATCTAAGTTAAGTATCTCAAAAAGTTGAATTTGATATCTCATCATTTCGGATAAAATAAGAGTTTTAAAAATAACAAGAGCCAAAATTATTGCTAGAAAAAAGAAAATTAAGGCTCCGAATAAGCAAACGATTTTTGTGGTTGCTCCCAAGCTTTCAAAGGGCCTCAAATAGGCGATTAATGTGCTGATTTTGAACCGAGTGAAGTTTGGCTCGAATTGATTAAATTTGGATTGAAATAGGTTCGTGACTCGTTATGTTAGATTTCAAGCTAGCTCGGCTCGAAATTAAATCGAGTTAGATCTTGCTTGAAATCAAAACAAGCAGACTCAATTTGAGTTATTTGGATTCGTTCCAGCTCCAAATCTGCTCAATCTAGCTTGAAATCGATATAAGATCGATCAAATTGAATTATTTGGATATTTTTCAGCTAAAAACCTACTCGCAACGCATTATATTTGATTTTATTCTGCATTACATAAAATTCGAGTCAATCTCGTGCCGGATTGGATCGACTTGTGTATGGTTCGAATTCAACTTGAAAAAAAAAATTAATCGAACAATTTGGTTCATATCCCAGCTCGTTTATTCCGATCCGATCTCAATCCGATCTTAAATCCGAATCAACTTTTGATAGACAAGGAACTTCGAGGCATGAGCTGCATTAAAGACTAGATCAAGTATTACAATTTTAGTTATTTCCTTTAAATTTATTACTATTATTCAAATTCCCTAAGATAATTTCATGTTCTATAATACTAATGCCAGCAAATATTATGCATTAAGAAAATAAAAAATTAAAAAAGAATTACAAAAGTGAGTATGGGCCCAACACTCCTTCTCCCTAGTGTGCAGTTGGACTGGGCCCTGACTTTTCTTGTGTTTTCCACTCAGTATGATGTAGCGGATAAGCTTTATTTACGTCACTTGGGCTTTATCTATTACATTAAAATGAATAAATTAATGCAATTTGGCGGGCCGTTAAATACTGCAAAAAAATAAAATCTTCCATCTCTTGGGGGGCACTTATTAGCTCATCAACTTTGTTCGATTGCTATTTTTTCGATTTCTTTGAATGCAAGCTAAGTGCANTAAAACTTAAAACCTACAAAAGTAAAAAAAAACAATATATAAATGTTAGCCTTCGAGCTCTTACACTTTAATTAGAATAGTATGAAAGAATTAATATCAATTCTTAAGAATTTGGATTATAAACTTGCTGTAATAATTAATTTAAGCTACTAGGCGATGATATAGATGCCAAATGCAATTGCTAATATGTAGGCTAATCATATTCAATGAATTAGGAGAATGAACTCATTACAACACCACTCAAGAAACCAAGTGTAAATGAATTTGCAGCAATTAATTCACTAAAATAAGCAAGATTATATAAAAACAAAATTAAAGATAAACAACGAGAACAATAAATATCAAGCAAAAGAAAACAAATATATTTGTGGATCGATACAGGGGTGCCTACTCCATGGACAGAAATTAGGGGCTTCACTTTTAATGCTGATTTCTCACAAAAGATACTAGATAAACCACAAATTAAGCCGCACAATAAGTGAAGAAAATAAATCTTCCTTACATGAATCACAATGAAATGCAATAAGTAGATTAAAGGAAATATATCACCTGATTTGCATAATAAAAAGGGAAAAAAATGTAATCTTAGATGAAAAATATTGAATATCTTCAACCAAAATTTAAGAACTTGCTCACTGATCCAAGTCTTTTCGTGCCCAAGCCTTGCTCACAATTGGGATTCACTCATGGAAGAAGAAATAACCTTCACAGCCTCAAACTATCTCTCCCAACCTTAACCCTCTTAGCTTGATCCTAGGACAGATACCACAGCCCTAGGAAGCCTCCTCCACATTTCTGCTCCAACGATCCTTTACTCCGTAGGCTTTCTGAAATGGATCAAGGTTCCTTAATTTTGTCTAGTCTGATCCTGCAAATGTTAGTAAAAGAGTNAAAATACTCATCAAAGATTAATTGGTCGACCCAAAGAGGGACAATCGAGCCTTGTAGTTAATTCTTCATTAATCCTACTATTTCGAGCCAAAACGAGCCGAAGACTAGCCAAACACGAATTATTCGCGAACAACGAGCCCTTTTGACAGCCTTATATCCACTAGANTATATAATATTAAATTTTTATTTGTAAATTATTTTATAAATATGCAGCATACAGAAATAAGCCTTTTTTTTTTCTTTTTTTTAATTTTTTTNTTCCTCCAAATGGAGCTATTTAGAAGTACAAGAATTATTAATTGATTATTAACAAAATAATTAACTATGTTTGATAATCTAATATCATTAATTAATTAATTAATTAATATTTTATCATATAATTAACCATTCTTTCAAAATGATCTTGTCCATAAGACCAAACAAATATTAGAAGTAACAGAAATGTACAATATTGTTGAAATTGACCACTAAAAAGTAAGAAATGGAAAATAAACTAAGAGAATATTCTGACGAAGAATGGACTTCTTCATTTGAATTCATGGGTGGAGAAGACATTCACGAATGTGTTCCCTCCATTGTGAAATGTTGAGGGCCTGGAGCTTTATTAGCATTAATATCCTTAAAAAAAGGGAAGATCTCCTGTTCAGTAGGAATGTCAATAAGGGACAAGCCAGCCACATAATCCCTATCTTTGTCAAAAAAATCATTATTTATAGGTGTGATCTGTTGGTTAGAAGCAAGCAAATCAGTAAAATACTAAACAACATTACTACCAATCTCCCCTCATCAGTAATGAGATTTCTATTAGGCTTTTTTATCTTTAGGATGGAATTAATATTTCTTCTATGTTTAATATAAGCATGAAAGTACTTGGTGTTACGATGAGCACCCTTGAAATGTATATCATTTGCTTTTTGTTGTAGGAAATGTTCATCCATGGTAATTGCATCAAGTAAAATGGAATGTTTATAAGCCAACTCATTAACCAGTTGAGGATCAGAGATAACCATAGATTCAAGGGCATCAACCTTAGCTTGAGCTTCAAGAACCTTTTTATGAACATTGCCAAAAACTTTGGAATTCCACCTTCTAGGGCTATAGCAACTTATTTACGAAGTTGCCAAAGAATATACCAAGGGTCTCCTAAGCCCTCAAAGCTCCAAGCCTATTGAAAAATGCTAAAAAAAGTGTTTTGAGTAGTTGAAACATTAGAAAACTTGAAACAATAATGCTGATTTTTATCATTGAAAACCAAAGTGAGCAAGATAGGATTATGATCAAAAGAAGAATAATCAAATTCTACACCCTGTTAATAGGAAAATAATATGAGAAGTGATGGATACCAAAAAACCTATCCAACCATTAAGACAAAGTACCTCATATCCAAGTATATGGAGTGCCAGTGAAACCCAGATCAAAGAGCCCTGCATCATAAATTTTGTCATAGAAACGATTGATAAGTTGAGTATCACATTTGCCTCCTCCCATCCTTTTAGCCTATTTCATAATCATGTTAAAATCACCACCAACCAACCAATTTTCATTAATAGTGTCTCCTATGTGAACAAGTTGGTCCCAAAGCTTAAATTTTTCCGGAAGTGTAGAGCTAGCATAAACAAAGGTGGCCCAACGATGATACTCCTCCAAATGATATATGAGAAGAACAAATTGATCCTCATCTTGAATGATATTGATGTTGACAATGGGTTTCCNAAAATACTCATCAAAGATTAATTGGTCGACCCAAAGAGGGACAATCGAGCCTTGTAGTTAATTCTTCATTAACCCTAGTATTTCGAGTCAAAACTAGCCGAACACGAACGAACAAATATTACTTCGTCTTGTTTGTGTTCAGCTCGTTAACTTAGCGGACGAGCCAAACACGAGTTATTCACGAACAACGAACCGTTTTGACAGCCTTATATCCACTAGAACCCAAAAATCGGATATTCCAAAAAAATCCCTTTATATATATATATATTCTGCTGGACAGAATGAGCATTTAAATCTGACAATATGGATTCTTACATTTATTTAAAACCAAANCTCATAATTTCATATATACCTCCGGAAACATTGTTATTTACAAATTAATCACCCGGGCATTTTTTTTTTCTTTTCCCGAACAACCAAATCAATATATATCAAATTATTGAGAATTTGATAAAAATAAAAAATTTTAATTTATATATATATATATATATATTCATATTCTGCCGGACAGAATGAGCATTTCAATCTGACAATATGGATTCTTAAATTTATTTAAAACCAAGAAATTTTCTGTTACAGTTGTACCCTTAAATGCACTCTTTAGTTGCTGTGGGTTCTACGTGAACGAAGAGAAGTGACGGGTACCTTTACAGCACACAGAGAGNTCTGTTACAGTTGTACCCTTAAATGCACTCTTTAGTTGCTGTGGGTTCTACGTGAACGAAGAGAAGTGACGGCAACCTTTACAGCACACTGAGAAATGGTTACAGAGAAGCTACCAAAAGCATGATTGTCTGCTCACAGCTGCTTCGCTGAAATAAATGCTGAAACAATGACTATCTGGCAGTAACAATCATGGCGTCGTCAGCAAAGTCTCTTCACTCTTCTTACATTCATGCCCTAACCGTCATGCTATAAATAGTAACNCTTCGCTGAAATAAATGCTGAAACAATGACTATCTGGCAGTAACAATCATGGCGTCGTCAGCAAAGTCTCTTGACTCTTCTTACATGCCTGCCCTAACCGTCATGCTATAAATAGTAATATATAATATTAAATTTTTATTTGTAAATTATTTTATAAATATGCAGCATACAGAAATAAGCCTTTTTTTTCTTTTTTTAAATTTTTTTAAAGTTAATATTATAAGTTTTTCCGGTGCATGGTATGGGCCAGAAAATTTCAGAATGATTTCACCTGCATATACTATATAGAAGCTTTGTTTTGAAGGCATTGGAATCTTTTGCAAGGACTCAAAATTTTGAAGGCATTAATTAGACTTAGAGAAAAGTTATGATGGTAATAGAGAAAGTGTTGACACCATGTAGATCTAATAATATAGCTTTAGAATAAGACTTCCTATTTATTCAACACTTGAATTTAGATTTTTTTCGTGTAATTAAATACAACCATGATAGATATTTACAATTAAATTATTGAAATTAGTAATGATAGCAGTTGAACTCTTCATTTTTATTTATGAGTAACAAAAAATTTCTAAGAACTTATTCAATGTAAGAGGTTAAATACGTTATATTTCATTGATACGTTCTTAGATATTCAAATCTTGCAAAAAACTAACTACATAATCTTTGAGTTTGTCAAAAACATATTATGACTTAGCTGACATATAGTGACTTCAATTTAGATGTTATCACATATTATATACTCATTGTGGCAAATAAATAAGCTAGCATCCTTCTTATCTCTAGATTAATGAATCTTATGTTGCCTTTCATACTTGTACTATTTAAGTTTTTTGGATGAAAGGAAAACTTGCATCTTCTAAGATTGTTTAGGAAGTTTACTTCTTTTTTTTAATATAAGTAGAGAAACATGCAATAAATATCAATATATGTTGTTAAAATAAGTAATTTTTAACATATTTTATATAAATGAAATACTCTTACTCATGAGCAATATTTATACTAAAGGTGAAAACAAGGAGTTAAAACTATCATAGAAGTATAATTACAAAACTAAAGATATATAAGAGTTACTCCTAATTAACGTTACGAAGGGTTTTAATTATCAAAAGGATAGACCAACAAGATATAACATTAGAGTTATGGCCATAAAGAGTATTGAATATTCAAGAAATGGAGTAATAGAATTTAAAGAAAGAGTTAAAAATTGTTTTTCATGATAAATATAAACTTATTATGATGTGATTGAATATATTATCACTACAAGAAGAGCATGAATTAGCGTTTGATATTTGCATCAGATATTTCTGACGCAAATGTTAGCGAAGAATTAGCGTTATATAAGTGGATCAACTACAAATTATGATATTTGCATTGAAATAAACTTCTGAAAATTTTTCAGTATAAGTGTTTCGGAAATGGCGAAAATTATCTTTGGATTTGCAGTGAAGATTGCATCGAATTTACGTCAAAAAAAAAAAACGTCGTAAATATTTTACTTGTTAGTGTCGAACAAGTCAAAAGGAAATTCAACAGAAATCTGATGCAAATGACCTAATTTACTCATTCTGATTGCCTAAGTTTCGTTTTCTCTCCACTCGTCTACCTCTCCCCTTTGTCTTTCCCTCTATCCAAAAGCCTCGCATGTGACTCGCCTCCTCTCCTTCAAAATAGAAATCAAGTCTCAATTAGCTAAAACTTAAAACCTACAAAAGTAAAAAAAAACAATATATAAATGTTAGCCTTCGAGCTCTTACACTTTAATTAGAATAGTATGAAAGAATTAATATCAATTCTTAAGAATTTGGATTATAAACTTGCTGTAATAATTAATTTAAGCTACTAGGCGATGATATAGATGCCAAATGCAATTGCTAATATGTAGGCTAATCATATTCAATGAATTAGGAGAATGAACTCATTACAACACCACTCAAGAAACCAAGTGTAAATGAATTTGCAGCAATTAATTCACTAAAATAAGCAAGATTATATAAAAACAAAATTAAAGATAAACAACGAGAACAATAAATATCAAGCAAAAGAAAACAAATATATTTGTGGATCGATACAGGGGTGCCTACTCCATGGACAGAAATTAGGGGCTTCACTTTTAATGCTGATTTCTCACAAAAGATACTAGATAAACCACAAATTAAGCCGCACAATAAGTGAAGAAAATAAATCTTCCTTACATGAATCACAATGAAATGCAATAAGTAGATTAAAGGAAATATATCACCTGATTTGCATAATAAAAAGGGANTAAGTTAATATTATAAGTTTTTCCGGTGCATGGTATGGGCCAGAAAATTTCAGAATGATTTCACCTGCATATGCTATATAAAAGCTTTGTTTTGAAGGCATTGGAATCTTTTGCAAGGGCTCAAAATTTTGAAGGCATTAATTAGACTTAGAGAAAAGTTATGATGGTAATAGAGAAAGTTGACACCATGTAGATCTAATAATATAGCTTTAGAATAAGACTTCCTATTTATTCAACACTTGAATTTAGATTTTTTTGTGTAATTAGATACAACCATGATAAATATTTACAATTAAATTATTGAAATTAGTAATGATAGCAGTTGAACTCTTCATTTTTATTCATGAGTAACAAAAAATTTCTAAGAACTTATTCAATGTAAGAGGTTAAATACGTTATATTTCATTGATACGTTCTTAGATATTCAAATCTTGCAAAAAACTAACTACATAATCTTTGAGTTTGTCAAAAACATATTATGACTTAGGTGACATATTGTTACTTCAATTTATTAATTGAAAAGTATGTTATCACATATTATATGCTCATTGTGGCAGATGAATAAGCTAGCATCCTTCATATCTGTA
The DNA here is from genome assembly GCA_002079205.1 of Phalaenopsis hybrid cultivar. Taxonomy (NCBI): domain Eukaryota; kingdom Viridiplantae; phylum Streptophyta; class Magnoliopsida; order Asparagales; family Orchidaceae; genus Phalaenopsis; species Phalaenopsis hybrid cultivar. The sequence goes on along the minus strand of JXCR01086546.1, from coordinate 110,984 downwards.
GATGAATAAATCTTATGTTCCCTTTCATAGTTGCACTACTTAAGTTTTTTGGATGAAAAGAACATTTGCATCTTCTAAGATTAATGAATTTTAGGCCTTTTTTAATATAAATAGAGGAACAAGCAATAAATATCAATATATGTTGGTAATATAAATAATTTTTAACATAGTTTAGATAAATTAAATACTCTTACTCAGGAGCAATATTTATACTAAAAGGTAAAACAAAGAGTTAAGACTATCATAGGAGTGTAATTACAAAACTAAAGATATATAAGAGTTACTCCTAATTAACGTTACGAAGAGTTTTAATTATCAAAAGGATAGACCAACAAGATATAACATTGGAGTTATGGTAATAAAGAGTACTAAATATTCAAGAAATGGAGTTATAGAATTTAAAGAAAGAGTTAAAAATTGTTTTTCAAGATAAATATAAACTTATTATGAAGTGGTCGAATATATATTTGCATTGAAATAAACTTCTGAAAATTTGTCAGTATAAGTGTTTCGGAAATGGCGAAAATTATCTTTGGATTTGCAGTGAAGATTGCATCGAATTTATGTCAAAAAAAAACGTCGTAAATAATTTACTTGTTAGTGTCGAACAAGTCGAAAGGAAATTCGATAGAAATCTGATGCAAATGACCTAATTTACTCATTTTGATTGCCTAAGTTTTGTTTTCTCTTTGCTCGTCTACCTCTCCCCTTTGTCTCCCCCTCTATCCGAAAGCCTCGCGCGTGCCTCCTCTCCTTCAAAATAGAAATCAAGCCTCAATTAGCTAAAACTTAAAACCTACAAAAGTAAAAAAACAATATATAAATGTTAGCCTTAGAGCTCTTACACTTTAATTAGAATAGTATGAAAGAATTAATATCAGCTCTTAATAATTTGGATTATAAACTTGTTGTAATAATTAATTTAAGCTACTAGGCGATGATGTAGATGCCAAATGCAATTGCTAATATGTAGGCTAATCATATTCAATGAATTAGGAGAACGAACTCATTACAACACCTCTCAAGCAACCAAGTGTAAATGAATTTGCAACAATTAATTCACTAAAATAAGCAAGATTATATACAAACAAAATTAAAGATAAACAACGAGAACAATAAATATCAAGCACAAGAAAACAAAGATATATGTGGATCGACACAGGGGTGCCTACTCCATGGACAGAAATTAGGGGCTTCACTTTTAATGTTGATTTCTCACAAAGATGCTATATAAACCACAAATTAAGCCACACAATAAGTGAAGAAAATAAATCTTCCTTACTGAATCATAATGAACTGCAATAAGTAGATTAAAGGAAATATATCACCTGCTTTTCATAAGAAAAAGGGAAAAAATGTAATCTTAGATGAAAAATATTGAATATCTTCAACCAAAATTTAAGAACTTGCTCACTGATCCAAGTCTTTTCGTGCCCAAGCCTTGCTCACAATTGGGATTCACTCATGGAAGAAGAAATAACCTTCACAGCCTCAAACTATCTCTCCCAACCTTAACCCTCTTTGCTTGATCCTGGGACAAATACCACAGCCCTAGGAAGCCTCCTCAACATTTCTGCTCCAACGATCCTTTACTCCGTAAGCTTTCTGAAATGGATCAAGGATCCTTAATTTTGTATAGTCTGATCCTGCAAATGTTAGTAAAAGAGCAAAATAACGAGAAAGACCATACAAGGAGCTATACAAGGTGAAAAATAATAAGTAATGATCAATTAATCAAATACTTAAATTAAATTAATTAAAAATCGATCATTTAAAATCAACCCATTAAGCTCTTAGATCTTTTATCTATTGTATTAAAGGAGAGATTTTGGAACATAAAAATGACAACAAAAATTGATTATCCAATGAGTTAGGTTAGCATTAGTTATTTTCCTACTTTGAATTGAATGTTAAAACAAAAATGACCCCTCATGAGGCATAATGTCACCTTACCTAGAATGATTTGAAAAGAAAAAAAAAATCAACTCATTCAACTTCCTCTTGATTGTGTCCTAGAATCAAAATTTGCTTTAATTCCTCAGTAATTACTACTTGGTTGATGTGAAGATTTGCTATCATGCGTTTATTGAATTAAAGATTTGTTAGTCTCTTTGATTCATTATTTCTCCATACACGAAAATATTAGCTTAGACACCAACATACAATTAATATTTGTTGACAGGCATTCATTTTGGTGATTTATTTGTCGCCTGCTTTTACTTAAAAGTTATTCAACTAAAACATTTGAGAAAATTTGAAGTAAAGCAAGTNTAATGATCAATTAATCAAATACTTAAATTAAATTAATTAAAAATCGATCATTTAAAATCAACCCATTAAGCTCTTAGATATTTTATCTATTGCATTAAAGGAGAGATTTTGGAACATAAAAATGACAACAAAAATTGATTATCCAATGAGTTAGGTTAGCATTAATTATTTTCCTACTTTGAATTGAATGTTAAGGCATAATGTCACCCTACCTAGAATGATTTGAAAGGGAAAAAAAATTGCCATTTAATTTTAGTTGATGTTAAATATTTCAAAATAATATTATAAAATCAACTCATTCAACTTCCTCTTGATTGTGTCCTAGAATCAAAATTTGCTTTAATTCTTCAGTAATTACTACTTGGTTGATGTGAAGATTTGCAATCATGCGTTTATTGAATTAAAGATTTGTTTAGAGTCTCTTTGATTCATTATTTCTCCATACACGAAAGTATTAGCTTAGACACCAACATACAATTAATATTTGTTGGCATGCATTCATTTTGGTGATTTATTTGTCGCCTGTTTTTACTTAAGAAGTTATTCAATTAAAACATTTGAGAAAATTTGAAGTAAAGCAAGTTTATGGTTTTATTGTAAATAAATAAATTCATTAAAAAAGATGTGTTAAGCAAATATATATATATATATATATATATATAAAGATAAAAAACTAAATTATTTCAAATGGGCCCGAAATTAATATGTTACTTTAAAATAGAATGCATTAAGAAGATATCCATAATTTTGACTAAAGAGAATTACGGAGTAGGCTTAGCTTTGATATGTAGTTGCATATAATAATTTGTAATGGGGTTGTGTGGGAAAAACTATTACATCAGCACTCCACTTATAAAGCTGCTTGCGGAGTCCAGCCTTGAGCTGACAGGCCCACCTGCATAAGAAATGAAAATAAAACTGAGAACGTGCGACCCGACCCGACCGAATATTTCCTCGCGTTATTCTGAATATTTTTCGCGTTATTCATGTGTTATTGTTGTATTATTGAGATGTTATTCATGTTGGAGAATATTTTTCAAGTTATTAAATGTGTTATTGGTGTGTTATTCATGAATAACCCAAAAAATATTCAGAAAAACACGAAGAGAATATTCTTATAATACGATCGAGCTGGGTGACGCGTTTTTAATATGATATTAGTGTGTTATTTATGTGTTATTGTTGTGTTATTGAAGATATATTTTCTGCGNGATGTTATTCATGTTGGAGAATATTTTTCAAGTTATTAAATGTGTTATTGGTGTGTTATTCATGAATAACCCGAAAAATATTCAGAAAAATGTGAAGAGAATATTCTTATAATACGATCGAGCTTGGTCACTTGTTTTTAATGTGTTATTAGTGTGTTATTTATGTGTTATTGAAAATATATTTTCTGAGTTATTCATGTGTTAATGATATTATTGTTTAAAGAACAATAATATCTCAAAATCAACTCAATAACATATCAATAATGCATGAATAATGCGGAAAATATTCAGAATAATGCGAAGTGAATATTCTTATGACATGGTCGAGCCGGGTCGTACTTTTCATTATTTTTTTTATTTTTTATGGAAATGGGCCCCAATTTTCNATTGATATTATTGTTTAAAGAACAATAATATCTCAAAATCAACTCAATAACATATCAATAATGCATGAATAACGCGGAAAATATTCAGAATAATGCGGAGTGAATATTCTTATGACATGGTCGAGCCGGGTCGTACTTTTTCATTCTTTTTTTTATTTTTTATGGAGTGGGCCCCAATTTTTCACATGTTAGCTCTAGATTAGACTTCGCAAAGAGCTCAGCATGTGGAGTCCTGATGTAATAATTTTTCGTAATGTGGAGGCTTGAATTGAATGTTTATTACTGTAAAAATATTAAATAATAAAATTATATATACATATGCACTTGCCCTCAAACCCTCCCCAAAATACACCTTGTAATACAAATGGAGTATGGGAGGCATTTGGAATGAGGGGAATTTTGGATTGGACTTGGCATTTTTAAAAGGGGCGGCCCACCAAGGATTGGGTAAAGACAACAAGTCCAATTAACCCCACAATAATTTTTTATGTGTTGATTTAAATGGAGGTTTAGTGGTGCCGATTTAGAATCTGTTTGGGGTAGCTTAAATTATTTGAAGAAGTAATAATGAAGTTGACGCAGAAGAAACAAATATTCAAAATTTTGTGATTGCTGTGTTAAATTTATTCTACTTTTCAAAATATCATACCGTATCTTTCCTATAGTCACCATACTTAGTCGAGTTTCCCATGATAGCTTGTTTTAGAAAACAGACATAATACAATTTTTGCCAAACACCTGGAAGTGTGTTACAGCATCGCACCTCCGCCGCATCGCTATCTCTTACGCAGCCTTGGTGACAAATTTGAAATTACATTATCAACCAAGCTGGTCTACAATCGAATGTATTTGAACTCAGCTTCAATAAATTTTGCCAAGGCATTAAAACAACATTTTTCATATGCCATCATCTTCACACATGTTTACACCACGTGCAGCTTATCCTTAAGAATACATTCATATTTATTTATTTATTTTTAGTCAACTAGTAAATATGAAATTATTTTATAAAATTTTGGTTGCTATTTATTGCAACCAACTAACAGAAGCAATTTTTCTTTCCCAATACATATTCAATTGCACATGTCATGATATAAAAACGTTCATACAAAAAAAAAACANTTTGGATTGGACTTGGCATTTTTAAAAGGGGCGGCCCACCAAGGATTGGGTAAAGACAACAAGTCCAATTAATAATATAACCCACAAGTTACATGACCCCACAATAATTTTTTATGTGTTGATTTAAATGGAGGTTTAGTGGTGCCGATTTAAAATCTGTTTGGGGCAGCGTAAATTATTTGAAGAAGTAATAATGAAGTTGATGCAGAAGAAACAAATATTCAAAATTTTGTGATTGCTACCGTATCTTTCCTATAGTCACCATACATAGTCGAGTTTCCCATGATAGCTTGTTTTAGAAAACAGACATAATACAATTTTTGCCAAACACCTGGAAGTGTGTTACAGCATCGCACCTCCACCGCATCGCTATCTCTTACGCAGCCTTGGGGACAAATTTGAAATCACATTATCAACCAAGCTGGTCTACAATCGAATGTATTTGAACTCAGCTCCAATAAATTTTGCCAAGGCATTAAAACAACATTTTTCATATGCCATCTTCACGCATGTTTACACCACGTGCAGCTTATCCTTAAGAATACATTCATATTTATTTATTTATTTTTAGTCAACTAGTAACTATGAAATTATTTTATAAAATTTTCATTGCTATTTATTGCAACCAATTAACAGAAGCAATTTTTCTTTCCCAATACATATTCAATAGCACATGTCATGATATAAAAACGTTCATACAAAAAAAAAACGNCATATAATATTAAATTTTTATTTGTAAATTATTTTATAAATATGCAGCATACAGAAATAAGCCTTTTTTTTTCTTTTTTTTCTTTTTTTTATGTTAATATTAAAGTTTTTTCCGGTGCATGGTATGGGCCACAAAATTTCAGAATGATTTCACCTGCATATAGTGTATAAAAGCTTTGTTTTGAAGGCATTGGGATCTTTTGCAAGAGCTCAAAATTTTGAAGGCATTAATTAGACTTAGAGAAAAGTTATGATGATAATAGAGAAAGTGTTGACACCATGTAGATCTAATAATATAGCTTTAGAATATGACTTCCTATTTATTCAACACTTAAATTTAGATTTTTTCGTGTAATTAGATACAAGTTTGATGGATATTTACAATTAAATTATTGAAATTAGTAATGATAGCAGTTGAACTCTTCATTTTTATTTATGAGTAATAAAAAATTTCTAAGGACTGATTCTATGTAAGAGATTAAACACTTTATATTTCATTGATACGTTCTTAGATATTCAAATCTTGCAAAAAACTAACTACATAATCTTTGAGTTTGTCAAAAACATATTATGACTTAGCTGACATATTGTGACTTCAATTTTTTAATTGAAAAGAATGTTATCACATATTATATGCTCATTGTGGCAGATGAATAAGCTAGCATCCTTCATATCTCTAGATGAATAAATCTTATGTTCCCTTTCATACTTGTACTACTTGAGTTTTTTGGATGAAAAGAACGTTTGCATCTTCTAAGATTAAGGAATTTTAGGCCTTTTTTAATATTATAAGTAGAGAAACAAGCAATAAATATCAATATATGTTGTTAATATAAGTAATTTTTAACATATTTTAGATAAATAAAATACTCTTACTCATGGACAATACTTATACTAAAAGGGAAAACAAGGAGTTAAAACTATCATAGGAGTGTAATTACAAAACTAAAGATATATAAGAGTTACTCCTAATTAACATTACGAAGAGTTTTAATTATGAAAAGGATAGACCAACAAAATATAACATTAGAGTTATGGCCATAAAGAGTAATGAATATTCAAGAAATGGAGTCATAGAATTTAAAGAAAGAGTTAAAAATAGTTTTTCATGATAAATATAAACTTATTATGATGTGATCAAATATATTATCACTACAAGAAGAGCAGAAATTAGCGTTTGATGTTTGCATCAGATATTTCTGACGCAAATGTTAGCGAAGAATTAGCGTTAGACAAGAGGAGGAACTACAAATTATGATATTTGTATCGGAATAAACGTCTGAAAATTTGTCAGTATAAGTGTTTCGAAAATAGTGAAAATTATCTTTGGATTTGCAGCGAAGATTGCATTGAATTTACGTCAAAAAAAACGTCGTAAATAATTTACTTGTTAGTGTCGAACAAGTTGAAAGGAAATTCGACAGAAACCTGATGCAAATGACCTAATTTACTCATTCTGCTTGCCTAAGTTTCGTTTTCTCTCCGCTCGTCTACCTCTCCCCTTTGTCTCCCCCTCTATCCAAAAGCCTCGAGCGTGACTCCCCTCCTCCCCTTCAAAATAGAAATCAAGTCTTAATTAGATAAAACTTAAAACCTACAAAAGTAAAAAAAAACAATATATAAATGTTAGCCTTAGAGCTCTTAAACTTTAATTAGAATAGTATGAAAGAATTAATATCAGCTCTTAAGAATTTGGATTATAAACTTGTTGTAATAATTAGTTTAAGCAACTAGGCGGTGATGTAGATGCCAAATGCAATTGCTAATATGCAGGCCAATCATTTCCAATGAATTAGGACAATGAACTGAATATAACACCTCTCAAGAAACCAGGTGCAAATGAATTTGCAACAATTAATCCACTAAAATAAGCAAGATTATATATAAACAAAATCAAAGATAGACAACGAGAACAATAAATATCAAGCACAAGAAAACAAAGATATATGTGGATCGACACAGGGGTGCCTACTCCACGGACATAAATTAGGGGCTTCACTTTTGATGCTGATTTTTCACTAAGAAACTAGATAAACCACAAATTAAGCCACACAATAAGTGAAGAAAATAAATTTTCCATAAATGAATCATAATGAACTGCAATAAGTAGATTAAAGAAAAATATCACCTAATTTGCATAAGAAAAATGAAAAAAAAAAACGTTATCTGAGAAGAAAAATATTAAATATCTTCAACCAAAACTTTAAGAACTTACTCACTGCTCCAAGTCTTTACGTGCTCAAGCCTTACTCACAGTTGGGATTCACTCTTGGAAGGAGAAATAACTTTCACAGCCTCAAATTATCTCTCCCCAACTTTAACCCTCTTAGCTTGATCCTGGGACAAATACCACAACCCTAAGAAGCCTCCTCCACATTTCTGCTCCAACGATCCTTTACTCCGTAGGCTTTCTGAAATGGATCAAGGTTCCTTAATTTTGTCTAGTCTGACCCTGCAAATGTTAGTAAAAGAGTAAACTAACGAGAAAGACCACACAATGAGCTATACAAGGTGAAAAATAATAAGTAATGATCAATTAATCAAATACTTAAATTAAATTAATTAAAAATCGATCATTTAAAATCAACCCATTAAGCTTTTAGATCTTTTATCTATTGTATTAAAGGAGAGATTTTTTAACATAAAAATCACAACAAAAATTGATTATCCAATGAGTTAGGTTAGCATTAACTATTTTCCTACATTGAATTGAATGTTAAAACGAAAATGACCTCTCTTGAGGCATAATGTCACCCTACCTAGAATGATTTGAAAGGGAAAAAAATAAATTGCCATTTAATTTTATTTGATGGCAAATATTTCAAAATAATAATATAAAAACAAGTCATTCAACTTCCTCTTGATTGAGTCCTAGAATCAAAATTTGCTTTAATTCTTCAGTAATCACTACTTGGTTGATGTGAAGATTTGCAATCATGCGTTTATTGAATTAAAGATTTGTTAGAGTCTCTTTGATTCATTATTCCTCCATACACGAAAATATTAGCTAAGACACCAACATACAATTAATATTTGTTCACATGCACTCATTTTGTTGGTGATTTATTTGTCGCCTGCTTTTACTTAAAAGTTATTCAATTAAAATATTTGAGAAATAAATATGTTACTTTAAAATAGAATGCATTAAAAAGATATCCATAATTTTAACTAAAGAGAATTACGGAGTAGACTTAGCTTTGATATGTGGTTGCATATAATAATTTGTAATGGGTAAGTGTGGGAAAAATTATTACATCAGGACTCTGTTTATAGAGCTGCTTGCGGAGTCCAGTCTTGAGCTGACAGACCCACCTGCATAAAAAATGAAAATAAAACTGAAAACACGAGACCCGGCCTGACTGAATATTTTCCCGCGTTATTCTGAATATTTTCGCGTTATTCATGTGTTATTGGTGTGTTATTGTGGTGTTATTCATGTCAGGGAATATTTTTTGAGTTTTTAATGTGTTATTCATGAATAACACACCAATAACACATGAATAACCCGAAAAATATTCAGAAAAACGCGAAGATAATATTCTTATAATATGGTCGAGTCGGGTCACACGTTTTTGATGTATTATTAGTGTGTTATTTATGTGTTATTGTTGCGTTATTGAAGATATATTTTCTGCATTATTCATGTGTTATTGATATTATTGTTTAAAGAACAATAATATCTCAAAATCAACTCAATAACACATCAATAACGAATGAATAACGCAGAAAATATTTAGAATAATGCGAAGTGAATATTCCTATGACATGGTCGAGCTGGGTCACATGTTTTCATTCTTTTTTTAAATTCTTTATGGAAGTGAGCCCTGACTTTCCACATGTCAGCTCTAGATTGGATTCCGCAAAGAGCTCTGCATGTGGAGTCTTGATGTAATAATTTTTCATAGTGTGGAGGCTTGAATTGAATGTTTATTACTGTAAAAACAAAAAATAATAAAATTATATATATGCACTTACCCTCAAACCCTCCCCTAAGTACACCTTGTAATACAAATGGAGTATGGGAGGCATTTGGAATGAGGGGACTTTTGGATTGGACTTGGCATTTTTAAAAGGGGTCGGCCCACTAAGGATTGGGTAAAGACAACAATTCCCATTAATAATATAACCCACAAGTTACATGACCCCACAATAAATTTTTATGTGTTGATTTAAATGGAGGTTAAGTGGTGTTGGCTTAGGATATGTTTGGGGCAGCTTATATTATTTGTAGAAGCAATTATGAAGTTGATGCAGAAGAAACAAATATTCAAAAATTTGTGATGACTATGTTGAATTTATTTTACTTTTCAAAATCTCGTACCGCATCTTTCCAACAGTCACCATACTTAGTCGAGTCAGGCTACAAAATGCAGTTTCCATGATAGCTTGTCAAACACCTGAAAGTGTGTTACGGCATCGTACCGCCGCCGCATCACTATCTCATGCGCAGTCTTGGTGATAAAATTGAAATTACATTATCAACCGATTTGGTCTATAATCTAATGTATTTGAAATCAGCAAGAAAAAATTTTGATAAGGCATTAAAACAACATTTTTCATATGCCATCTTCACACATGTCTACACCACGTGCAGCTTTTCCTTAAGAATACATTCATATTTATTTATTTATTTATAGTCAACTAGTAACTATGAAATTATTTTATAATATTTTCATTGCTATTTATTGCAACCAATTAAGAGAAGCAATTTTTCTTTCCCAATAAATATTAAATAGCACAAGTCATGATATAAAAATGTTCATACAAAAAAAAGCGATAAGAGTTAATGACATTTCCAAAAATGGTAAAAGAGACTTGTGAATGTTACCAATCCTCTTTTATAATTATAAAATAAATTAAAAAGTAAAATAAAATAGCTCTACAAATAAATTTTTATGATATTAAATATTATTCATGGCAAAAATTAGTAAAGAATATGACATTAATATGTATCTATTATATATAAAAAATATATATTTACATACACATCACAAAATTGCTATATATAAATTTTTATATTTTATTATTTATACAAATCAAATGTCTAAATTATATTAGGAAGGTCACTAATATTAAGGGTCTGTTTGGGGCAGCTGCAGCTTATTGAATAATCTGCTGATAAGTTGATTAAAAATAATCTGCTGATAAGCTAGGTGCGGTAGCTATTACAAATTTTTTATTTTTTTAGAAAAGTTAGGCCGTTGTCAGAAAGTTATCACCGCACCTAGATAGATGCGGTGTGAAAACGTTGTTTTCAGCATTTTGAAATGCATAAGCTGTCAAAACGCAGTTTACCCAAACAGGTCAGGTGTGTTTTCAAAATGTCACCGCACCAAATAAGCTGCCCAAACAGAGTCTAAGTCATTTAAGATGAAATATAAAATTTATATATTAGGTATAAATGTATAACCATTTCAATAGCCGTTGAAGTTGGTGAGGAGATTATTATATAATAAATTATATACATATTCGGTTGTGTGAGCACCCTATGCTCTGTTTCAAGCCAAATAGGGATGAGAAGGACCCATCCACCCATAATTTGAAAAGAATTTGAATTTGTGATGGTGCCATTGCCTAAAAATATCACCAATTTTAGTACTAGTAGATAAAGCTACCAAAAATAATGCTGTTCGTATATCTAACTAAATTTGTAAAATTAAATTTGAAATTCCTGTAAAAGAAAAAACAATTGTGTAATTTATATAGAAAAAAAAACTATTACTATTTATGTTCGAGGATAGAAAAATGAGTTATTGCATGCATAACACTCCAAATATTGCTATTTACAAAATTAGCGCTTATTTTCATCCACGTTTTAAAACTCGCATTTAAATATTGAAATTCACGATTCACGTGACTAAAATGATCATCATTACATATCGTAATAAGAAGACTTAACATGTCACATTTGTGCAAAGAAGATGTGGAATTATAGGTGACAACAACAACAACAATAACAAAGCCTTAATCCCACTACGTGGGGTCGGCTACATGATTCCTTTTTCTCCATTGCGTCCTATTTAGTGTCATATTTTCACTTAGTTCTAGTAAATTAAGATCATTTTTTATAAAACTAGCCCAAGTCTTCCTAGGTCTATCTCTGTCTTTCTTAACACAAGTCNATATATTAGGTATAAATGTATAACCATTTCAATAGCCGTTGAAGTTGGTGAGGAGATTATTATATAATAAATATATACGTATTCGGTTGTGTGAGCACCCTATGCTCTGTTTTAAGCCAAATAGGGATGAGAAGGACCCATCCACCCATAATTTGAAAAGAATTTGAATTTGTGACGGTGCCATTGCCTAAAAATAACACCAATTTTAGTACTAGAAGATAAAGCTACCAAAAATAATGCTGTTCGTATATCTTACTAAATTTGTAAAATTAAATTTGAAATTCCTGTAAAAGGAAAAACAATTGTGTAATTTAAAAAAAAAAAAACTATTACTATTTATGTTCGAGGATAGAAAAAAGAGTTATTGCATACATAACACTCGAAATATTGCTATTTACAAAATTAGCGCTTATTTTCATCCACTTTTAAAACTCGCATTTAAATATTGAAATTCACGAATCACGTGATTAAAATGATCATCATTACATATCGTAATAAGAAGACTTAACAGGTTACATTTTTGCTAAGAAGATGTGGAATTATACGAGAAAACAAAATAAATTGAATTTTATATTTAATTCAAAATATTCAACCCCAATTTTTTTTTTTTTTTAAATGGTGAGCAATAGACAATAAACTATATGACTCGCTAAATCTTAATAGAATGCTCATTGTGCATAATATAGAAAAATATTTTTAGTTCTCCATCCAATTTATTAGCTTTAAATAAATACGGAAATAAATTAACTAAGAATAATATCATTAATTTTTATTTAAAATTTTAAATTTATGATGAGATTAATATAAAATAAATCTTGATTAATTACTTGTATATTATATACTATCCTNTTCTCCATCCAATTTATTAGCTTTAAATAAATACGGAAATAAATTAACTAAGAATAATATCATTAATTTTTAGTTAAAATTTTAAATTTATGTTGAGATTAATATAAAATAAATCTTGATTAATTACTTGTATATTATATACAATCCAACATGTAGCATTGAATTAGTATTTATGAATCATAGTTTTAGTTAATATTTAATTCGAATATTCTTTCTCAATTTTTTTTACTGGAGAAAGAGAGAAATTTCATTTAACAGGGAGGGCAGGAAACAATAAAATAGCTGTTGAGTGATTAATGTCATTATTGGCGAAAGAATTTGAAAACTGATAGTGATGCATCTTTATTAGGTGTGTTATGTGGTTTCCTTGTTATAGGAAACTAGTTTATTTGGAATAACGTTATGCCTCCTTTCGTTTCATATTGCTATCATAATTTTATTTGGGGAACTATTTTTTTATTGCTTTCTAAAAATTTTTTGTGGTTGGAGTTGTTTTTTTCAACCCGACCCTTGTTGTCTGTTTTAGGTGTCTGTAGTTTGTTAAAATGATCGTTGTAATGTTGTGGTCGAGAAATCAACTTTTTAGAAAATTATGGTGGGAATTATAAATATATATATGCTTTCCAAAATATTAGACATCAGTTTTCTTACATCAACCATATTTTAACAGTTCAGGTTGAAAAAAACGGTTTCTCACCGCAAAATTTGTAGAAAATAAGAAGAAAGTAGTTCCCAAATAAAGTTGTGATGACAGTCTGAAACGCGATACAGACAGAAAACTATCCCAAACAAAGACATGTGAAAGACCCGTTTATAATCACTTTTCTTTTCTATTTATTAATTTTTTTATGTAGTTATTATTTTAAGAAAATATTCCCCTCATGAGCAAGATCTAGCCTAATTAATGTCACTAATAATATGGAAAGATGAATGATTAAATTTTGTTGTCACAATTGATCCGACATGCCAATTCGACCTAAACCCGACTCAAAAAATCCGGGTTGACCCAAATAATTTTTCAGGTCGGGTTCGGTTTAAATGTCCTAACCCGTTAAATTTTTAGGGTCGAGTTAGGGAGTTAGGGTTGATCTGTCAACCCTAAATTGACTTGTATTCGACTCGCTAACCTAGAATTGGTCAAAAATTGATTCGAAATTGCTCAGAAGTTGATTGAATTTTAGCCCAACAACGGTTATTCTAAAATGGTTTTACGTGTTGGGTTGTGGTTGGCGGGTTGAAGGCGAGTCAGGTTCATGTTGGGATTTTTGAATTGTATAGTATTTGGGTTAGGTTCTAGTCAGACCTCTTCAGGTCTTACCCAAACCCCATGAGTTGATCCCAATTGACACCCCAAATTTAGAANGGCGGGTTGAAGGCGAGTCAGGTTCATGTTGGGATTTTTGAATTGTATAGTATTTGGGTTAGGTTCTAGTCATACCTCTTCAGGTTTGACCCAAATCCCATGAGTTGATCCTAATTGACACCCCAAATTTAGATGAAATGTAACTGATAAAAAATTAGTTGAAACTATAAACAATTTATGTTAAAATAAATTCAAATAATTTAAACATATATGGTTATAGAAAATTTAATCTCTTCAGTCATTTTCTTCTAAACATACAATTGATGTGAGTTGATAAGCAGTTATGAATTCCATTTTTGAACCTTTTTGAGCACAGTTTTCAAGTTCATAATGATTATAACAGAAAAAAAGTGCCAATCAGCCAACAACCGNAAATAAATTCAAATAATTTAAACATATATGGTTATAGAAAATTTAATCTCTTCAGTCATTTTCTTCTAAACACACAATTGATGTGAGTTGATAAGCAGTTATGAATTCCATTTTTGAACCTTTTTAGCACAGTTTTCAAGTTCATAATGATTATAACAGAAAAAAAGTGCCAATCAGCCAACAACCAATTCAGTACCAATAACTGTTAGGTTTGCGTGAGCCCCATATGCGTCCTATGGTCTACACCCTGATGTCTAGCTAAATAAATATAAAAACTATAGATTATAGGATAAATTTATAGCTAGAAGAAATTTAAATTTTCAGTAACAGCATTAATCCATTATTTTATTGTTNTCAGATCATCAGATGGTCGACGTTTAATGTGACCAAACCATTTAAGACGACTTTCTCTAATTTTGTCCGTCAGAGGAGCTACACCAACCCTATTACGGATATATTCATTTCGCATTTTGTCCCTAAGTGTAAAGCCACTCATCCACCTAATCATTCTCATCTCGACAACCCTTAACTTATTATTATGCTTCTCTTTTAAAGGCCAACATTTAGCACCATAGAACATTGCATGTATCACCACCGTCTTATAAAATTTCCCTTTCAGTCTAAGCGGTAATTTTCTATCACACAAAAGGCCCGAAGCATTCCTCCACTTCAACCAACTAACTTGAATTCTACCATTAACATCCCCATCTATAACACCATCGCTTTGAACAACGGACCCAAGATATCTAAATCGTTCACACCTTTTAATAATTGATTTTTATATTTAATTCAAAATATTCAACCCCATTTTTTTTTTAATGGTGTATGACTACCTAAAATCTTAATAGAATGCTCATTGTGCATAATATTGAAAAATCTTTTTAGTTCTCCATCCAATTTATTAGCTTTAAGTAAATACGGAAATAAATTAACTAAGAATAATATCATTAACTTTTAGTTAAAATTTTAAATTTATGTTGAGATGAATATAAAATAAATCTTGATTAATTACTTGCATATTATATACAATCCACATGTAGCATTGAATTAGTATTTATGAAACATAGTTTTAGTTAATATTTAATTCGAATATTCTTTCTGAATTTATTTTACTGAAGAAAGTGAGAGAAATTTCATTTAACGGGGAGGGCAGGAAACAATAAAATAGCTGGTGTGTGATTAATGTCATTATTGGCGAAAGAATTTGAAAACTGATAGTGATGCATCTTTATTAGGTGTGTTATGTGGTTTCCTTGTTATAGGAAACTAGTTTATTTGGAAAAATGCTATGCCTGCTTTCGTTTCATATTGCTATCATAATTTTATTTGGGAAACTGTTTTCTTATTGCTTTCTAAATTTTTTTGTGGTTGGAGTTGCTTTTTTCAACCCGATCCTTGTAGTTTGTTTTAGGTATCTGCAGTTTGTTAAAATGATTGTTGTAATGTTGTGGTCTTAGACATCAATTTCTTACAGAAACCACATTTTAACAGTTCAGGTTAAAAGAAAATGGTTTCTCACCACAAAATTTGTAGAAAATAACAAGAAAGTAGTTCACAAATAAAGTTGTGATGACAGTCTGAAACGCAATACAGACAAAAAACTATCCCAAACAAAGACATGTGAAAGACCTATTTATAATCACTTTTCTTTTCTATTTATTTTCTAAAATAAAATTTTTATGTAGCTATTATTTTAAGAAAATATTCTCGTCATGAGCAAGATCTAACCTAATTAATCTCACTTATAATATGGAAAGATGAGTATTTAAATTTTGTTGTCAAAAATTGACCAGACATGCCAACTTGACCAAAACTCGACTTAAAAAAATCTGGGTCCAGGTTGACCCAAATAATTTTTTTAGGTCAGGTTCGGTTTAAATGTCCTAACCCGTTAAACTTTTAGGGTCGAGTTAGGGTTGATCTGTCAACCCTAAATTGACTTGAATTCGACTCGCTAACCTAGAATTGGTCAAAAATTGATTCAAAATTCCTCAGAAGTTGATTGAATTTTAGCCCAACAGCGGTTATTCTAAACTGGTTTTACGCGTTGGGTTGTGGTTGGCGGGTTCAAGGCAACTCAGGTTCATGTTGGGATTTTTTAATTGTACAGTATTCGGGTTAGATTCTAGTCATACCTCTTCAGCTCGGACCCAAACCCGATGAATTGATCCCAATTGTCACCCCAAATTTAGATGAAATGTAACTGATAAAAAAATTAGTTGAAACTATAAACAATTTCTGCTAAAATAAATTCAAATAATTTAAAAATATATGCTTATAGAAAATTTAATATCTTTAGTCATTTTCTTCTAAACATACGATTGATGTGAGTTGATAAGCAGTTATGAATTCCATTTTTGAACCTTTTGAGCACAGTTTTCAAGCTCATAATGATTATAACAGAAAAAAAGTGACAATCAGCCAACAACCGATTCAGTACCAATAACTGTTACGTTTGCGTGAGCCCCATATGCGTCCTATGGTCTACACCCTGATGTCTAGCTAATAAATATTAAAATTATAGATTATAGGATAAATTTATAGCTAGAAGAAATTTAAATTTTTAGTAACAGCATTAATCCATTATTTTATTGTTTACTTTTATTCCAATTTCTTTTTAATTTTAAATTGCTTTACATATATACATAGAAAGTAAATATCATTTTTATATCACGATTTTTAGAAGTGTCAAAATAGTTATCGATTATATAAAATTAAGCTATAATAATCTTTCATTAAGATTATTTTAGCTCAGATTTAAATACTCCAATTATATATATATATATATATA
>JXCR01086546.1:72599-93435 GCA_002079205.1 Phalaenopsis hybrid cultivar | reverse complement strand
TTGTGTTGTTGCCACCTCTACGTATGATGCGACTCATAATTTTTATCTTTGTCTGTTATACTTACAAACTTATGTCACAAGTATATGTTGATATGTACACATACCCTACTTTTTTTTTTAATATATTACACACCATCATACAATCATAATAGCAACATCCTACATATCATATATGTTGGCAATAAATATGGCAACTGTCATCATTTAACGAATGGTTGAAATTTTATATTACATCTTTCACCCGTAGTCGCATTATAGCATCAAATGCAACTCACACGATGACAGTAATCGACTCACTTAGTCATCACATAAATATTAAAAGTTGCACACCTTCCAATCTACGATCACTGAACCACTCTGATGACAATATCAAACATGCATCATGAAATAGCCCATAAAACTCAAAGAGGCTTAAGGCCACAACAAGTAATGAAAATTATGTTAATGCTGCATGTATATATATTTTTTCCACAGTATTTGAGAGTAGTGTCCACCATATTACATGCCTATGTGTACTTACCACCAACACATGGTGGACCAAACTAGGTGCCCATTGCAAAACCCCTTTCNCCTTCTTTCATGGTTTTCTAAATCAGATTGGTCAATTTTCTTGCTAGCTTGGAATCTAGGGATTGGATGGTAAGGATCCTATGAAGGAAAACTAATTAAATTAAATTTTCAGGCTTTTTTTGGGCAGAATATGGATCTTCTGTACTTATATCAGATCTGGAGATTTAGATATTTCATTTGATTCAAGCTTCCATGATTGATTATAATTTGGTTTGATGCTCAAGAGCACTCTTTAAGCATATGCCGAAGACATCCAAGTCTAAAATTTTATATATTTGGACTTGAAGCCACCAACTACAACCAACATAAGACTACTATGATAAACCACTTAATCAAATTGAGCCCGCTTTCTATCTAAAAATTCATAGTCTAGCCCACCCACTCCATAGGTCGGGTTGGGTTGNCCTTCTTTCATGGTTTTCTAAATCAGATTGGTCAATTTTCTTGCTAGCTTGGAATCTAGGGATTGGATGGTATGGATCCTATGAAGGAAAACTAATTAAATTATACTTTCAGACTTTTTTTGGAAAGAATATGGATCTTCTGTACTTATATCAGATCTGGAGATTTAGAAATTTCATTTGATTCAAGCTTCCATGATTGATTATTATTTGGTTTGATGCTCAAGAGCACTCTTTATGCATATGCTCATGACATCCAAGTCTAAAATTTTATATATTTGGACTAGAAGCCACCAACTACAACCAACATAAGACTACTATGGTAAACCACTTAATCAACTTGAGCCCGATTTCTATCTAAAAATTCATAGTCTAGCCCGCCCACTCCATAGGTTGGGTTGGGTTGTGCCGAGCCCGCCAAATTTCTAATTTTTAGAGCCAAACCTGCCCATGACCAGCAGGTTTATGGCGAGCTCGTCAGGCCACCCGCCCAATACTAAGTCTAATTGATACTCTAAAGCCTCTTAAGCAAAAAAATTCAACATATCACTCACCCATAAGTTTTGTGTTGTTGCCACCTCTACGTATGATGCGACTCATAATTTTTATCTTTGTCTGTTATACTTACAAACTTATGTCACAAGTATATGTTGATATGTACACATACCCTACTTTTTTTTTTTTAATATATTACACACCATCATACAATCATAATAGCAACATCCTACATATCATACNTTTGTCTGTTATACTTACAAACTTATGTCACAAGTATATGTTGATATGTACACATACCCTACTTTTTTTTTTAATATATTACACACCATCATACAATCATAATAGCAACATCCTACATATCATATATGTTGGCAATAAATATGGCAACTGTCATCATTTAACGAATGGTTGAAATTTTATATTACATCTTTCACCCGCAGTCGCATTATAGCATCAAATGCAACTCACACGATGACAGTAGTCGACTCACTTAGTCATCACATAAATATTAAAAGTTGCACACCTTCCAATCTACGATCACTAAACCACTCTGATGACAATATCAAACATGCATCATGAAATAGCCCATAAAACTCAAAGAGGCTTAAGGCCACAACAAGTAATGAAAATTATGTTAATGCTGCATGTATATATATTTTTTCCACAGTATTTGAGAGTAGTGTCCACCATATTACATGCCTATGTGTACTTACCACCAACACATGGTGGACCAAACTAGCTGCCCATTGCAACCCCTTTGNTAAGCAAAAAATTCAACATATCACTCACCCATAAGTTTTGTGTTGTTGCCACCTCTACGTATGATGCGACTCTTAATTTTTACCTTTGTCTGTTATACTTACAAATTTATGTCACAAGTATATGTTGATATGTACACATACCTACTTTTTTTTTTAATATATTACACACCATCATACAATCATAATAGCAACATCCTACACATCATACATGTTGGCAATAAATATGGCAACTGTCATCATTTAACGAATGGATGAAATTTTATATTACATCTTTCACCCACAATCGCATTATAGCATCAAATGCAACTCACACGATGACAGTAGTCGACTCACTTAGTCAGCACATAAATATTAAAAGTTTTACACCTTCCAATCTACGATCACTAAACCACTCTGATGACAATATCAAACATGCATCATGTAATAGCCAATAAAACTCAAAGAGGCTTAAGGCCACAACAAGTAATGAAAAATTATGTTAATGCTACATGTATATATATTTTTTCCACAGTATTTGAGAGTAGTGTCCACCATAATACATGCCTATTTGTACTTACAACCAACACATGGTGGACCAAACTAGGTGCCCTTTGCAACCCCCTTTCCTAATTACCTAAGAAGCATCCTATGCTTGATGCTTATGCTCATCTCATAGCATGGAGTAGACCACACCCTCGTACTATTTCTTATATAATAAACTATCCCTCTTATTTAGATTTTTCAAGTGGAAAATCTCACATCCCTTCCTTTATTTCATTGAATTTTCTAACCAACTTTTTCTTAATTTCATCATAGATTGGCATTCACATGCCTGTCATCATGCATGCAACCACTTCCTTAATATACAGATGGCAATTATTAAGGATTAAAATTAATGATTTGTTAAACCAACCGTGGACTTGAATCATAAATAAATTGCAGGATTCCTTGAAAACCGCATGCTTGGCGTAGTCGATTTGAATTCAAGATCTAAAAATATTTACATAAATTCAAATATTGACATAATTTGCAACAAACCTATTAATGATTCCGTGGTGCTAAAGAATCAGATCACATACCTAACCTTTTTTTTTTTTGTTGCCCGCCCGTATTTTCCTGATGAGATCATTAAAAAATGCATTAAAATCTCTCAATACTACGGTATTACCATTCACCCCGCCGAAGGCATCCAATGCAAATTATCTTCTTTTCTCCTTTTTTTTTTGTGGGGGGAAGATTTACATTCATACCACTCCATTCCTATGTAACTTACATATCTAACTCATAAACTTCAATTTTGACATGAGTCGCTCTATTTAATGCTTAAAATAATGATAATTTATTGTGATATTACGTGAAATTAATGTGAAACTTATGAATTGGGGGGTTTAGAAGTAAATTACTCCAAATCAATTTGAGCTTCTTCAAATTTGATAAGAACTTTCAATATGTGCGGCAATAATTCTCAAGCACTTCTTTGTTGGTCTTAATTTTCCTAAAATCTAACAGTGTAGTAGATTGTAAAGAATGTTGCCATATTTTTTTCCAGGGCTCGTTCATCAAGAAATATTGGATCGCATGGTCTAACCATAATTAGAAAAAAATTTACATGGCAAAAAGGAGAAGATGGACTAATACGACAAAATACCACAAAATCAATTTTTGTTCATGTTGTGTGCTTGTACATTAATGGTGGTAGAATGAGCAACTTATTGGGGACATAATTTTACGGTATTCAAGTTGTCTTCTAGAAATTGGTATTCAAGTTGTCTTCTAGAAATTGGTGGTGATACTTGGTAGCTCTCCATATAGGAGGTGAGGCTAGAGACAAGAGAATTAAAATACACCTTGGTGCTAATATTATGTTGACAGTGAGGGTTAATTTTTGTTATGATAAAGAAGGTTGATGTTAGAGTTAATAACAAGCAATATTATTATTATTAATATTTTTGATAACTTGGGTCAACATTGTTGTTGATAGTAATAATAAGCCCCGTCATTAGTGCCAACAACGTGCATCTGCCTTATGGATGATTATGCATATTTTGGTTGATGTCAATGACAAACATTGGTCCTGTTGGCAATAATCTATGTTAGCACTGTACCAATGGTATCATCAATGTTATTTGTTCAATAAATACCTAAGTTGATATTTGATGAGCGGTAACCTTGTTAGTAATAGCAAGCATCAATGTTCGTATCGATGGCGTGTATTGCTCTTACTGGGGATGTCATAAATTAAAATTTGTGTTAATGACATCCATAAGTCTTATTCATGATAGCATTTCAACAATGTTACTATCTGTAGCTTTGATGTAATTGTTAGTTTTTTTAATCACTTATTTGAGGTGGTGGATACAACCCAAAATTATCATTTTTAGGTTCCCTAATAATATTTGATTAGTTGTTGTATACACTAAAACTACCGACATGAATCTCGAAGAGAACGAAAGATCAAAAATAAAAAAAGCTTCCCTCAAAGGTAAATCGTCGACCGACAAGTCACCGCTAATCAGGTGAAGCCGCGTCTCTAAACTCGAGACAGGTCAAAGCTTTGGAGATGACCCCTCAGACGATAGTAATAAGATCCACCAAAGACGAGGTAGACTCAAGAAAATGTCCACACAAATAATACAATGAATTATAAAATAAATTAAATGATCACACCTTCAAACTCGAAAAAATAAACTTATTCATTGAATAAGATCCCATAATTACACCAAAAATTCAGAAATGAAATTAGTTTTTCGTGGTTTGATTAAAAAAAATTTATAAAACTCATNTTTCATTAAAAGTTTACTCTTAAAATATTGAAATCCTAGGTTGAGTACATTCCTATTTTAAGTAAAAAAAAAACATGTTTGTTTATCTTTTACAAGGTTCCAAATAACTCTTTGAGGGTTATTAGAGGCTATAAGATTTGAAGTTTAGTACTACCACTCAAATTACAACTCATGAAAATGTCCACACAAATAACACAAGGAATTATAAAATAAATTAAATGATCACACCTTCAAACTCGAAAAAATAAACTTATTTATTGAATAAGATGACATAATTACACCAAAAATCCAGAAATGAAATTAGTTTTTCATAGTTTGATTAAAAAAATTATAAAACTCCTGAAATTTGGCTTATAAAAGGATTATAACATGGAAGTAAAATAAATTATTATAATATATAATATTATTAATTTTATGTGCATCTTAAGCATTGACACTTAACAAGATATAAAATACATGTTGTACAAAGTGAATGTAAGAAGCTTGGTGTTGGGTGATGATCAAATATATGGAGATTAGCATTTGGAAACCTAAGAGAGACATATANAAAAGGATTATAACATGGAAGTAAAATAAATTATTATAATATATAATATTATTAATTTTATGTGCATCTCAAGCATTGACACTTAACAAGATATAAAATACATGTTGTACAAAGTGAATGTAAGAAGCTAGGTGTTGGGTGATGATCAAATATATGGAGATTAGCATTTAGAAACCTAAGAGTGACATATATGGTGTGGCTGGTGCTGATAACTCATCAAAGATTCATGATTTTTGTGGCAATTAGCCGTTATTGAATGAAAGCATGATACTAATGTGAAAAAGAAGGGTAATTACAATTTCTTAGCATGCCAAATTTAAATGAAAAAAAAAGGATAACCTTTGAATATTAGGGAAGGATATGGTTGTTTGGATCATTTAATTGATGACTTTAGAAAGATGTTTAAAGCTAATCGAATCTTATGACTTACAATTACCTTTGAATTAGGTCAATATTGATTCACAGATAAATACACGTGGATGACCATAATAGAGTACAAAACATAAACTATAATTATTGGACACAAGCTCTATGTGAAGGGGTTTTAACTACACTATGCCCTTAATCAAGCTCTCCTTGTCAAATGGAGGCCACATAAATTTTACATATTCATCCCCTGATAATTATATCAATATGTTTATTAATAGAAGCATTAGTTCATGACAAGTGATTTCATGAGGCTACCTTTTTTTTTTCATTTTAGTTCTGCTTTAAATGTAATAAAATTTACTTTCCTATCATCATACTCAGTAGNAATTATATCAATATGTTTATTAATAGAAGCATTAGTTCATGACAAGTGATTTCATGAGGCTACCTTTTTTTTCATTTTAGTTCTGCTTTAAATGTAATAAAATTTACTTTCCTATCATCATACTCAGTAATTTGTTCTCATCTTTTCAAACTATACCCCTTACAAAACTCAAATTACAAATGTCAAACAAAAAAATAAATAGTTCAAAATCATTTAGGTAAATAGTAATAAAAATTTTTAACAANCAGTAGTTTGTTCTCATCTTTTCAAACTATACCCCTTACAAAACTCAAATTACAAATGTCAAACTAAAAAAAATCAGTAGTTTGAAATCATTTAAGTAAATAGTAATAAAAATTTTTTAACAGAATTGCATACTCATTACAATTTCATTATGCTATACCCCTTGAAAGATCCTAATGAAAAATCACCACAAAAGTTAAATACATCAAGGCTAAGCAACTCCACCATGCACCCACTGATTTTGGAACCCTTTAAAAGCCACAATTTTTGGCACAAATCCAAAATTCTTAAGATCCCAAAATAGATTTCTTTATAGAAGAATTATGCTGCAAGCAGGTCCCATCCCCCCCAATCAGCAACGTACGCTACACTCCACCAAAAAGCATTCCCCTCCCTGTACCCACTAGAGCGAGTGATCCAAGCCCACCACGATTTCCAAGAAAGCTCCACATTATCTCATAAATTTCACTGCAAATATAAAAATACAATAACTAATTATATCATCCCTCTTTAATAAAATAAAAATATAGAAATATAAAAATAATCTCAAATTAGTGTTGAAATAGTCCAATGAAAAATTATTAAAACTTAATTTTAAAATAATCGAGAATTATTTTTAGGCCTTAATTCATCAAATAAAAACATATATACAAAGAGCACATGATTCACTCAGAGTGAAGAAGGTGAAGGTTTTAACTAAACTAAGGCTGCAGTAATAAAGAAGGCTACAGATCAGCTTTGCATGTGATCACTTGTGCTGGCTGACATGGACAAAGCGTACAAACCTGGAGCTTTGTTTGTTTCAATTATGTGTGTCGTTTTGTTGGCCTGTTTAGTTTACGTGAAATTTGGTATTATCTCCGTGTAAGAAGCCGTTAGCCTTAAGCGTCGTTTGTTTGATTTTGATGGACAGCAAGATGATTTTTATTCTGTGTGCACGAACTTTCAGAAGAGTCGTTTCCATACATTGCATGCATTTCTTGTGTATTTGCATTTCTCACATGCAAACTTTCAAATTTACGGACAGAGAACTCGAACACCCTCAAAAAATTATTTTAATCGTACACTAATCCCGGAGTCTTTCAAATTAAAAAAATTTCCAGATTTAGACTTGAGATCATCCTAGGCCGTGATTCCAGCAAGCTCGTAGTAAAACTGACAGTCTCAACAAAGTGAGCCCAACGAAGCCAAAATTAGTTTGATCCGAGTATGATCAAACCCAAATCAAACCGTTTAAGGGCAATTGAAAGTTTTAGATGCACAATTAAATGGTCAAATAGATTCCAAATCAAATTGAGTGTCTCATCAAGATGAATCCAACAAGCCCAAGCTCACTCAATTTTGACATCAGTAAGGTACTTAAAAGCTCATAGAACACCATCTAATCAAATGGACCGCTCTGAACCATCAGATGGTGTAGTTTGGATTCATTAATAAAGTATTTACAAAAGATGTGACTCTCAAAATCTATAATTAAACCCCCACTCCCTTCATGAAAGGTGACTTGGGACCCGGACCTAGAATAGAAACTTAAAGAGGCACTAGGCTTATGAGGGATCCTAAAATCCACCACGGTCGAACCGTCACCGTCTGGTTGTTGCCACTACCAGATCATCATTGCTCGACCTTGGCTACTAAACAACGACCATCGTCAGATCACCTTTGCTCGACCATCGCCTACTGGTCTTTGCTACCTGGTCACTGTCGAATCACCTCTTCACATACATCATCNCAGCAAGATGATTTTTATTCTGTGTGCACGAACTTTCAGAAGAGTCGTTTCCATACATTGCATGCATTTCTTATGTATTTGCATTTCTCACATGCAAGCTTTCAAATTTACAGACAGAGCACTCGAATTTTTAAAATTACAGAACAAGTTTCACTGTTAAGTGAGATATATTTTTTCTTGTATAGGCCTAATGCACTAATCTTAGAGTCTTTCAAATAATAATATTCCAGATTCATACTCAAGATCATCCAAGGCCGTGATTTCAGCAAGCTCGTGGTAAACTGACTGTCTCAGAAAGGTGAGCCTAACAAAGCCAAAATTGGTTTGATCAGAGTATGATCAAACCCAAATCAAACCATTTGAGGGCAATTGGAAGTTTTAGATGCACACTTGAATGGTCAAATATATTCCAAATCAGACAAGTTTAAAATCAAATTGAGTGTCTCGTTGAGATGAATACAACTAGCCCAAGCTCACTCGATTTTGACTTTAATAAGGTACTCAAATGCTCATAGAACACCACCTAATCAAATGGATCGCTCTGAACCATCAAATGGAGGTATTTACAAAAGATGTCACTCTCAAAATCTATAAACAAACCCCACTCCCTTCATGAAAGGTGACTTGGTACCCGTACCTAGAATAGAAACTTAAAGAGGCTCTATGCTCACGAGGGTTCCTAAAATCCACCACCGTCGGACCGTCACCGTCTAGTCGTTACCACCACCAAATCATCATTGCTCGACCTTGGCTGCTGAACAACCACAATCATTGTCCGGCAATCGCCGCAACTACTCTGCCACGTCCGTCGAGCCGCCTCCACTATCAAACCATCGACATTGCTTCCAGTCCACCGTCATTAAGCTGCCACTACCAAGGACACTTGCTGCAGATTTTCTGACACAAAACCTCTACTCTCAGTTTTTCTTCACAGCAATTGGGTCACCGCCACATTATCTAGAAAATCACATCCCATTTGTGTAATATCCTTTCAATAAGTAAGGTCTGTAAAGACCTGTAACCAACATCGATATATAGGAATGAACATTTTTTGTTATTCCTTGTAAAAACTACTCATTCTTTTCTATTGATTTCTTTTAATCTGCATGTGTATGACTCTATAGTCATGAATTACGGGAACATGACAAATGTAAATATGAAAGTTTAGATATCAGATATGCAAATACATCAAAAATATGTGCCACAGATGTACATTTGGTTTTAAAAGTGCCAGCCATAATGGTGCCTGCACTATCACCGTGATCACATTGCCGATAGAGAATAAATCAGTAATTTTTAATGTCACATTTTTGGGCCTTTCTGTGGCGACGTTAATGTATACATTTTTGTTTGTTTTTGTAATTCTCATTCCGAAGGCCATTCCATTTTGCCGTTTTTGGCAGGCAAAGGGAGTCGGCAAACACATCTATAAAAACCCCAATTTCTCTCTTCTTTCTTCCCCTTTTTCCTTCTTTGTTTTTTTCTTTTCTTGCATTTTTGTCATCCATCAAATTTGCTGAGTTTTTTTTTTTTTTTTGATCTGATTAATTCCTGCAATCATTGTTGTCTGAATCTATTCTTAATGTAAGAAAAAATTTGATCTCTTAAATGAAAACTCTATACAAGAAACATATATGTTTCTCTGTTGCTAGTTTAAGTTAGATTGAACCTAAATCCAGCCAAGCATAATAGATTAGATAAATTCAGCATTTCAATTAAATCCAATTT
The DNA here is from genome assembly GCA_002079205.1 of Phalaenopsis hybrid cultivar. Taxonomy (NCBI): domain Eukaryota; kingdom Viridiplantae; phylum Streptophyta; class Magnoliopsida; order Asparagales; family Orchidaceae; genus Phalaenopsis; species Phalaenopsis hybrid cultivar. The sequence goes on along the minus strand of JXCR01086546.1, from coordinate 83,439 downwards.
TTGCTTCTTGCATTTTTTAAATCCAAATTTAACTGATTTAACGCAGGAAAAAAATATTTTAAATACATTTAACTTGATTTAGTCTTAATTGAACTAAACAACATTTCGGATTTAATAATATTTAGATTTACTAAATCATGATTTACCGGATTTAGTAAATCGTATTTAACTTAAATCCTACTTGCAGCAAACATCCCTTAAAACAGTGAGGAGATTAGGAGCAAATATTACAACGCACGATCGGAGACCATTGACGTACCAAACATTACAAGGCACGATCGGAGGTCATCAACATATGCATCTTTGCACACATGTAATATTTTTTTGGAGAGGGAGGAGGAGGAAAAGAATATTAAGAATTTGGAATTTGAACTCATGATTCGGTGATGTCTTGTTCTGTCTGTGCTTGTTCCGTATTTAAAATGATTTTAGGAAGTTTCGCCAAAACTTCTCGAACAGTAAGAGATGAAGGCACATAAGGCCAAGCCTATAGGATTTACTCTCTTCTCGCAAGTCTCTGGTTTCTGCATCTCAGTACTCAGATGGAGTAAGAAATTGCTGCTGTATTCTGAAATTACGGCTGCTAAAATTGTATCTATTATAGAAGTGTACAAAGTAAATCAAGAGAGGCAAAAAAAAACACTTATGGAGATAGAGAGGAGTAGGATGGCAATGGGAGAACATTGGAAGGTCATTTGTCATTAGTTTTTACTATACTGCGCCACTCATAATGTACATGGAATGTTTTACATATTATTAATTTGTTTTTCTTCAAAAGTAATTGAAGTAAATATCATTTTACAAGAGCATGAAAATTATTTTTTATTATTTAATATCCCGGTATAATGAAAAATAAATACTTCTAAGATAAATTAAATTTCTAATGAAAATAAAAAAAATGTNTTTCTTCAAAAGTAATTGAAGTAAATATCATTTTACAAGAGCATGAAAATTATTTTTTATTATTTAATATCCGGGTATAATGACAAATAAATACTTCTGAGATAAATTAAATTTCTAATGAAAATAATAATAAAAAAAATTCTTCAAAACAAATTTGTAAATTAAATTAATGCCCATTCAATAACAATTAAAATTAGATATATATATATATCATTTAATACTAATTATGGGGTTATTTGGTCGACTGCAAAAGGAGTGCACTGCATTCTTCTTATAAGTGTTTTGAAAATTTTACATGTTTGGTAGGAATAATTCCAAATTGAGTATTGTTTTGTGCTAGAAAATTCTTGATGAAAATATTTTATGTCTTAGCTTAGTATAATTTCTTAGCGCGCACACAGATAAAAGTGTAGGTGACAAACCGATTTTCTATGTGGAAAACCCCTATAAGAGANTTGCGGCACGGTGTAGAATCTGTTGGGACTGAGCTCCGCTAATGGCTTCCGGCGGGCCGGCTCCCGTTTCCGGGGAGCCGGCGGGCAGACGGTCGGCTGCTTTAGGATGCAATTCTCCGACTTTGGAGTCACCATTTCATTCTCTTTATCTTCTGATTCGTCTGCCGCCTTCATTAGTACTGGTTGGAGAGGTGGGAGCTCCTCTGTTTCCGTCACCGCCATCGCTGAAGCTTTGGGTTTAGAGGCCATGGTGGAGTGAAGGATAGGGGAACGGAGGGAGGAGGAGGAGGGAAAAAGGAGCGAAATTGGATGAATTTTAAATTAAAGGAGGAGAGAAGAGGAGGATGTGGTAGTGATGATGAGGGAAAGAAGAAGAAGAAGAACAAAATTATAATGAAGGATTAGGCATAATAGTACTTATTTACAGTATTTACAGTGGAGACGGAATGGGCGGGATATTATGAATTTTTGGTAAATTAATTTGTGTTTATTTACTTTTTTTTCTGAATATTAAAATAGAAATCATTTGAAATCATAATTCAGAGAGTGAACAGAGAGCACATGAGCAGCGAAGGATACTAAGAATAGAGATCGGTGAGAAGGTCTTTCAGGCCCACAAAGTGGACAAATTATTACATACCACGCAGATTAGTTTTCTACTTTTTATAGATATTTTTAATTTTAATTTTATAGACATAATTCATAATAACTTCTTATTTGATATGTATAATATACTTATATATATATTAAATAATATTAATCACTTTTAAATTAGTAAAAATATGAAATGAAAAAATTTATATAAAAATATGAGATATATTGCCAAATAAGTAACTTGCCATCATTAAATGAATATTGTATCAATCTTTTAATTGAAAACAAAAGGGTAAGTTCATCAATTCAAATGAACAAAATAAGTTAATATTCAAATTTGCTGATTTATATGTTAAATTATTAAAATTTTATCTAATTTTTTTTTAATTATTTTAAATAAACGAACATTTAAGTAATTCTTTAGGAAAAGAAAAATATAAATAAATTTATAAATAATTAAATTATGATTAAAATATATAAAATTATCCTATTTATTTTATCTGCTGACAATTTTGTTCTTNTATTCAAATTTGCTGATTTATATGTTAAATTATTAAAATTTTATCTAAATTTTTTTAATTATTTTAAATAAACGAACATTTAAGTAATTCTTTAGGAAAAGAAAAAAATAAATAAATTTATAAATAATTAAATTATGATTAAAATATATAAAATTATCCTATTTATTTTATCTGCTGACAATTTTGTTCTTCCCTTTTGCAGTACTCTCCTTACATACCTCATCATCAACGCCACCTCTTCCACGTGTTCCCTTCGATAATTAAAAAGCCCCACCACTTCACCCCACCTTATATCGTTCGGTTTCCATTCTCTGTTCCATTTCCCTTCGATCCACCATGGCATCCGAAGCCACGACGGCGGTGGCGGCGGAGGCCACGGCCAACGTTAAGTCCACCACTGAAGAGCTAATCAAGGAAGCCGCGATAATAGCGGTAGAGAACAGAGAGCCAGAGAAGGAGATGGAGACTCCCAAATCAGAGAATTATACTCTAAAAAAGGCAACTTTGTGCCCGCCGGCGCCAAGGAAGCTCCAACCGGTTCGCAGGAAGCCATTAGCAGAACTCTCGCACAACAAATTCTACGCCGTAAGGCGAGATTTGACTTCTGTTTTCATCAAGCTTCCGATTACCGGTCCTCCAAAGAAGAGAATTCGTCTAATCTAAGCCAATTGGCTAATTTGCTTCTGCTATAGATCTTGAGGTTTATTGATTTCAATTCCCCGAGTAAAAATCAGGTTTTTTTTTTTTTTTTTGTCAAATTTCTGATTAATTTTTNGAGATGGAGACTCCCAAATCAGAGAATTATACTCTAAAAAGGGCAACTTTGTGCCCGCCGGCGCCAAGGAAGATCCAACCGGTTCGCAGGAAGCCATTAGCAGAGCTCTCGCAGAACAAATTCTTCGCCGCAAGGCGAGATTTGACTTCTGTTTTCATCAAGCTTCCGATTACCGGTCCTCCAAAGAAGAGAATTCGTCTAATCTAAACCAATTGGCTAATTTGCTTCTGCTATAGATCTTGAGGTTTATTGATTTCAATTTCCCGAGTAAAAATCAGGTTTTTTATTTTTTTTTTTGTCAGATTTCTGATTAATTTTCGTTTTCATATCTTTCTCTTTTGATCTGCTGTTGAAGATTAAGAAAAAAAATTGATAAGTATAGAGATGTGGTGCAATAAAATTGGCAGATGCATGTCAGGTAAATTCTCTGATCAATTTAATCCATTGAGAACTGTTAAATTAAACAACTTAATCTTCATTCTCTTACTTCATCAATTCTTAACTGTGAATTGACAGTAAATTTTGATAAATAGAAACTGATCTCTCTCTCTCTCTCTCTCTAGTTGGGTTCAAAGTGAGAGATTCTTCTGTAGACAAATGCACGTGAGGATGGGGACATGAGGAATGATCAAAAACAATTATAATAAGAAATTCTGATGCCATTTATGTATCATGAAAAGATAAAGCAGAATATAAATATTTGAAGTAGAAGTTACGTATTAGCAGTAGTAGAAAATTAACATATATAAAATTTTTTTTGACAGTTCTTATCTTGATTTTTTTTAATTTTTTAATTTTCTAGATTTATAGATTCAACTGTTCATACGGATAGCAGTGAGGAGGGTCAACGATGACATATATAATTTTTTTATGGCGAGAAGTTAGCTGCTGGTTGATTGATGGAAGTTCAAGTAACATGATCGATGTTCTTGTTTAACTCACCAAAACCACCTTTGTTTCCATTTCCCAACTACTATTACTATTTTTTTATTATAGTCTGATCGAAACCCTAATTGTTTATGAAGATTTGCTCCTGCTGTAATAGTAATCCCTCCAACCGCTACCGGGTTTAGGCTAATCAATCTTGGCCTTGGGATCTTACTCAGATATGGGTGCATGCTTCCACATGGGTCTGCATTGCTTCCACATGGGTCTGCATTGCCACCCTTCTTTCATGGTTTTCTAAATCAGATTGGTCAATTTTCTTGCTAGCTTGGAATCTAGGGATTGGATGGTATGGATCCTATGAAGGAAAACTAATTAAATTATACTTTCAGACTTTTTTTGGAAAGAATATGGATCTTCTGTACTTATATCAGATCTGGAGATTTAGAAATTTCATTTGATTCAAGCTTCCATGATTGATTATTATTTGGTTTGATGCTCAAGAGCACTCTTTAAGCATATGCTCATGACATCCAAGTCTAAAATTTTATATATTTGGACTAGAAGCCACCAACTACAACCAACATAAGACTACTATGGTAAACCACTTAATCAACTTGAGCCCGATTTCTATCTAAAAATTCATAGTCTAGCCCGCCCACTCCATAGGTTGGGTTGGGTTGTGCCGAGCCCGCCAAATTTCTAATTTTTAGAGCCAAACCTGCCCATGACCAGCAGGTTTATGGCGAGCTCGTCAGGCCACCCGCCCAATACTAAGTCTAATTGATACTCTAAAGCCTCTTAAGCAAAAAAATTCAACATATCACTCACCCATAAGTTTTGTGTTGTTGCCACCTCTACGTATGATGCGACTCATAATTTTTATCTTTGTCTGTTATACTTACAAACTTATGTCACAAGTATATGTTGATATGTACACATACCCTACTTTTTTTTTTAATATATTACACACCATCATACAATCATAATAGCAACATCCTACATATCATATATGTTGGCAATAAATATGGCAACTGTCATCATTTAACGAATGGTTGAAATTTTATATTACATCTTTCACCCGCAGTCGCATTATAGCATCAAATGCAACTCACACGATGACAGTAGTCGACTCACTTAGTCATCACATAAATATTAAAAGTTGCACACCTTCCAATCTACGATCACTAAACCACTCTGATGACAATATCAAACATGCATCATGAAATAGCCCATAAAACTCAAAGAGGCTTAAGGCCACAACAAGTAATGAAAGTTATGTTAATGCTGCATGTATATATATTTTTTCCACAGTATTTGAGAGTAGTGTCCACCATATTACATGCCTATGTGTACTTACCACCAACACATGGTGGACCAAACTAGGTGCCCATTGCAAAACCCCTTTCCTAATTACCTAAGAAGCATCCTATGCTTATGCTCATCTCATAGCATGGAGTAGACCACACCCTCGTACTATTTCTTATATAATAAACTATCCCTCTTATTTAGATTTTTCAAGTGGAAAATCTCACATCCCTTCCTTTATTTCATTGAATTTTCTAACCAACTTTTTCTTAATTTCATCATAGATTGGCATTCACATGCCTGTCATCATGCATGCAACCACTTCCTTAATATACAGATGGCAATTATTAAGGATTAAAATTAATGATTTGTTAAACCAACCGTGGACTTGAATCATAAATAAATTGCAGGATTCCTTGAAAACCGCATGCTTGGCGTAGTCGATTTGAATTCAAGATCTAAAAATATTTACATAAATTCAAATATTGACATAATTTGCAACAAACCAATTAATGATTCCGTGGTGCTAAACAATCAGATCACATACCTAACCTTTTTTTTTTTTTTTTGCCCGCCCGTATTTTCCTGATGAGATCATTAAAAAATGCATTAAAATCTCTCAATACTACGGTATTACCATTCACCCCGCCCAAGGCATCCAATGCAAATTATCTTCTTTTCTTTTTTTTTTTTTTGTGGGGGGGGGGAAATTTACATACATACCACTCCATTCCTATGTACTTACAGATCTAACTCATAAACTTCAATTTTGACACGAGTCACTCTATTTAATATTTAAAATAATGATAATTTATTGCGATATTAGGTGTTATAAATATGTAAAAACATATGAATTGGGGGTCCAAATCAATTTGAGCTTCTTCAATTTTGATAAGAACTTTCAATATGTCCGGCAATGATCCTCAAGCACTTCTTTGTTGGTCTTAATTTTCCTAAAATCTAGCAGTATAGATTTAGACTGTAAAGAATGTTGCCATATTTTTTCCAGGGCTCGTTCATCAAGAAATATTGGATCGCATGGTCTAACTATAATTAGAAAAAAAATTTACATAGCAAAAGGGAGAAGATAGACTAATACGACAAAATACCACAAAATCAATTTTTGTTCATGTTGTGTGCTTGTACATTAATGATGGTAGAATGAACAACTTATTGGGGACTTAATTTTAACTTCACTATTATAGTTTATATGTTATAAATAACGCATTTCTTTATAAATGATGAAGATATTTGTACAATAAAATAGACAAACTAAAAAGGATTGCTTACATGATGCATGTATGGGGGGCAATGTCACGGTATTCAAGTTGTCTTCAAGAAATTGGTGGTGAAACTTGGTAGCTCCCCATATAGGAGGTGAGGCTAGAGACAAGAGAATTAAAATACACATTGGTGCTAATATAATGTTGACAGTCAGGGTTAATTTTTGTTATGATAAAGAAGGTTGATGTTAGAGTTAATAACATGCAATATTATTATTATTATTATTATTTGATAACTTGGGTTAACATGGTTGTTGATAGTGATAATAAGCCCAACCATTAGTGCCAACAACGTGCATCTGCCTTATGGATGATTATGCATATTTTGGTTGATGTCAATGAGAAACATTGGTCCTGTTGGCAATAATCTATGTTAGCGTTGTACCAATGGTATCATCAATGCTATTTGTTACAATAAATACCTAAGTTGATATTGATGAGCAATAACCTTGTTAGTAATGGCAAGCATCATTGTTCGTATCGATGGCGTGTATTGCTTTTACTTGGGATGTCATAAATTAAAATTTGTGTTAACGACATCCATGAGTCTTATTCATGATAGCATTTCAACAATGTTACTATCCGTAGCTCTGATGTAATTGTTAGTTTTTTAATCACTTGTTTGAGGTGGTGGATACAACCCAAAATTATCATTTTAGGTTGCTTAATAATATTTGATTAGTTGTTGTACACACTAAAGCTTTCGACACAAATCTCGAAGAGAACGAACGACCAAAAATAAAAAAAAACTTCCCTCAAAGGCAAATCGTCGACCGACAAGTCACCGCCAACCAGGTGAAGCCGCTTCTCTAAACTCGAGATAGGTCAAAGCTTTAGAGATGGCCCCTCTGATGATAGTAATAAGATCTGCCAAAGACGATGTGTAATTTATCCTAGCGACAAGTCTCACTGGATACCCCACACAAGCAACGACAAGATTAACCTAAGACCTTGCAAATAGGGATATCTGACCAAGGCGACAAACCAATGAGGTAGACATGACGCAAGCCCTTAAGACTTGAGCCAAAGTTACAACTGAGCCACGGTTCGCCCGACAAAACAAATCAACTCATCAGTCGACTAATCGACCAAAGCGTAGGCAAAAACCCCTGATCATGATTGGACGGTCGACCCGCTTTTGCAACAGCAGACAAGATCGTCATTCAACAGAATGACTCGGCCGACCAAACACAAGGCACAACTGCCACCTAGTCGATCGTCTCAAATGGCCAAATTCTAACAAGTTGACCAACCAATTACTTTCTTATCAAAATTTAAATTTTAATACATATATGAAATGAAATCAATAAAATTTATTAGAGTATTTATCATATTATGAATAGTTTCTATAACTGTTATACTCTTTATGTAATTGTACAAAATACACCCCTATAAATTGGAGGCAAAAATACAGATAAGGAGACTCTCCCCTGATTTTCTCCACAGTAACTCTTGGTTTATTTTATTCTATCATTCATTTGATTCTATCCCTCAAGGAATGCTCAAAAAAGACAATTTGAGATCCAACATCCTGAAATATTGTGCAGTGAGCGTGGGCATACCCCAGACAAGAAGTGGAGCTAACTATGAAGGGGGNTAATATTTAAAATAATGATAATTTATTGCGATATTAGGTGTTATAAATATGTAAAAACATATGAATTGGGGGGTTTAGAAGTAATTACTCCAATTCAGTTTGAGCTTCTTCAAATTTGATAAGAACTTTCAATATGTCCGGCAATAATCCTCAAGCACTTCTTTGTTGGTCTTAATTTTCCAAAAATCTAACAGTATAGATTTAGATTGTAAAGAATGTTGCCATACTTTGTCCAGGGCTCGTTCATCAAGAAATATTGGATCGCATGGTCTAACTATAATTAGAAAAAAATTTACGTAGCAAAAAGGAGAAGATAGACTAATACGACAAAATACCACAAAATCAATTTTTGTTCATGTTGTGTGCTTGGAAATTAATGATGGTAGAATGAGCAACTTATTGGGGACATAATTTTAATTTCTTAATATTGTTTGAATATCCTGCACCAACATAAAAATAATTAGTTGATCAGAGCAATTTATAGGAGACAAAGATTTTATTTTTGATACAAATTGAGAAAAGGGGGAAAACTAAAGCCTTGAATCGGTTAAAATAATTTCACTATTATAGTTTATATGTTATAAATGACGCATTCTTTATAAATGATGAAGATGTTTGTACAACGAAATAGACAAACTAAAAAGGATTGCTTACATGATGCATGTATGGGGGGCAATGTCATGGTATTCAAGTTGTCTTCAAGAGAAATTGGTGGTGATACTTGGTAGCTCTCCATATAGGAGGTGAGGCTAGAGACAAGAGAATTATAATACACCTTGGTGCTAATATAATGTTGACGGTGAGGGTTAATTTTGGTTATGATAAAGAAGGTTGATGTTAGAGTTAATAACATGCAATATTATTATTATTATTATTATTATTATTATTGATAACTTGGGTCAACATTGTTGTTGATAGTGATAATAAGCCCTACCATTAGTGCCAACAACATGCATTTGCCTTATGGATGATTATGCATATTTTGGTTGATGTCAATGACAAACATTGGTCCTGTTGGCAATAATCTATGTTAGCACTGTACCAATGGTATCATCAATGCTATTTGTTACAATAAATACCTAAGTTGATATTGATGAGCAATAACCTTGTTAGTAATGGCAAGCATCATTGTTCGTATCGATGGCGTGTATTGCTCTTACTTGGGATGTCATAAATTAAAATTTGTGTTAACGGCATCCATGAGTTTTATTCATGATAGCATTTCAACAATCTTACTATCCGTAGCTTTGATGTAATTGTTAGATTTTTTTAATCACTTATTTGAGGTGGTGGATACAACCCAAAATTTTCATTTTTAGGCTGCCTAATAATATTTGATTAGTTGTTGTATACACTAAAACTACCGACACGAATCTCGAAGAGAACGAACGACCAAAAATAAAAAAGCTTCCCTCAAAGGTAAATCGTCGACCGACAAGTCACTGCCAACCAGGTGAAGCCGCGTCTCTAAACTCGAGATAGGTCAAAGCTTTAGAGATGGACCTTCAGACGATAGTAATAAGATTCGCCAAAGATGAGGTGTAATTTATCCTAGCGACAAGTCTCACTGGATACCACACACAGGCAACGACAAGATTAACCTAAAACCTTGCAAATAGGGATATCTGACCAAGGCAACAAACCGATGAGGTAGACATGACGCAAGCCCTTAAGACTTGAGCCAAAGTGACAACTGAGCGACGGTTCACCCGACAAAACAAATCAACTCATCAATCGACCAACCGGCCAAAGCGCAGACAAAAACCCCTAATCGTGATTGGACGGTCGACCCGCTTTTGCAACAGTAGAAAAGATCTTCATTCAACAGAATGACCCAGCCGACCGAACACAAGGCACAACTGCCACCTAGTCGATCGTCTCAATCGGCCAAATTCTAGCAAGTTGACCAACCAATTACCGTCATATCAAAATTTAAATTTTAATACATATATGAAATGAAATCAATACAATTTATTAGAGTATTGATCATATTATGAATAGTTTCTATAACAGTTATACTCTTTCTGTAATTGTACAAAATACACCCCTATAAATTGGAGGCAAAAATATGGATAAGGGGACTCTCCCCTGATTTTCTCTACAATAACTCGTGGTTTATTTTATTCTATCATTCATTTGATTCCATCCCTCAAGGAATGCTCAAAAAAGACAATTTGAGATCCAACATCCTGAAATGTTGTGCAGTGAGCGTGGGCATACCCCAGACAAGAAGTGGAGCTAACTATGAAGGGAAAACTTTCCAAAGAGAAATTACATACATGGAACCCAACAAGGAAGCACAACTAAACATCGAAGCACAAGTCCACGACTTATAACCTCAGGTGACCGTCATGATGGAGCAATTTGAGATCAAAATATGCTTCTCTAATTTCTTAAGTTGACTTTGTTAAAACACATGAATTAATTTGTCTTCTACTTTCTCTCAATAAATAGAAAGTCTGGTCAATTCAATTAATTCATCATATTTATATGTGAATAAACAAAAGATTTCATTAAAA
>JXCR01086546.1:59527-72103 GCA_002079205.1 Phalaenopsis hybrid cultivar | reverse complement strand
AATTGCATACTCATTACAATTTCATTATGCTATACCCCTTGAAAGATCCTAATGAAAAATCACCACAAAAGTTAAATACATCAAGGCTAAGCAACTCCACCATGCACCCACTGATTTTGGAACCCTTTAAAAGCCACAATTTTTGGCACAAATCCAAAATTCTTAAGATCCCAAAATAGATTTGTTTATAGAAGAATTATGCTGCAAGCAGGTCCCATCCCCCCCAATCAGCAACGTACCCTACACTCTACCAAAAAGCATTCCCCTCCCTGTACCCACTAGAGCGAGTGATCCAAGCCACCCACAATTTCCAAGAAAGCTCCACATTATCTCATAAATTTCATTGCAAATATAAAAATACAATAACTAATTATATCATCCCTCTTTAATAAAATAAAAATGTAGAAATATAAAAAAAATCTCAAATTAGTGCTGAAATAGTCCAATGAAAAATTATTAGAACTTAATTTTAAAATAATCGAGAATTATGTTTAGACCGTAATTCATTAAATAAAAACATATATACAAAGAGCACATGATTCACCCAGAGTGAAGAAGGTGAAGGTTTTAACTAAACTAAGGCTGCAGTAATAAAGAAGGCCACAGATCAGCTTTGCATGTGATCACTTGTGCTGGCTGACATGGACAAAGCGTACAAACCTGAAGCTTTGTTTGTTTCAATTATGTGTGTCGTTTTGTTGGCCTGTTTAGTTTACGTGAAATTTGGTATTATCTCCGTGTAAGAAGCCGTTAGCCTTAAGCGTCGTTTGTTTGATTTTGATGGACAGCAAGATGATTTTTATTCTGTGTGCACGAACTTTCAGAAGAGTCGTTTCCATACATTGCATGCATTTCTTGTGTATTTGCATTTCTCACATGCAAACTTTCAAATTTACGGACAGAGAACTCGAACACCCTCAAAAAATTATTTTAATCATACACTAATCTCAGAGTCTTTCAAATAAAAAATTTTTCCAGATTTAGACTTAAAGATCATCCTAGGCCGTGATTCCAGCAAGCTCGTAGTAAAACTGACAGTCTCAACAAGGTGAGCCCAACGAAGCCAAAATTAGTTTGATCAGAATATGATCAAACCCAAATCAAACCGTTTAAGGGCAATTGAAAGTCTTAGATGCACAATTAAATGGTCAAATAGATTCCAAATCAAATTGAGTGTCTCATCAAGATGAATCCAACAAGCCCAAGCTCACTCAATTTTGACATCAGTAAGGTACTTAAAAGCTCATAGAACACCATCTAATCAAATGGACCGCTCTGAACCATCAGATGGAGTAGTTTGGATTCATTAATAAAGTATTTACAAAAGATGTCACTCTCTAAATCTATAAATAAACCCTCACTCCCTTCATGAAAGGTGACTTGGGACCCGGACCTAGAATAGAAACTTAAATAAGCTCTAGGCTCATGAGGGTTCCTAAAATCCACCACCGACGGACTGTCACCGTCTGGTCGTTGCCACCACTAGATCATCATTGCTCGACCTTGGCTGCTGAACAAACACCATCGTCAGACCACCTCTGCCCGACCATCGCCTACTGGCCTTTGCTACCTGGTCACCGTCGAATCACCTCTTCACGTACATCATCATTTTGATATCACCACCACCGAACAACCATTGTCCGGCAACCGCCGCAACTGCCCTGCCACCTCCGTCGAGCCGCCTGCACTATCAAACCATCGACATTGCTTCCAGTCCATCATCATTAAGCCGCCACTACCAAAGACACTTGCTCCAGATTTTCTGACACACGATCTCCACTATCAGTTTTTCTTCACAGCAACTGTGTCACCGCCACATTATCTAGAAATTCACATTCCACTTATGTAATATCGCTTTCAATAATTAAGCTCCATAAAGATCTGTAACCAACATCGATATATAGGAATGAACATTTCAACCAGGGTTCGCCCCCTTTGGTTATTCCTTATAAAAACTACTCATTTCTTTTCTGTTGATTTCTTTTAATCTGCATGTGTATGACTCCATGGTCATGAATTACGGGGACATAACAAATGTAAATATGAAAGTTNTCATCATTTTGTTATCACCACCACCGAACAACCATTGTCCGACAACCGCCGCCACAGCTCTGCCACCTCCGTCGAGCCGCCTCCACTATCAAACCATCGACATTGCTTCCAGTCCACCATCATTAAGCCGCCACTACCAAAGACACTTGCTGCAGATTTTCTGACACACGACCTCTACTCTTGATTTTTCTTCACAGCAATTGGGTGGTGGCCGCCACATTATCTAGAAATTCACATCTCACTTGCGCAATATCGCTTTCAATAATTAAGGTCTGTAAAGATTTGTAACCAACATCGATACATAGGAATGAACATTTAAACTAGGGTTCGCCCCTTTTGGCTATTCCTTATAAAAACTACTCATTTCTTTTCTGTTGATTTCTTTTAATCTGCATGTGTATGACTCCATGGTCATGAATTACGGGGACATAACAAATGTAAATATGAAAGTTTAGATGTCAGATATGCAAATACATCAAAAATATGTGCTACAAATGTAAATTTGGTTTTAAAAAAGCCAGCCGTAATGGTGCCTGCAATATCACCGTGATCACATTGCCGAAAAAGAATAAATCAGTAATTTTTAATGTCACATTTCTGGGCCTTTCTGTGGCGACGTCAATGTATACATTTTTGTTTGTTTTTGTAAGTCTCATTCCGAAGGCCATTCCATTTTGCCGTTTTTGGCAGGCAAAGCCGCAAAGGGAGTCGGCAAAAACATCTATAAAAACCCCCCAATTTCTCTTTTCTTTCTTCCCCTTTTTCCTTCTTTGTTTTTTTTTTTTGCATTTTTGTCATTCATCACATTTGGTGGGTTTTTTTNTATGAAAGTTTAGATGTCAGATATGCAAATACATCAAAAATATGTGCTACAAATGTAAATTTGGTTTTAAAAGTGTGCCTGCAATATCACCGTGATCATATTGCCGATAAGGAATAAATCAGTAATTTTTAATGTCACATTTTTGGGCCTTTCTGTGGCGACGTTAATGCATACATTTTTGTTTGTTTTTGTAATTCTCATTCCGAATGCCATTCCATTTTGCCGTTTTTGGCAGGCAAAGCCGCAAAGGGAGTCGGCAAAAACATCTATAAAAACCCCCCAATTTCTCTTTTCTTTCTTCCCCTTTTTCCTTCTTTGTTTTTTTTTTCCTTGCATTTTTGTCATTCATCACATTTAGTGAGTTTTTTGGCAATCATTCTTGTCTGAATCTATTCTTAATTTAAGAAAAAATTTGATCTCTTAAATGAAAACTCTATACGAGAAATATAGATATCTCTGAGCCAAGCATAATAGATTAGATGAATTCAGCATTTAAATGAAATCCATTTTTTGCTTCTTTCGTTTATTAAATCCAAATTTAACTGATTTAACGCTGGAAAAAAATATTTTAAATACATTTATGTCAAACATATTAAATAGATTTAACTGGATTTAATCTTAATTGAACCAAACAACATTTCGGATTTAAAAATATTTAGATTTACTAAATCATGATTTACCGTATTTAATAAATCTTATTTAACTTAAATCTTACTTGCAGCAAACATCCCCTAAAACATTGAGGAGATTAGGAGCAAATATTACAACGCACGATCAGAGATCATTGAAGTACCAAACATTATAAGGCACGATCAAAGGTCATCAACATATGAATCTTTGCACACATGTAATATTTTTTTAAGGAGAGGGANTGGCAATCATTCTTGTCTGAATCTATTCTTAATTTAAGAAAAAATTTGATCTCTTAAATGAAAACTCTATACAAGAAATATAGATATATATGTTGCTAGTTTAAGGGGGGTGTTTGGTAGTATACTTTTAAGAAGATTTAAGTTAGATTTAACCTAAATCCAGCCGAGCATAATAGATTAGATGAATTCAGCATTTAAATGAAATCCATTTTTTGCTTCTTTCGTTTATTAAACCCAAATTTAACTGATTTAACGCTGGAAAAAAAATATTTTAAATACATTTATGTCAAACACATTAAATAGATTTAACTGGATTTAATCTTAATTGAACCAAACAACAATTCGGATTTGATAATATTTAGATTTACTAAATCATGATTTAGCAGATTTAGTAAATTTTATTTAACTTAAATCCTACTTGCAGCAAACATCCCCTAAAACAGTGAGGAGATTAGGAGCAAATATTACAACGCACAATCGGAGACCATTGATGTACCAAACATTACAAGTCACGATCAGATGTCATCAACACATGCATCTTTGCACAAATGTAATATTTTTTTATGGAGAGGGGGGAGGAAAAGAAGAATATTAAGAATTTGAAATTTGAACTCATGATTCGGTGCTGTCTTGTCTTGTCTGTGCTTGTTCCGTATTTAAAATGATTTTAGGAACTTTCGCCTAAACTTCTCGAACTGTAAGGGATGAAGGCACATAAGGCCAAGCCTATAGGATTGTTCTCTTCTCGCAAGTCCCTGATTTCTGCATCTCATTACTCAGATGGAGCAAGAAATTGCTGTTGTAGTCTGAATTTACGGCTGCTAAAATTGTATTTACTATAGAAGTGTACAAAGCAAATCAAGAGAGGAAAAGAAAAAACACTCAATAGGAGAACATTGGAAGGTCATTTGTCATTAGTTTTTACAATAATGAGTCACTCAANCTGAATTTACGGCTGCTAAAATTGTATTTACTATAGAAGTGTACAAAGCAAATCAAGAGAGGAAAAGAAAAAGCACTTATAGAGATAGAGAGGAGTAGGATGGCAATAGAGAAGAACATTGGAAGGTCATTTGTTATTAGTTTTTACAATAATGAGTCACTCATAATGTACATGGAATGTTTTACATATTATTAATTTGTTTTTCTTCAAAAGTAATTGAAGTAAATATCATTTTCCAAGAGCATGAAAATTATTTTTTATTATTTAATATCCGGGTATAATGAAAAATAAATACTTCTAAGATAAAATAAATTTCTGATGAAAATAAAAAAAAAATTCTTCAAAACAAATTTGTAAATTAAAGTAATGCCCATTCAATAACAATTAAAATTAGATATATATATCATTTAATACTAATTATGGGGTTATTTGGTCGACTGCAAAAGGAGTGCACTGCATTATTCTTATAAGTGTTTTGAAAATTTTACATGTTTGGTAGGAATAATTATAAATTGAGTATTGTTTTGTGCTAGAAAATTCTTGATGAAAAGATTTTATGTCTTAGCTTAGTATAATTTCTTAGCGCACACACAGATAAAAGTGTAGGTGACAAATCGATTTTCTATGTGGAAAATCCCTATAAGAGGAAAATTCACAGGGTCTCGCCCAGTCAAATTAATCCACAGGTCCACTCTTCTTACGAATCAAAGAAAGTGTGATTAGCCACCTGCTTTATTTTCATTCTTCTCCAAATTAAACAAAAGAATATGAAATCATACATTTATTTTATATAAAATCAAATTNTTCACAGGGTCTCGCCCAGTCAAATTAATCCACAGGTCCACTCTTCTTACGAATCAAAGAAAGTGTGATTAGTCACCTGCTTTATTTTCATTCTTCTCCAAATTAAACAAAAGAATATGAAACCATACATTTATTTTATATAAAATCAAAGCATTCCAAAATATTCAAATATAATATATTAATTATGCATTACATTCATTTTCTATTACATTACATTACAAAAAGCCTAAAATCAATTATTTATTTTCTTAATATGCATAACATACAACCTTATTCAAGTTAAAAACAGTATTTAAAATTAAATATTTAGCTCTCAAGAAGATAAGTCAACGTTTATGTGGAGGAGTCTCCTTCCATACAAAAACAAAAAAAANCAAATTACTCCAAAATATTCAAATAAAATATATCAATTATGCATTACATTCATTTTCTATTACATTACATTACAAAAAACCTAAAATCAATTATTTATTTTCTTAATATGCATAACATACAACGTTATTCAAGTTAAAAACAGTATTTAAAATTAAATATTCAGCTCTCAAGATTCAAGAAGATAAGTCAACGTTTATGTGGAAGGGTCTCCTTCCATACAAAAACCAAAAATAATGTTGCTAGAAATTGAAGGCAAATGGCCATTGAAAGAAAAAAAATAATATAATAGATGCAGCCATTGATGCTATCTTCTAAGCTACGCATTTGCAATTCAATGAACCATCCTTTTGTTTTTAATTTCACTTCAAAAGGAAGCCCATTGACGAACAAAAATACATTTTATAGCCCTCTTNTAATAGATGCAGCCATTAATGCTATCTTCTAAGCTACGCATTTGCAATTCAATGAACCATCCTTTTGTTTTTAACTTCACTTCAAAAGGATGCCTATTGACGAACAAAAATACATTTTATAGCCCTCTGGAAATTTAAAAAATAATTAGTGTTCATTTATACCATATTTTGTAATTATTTTTGTCACCCGAACATAAATATAATGGTATTATTTATTTATTCTTTCAACCAATATGCTATGCATTTGGAGAAAATATTACATCAGGAGTCTTGATGTAGTTTCATGTGCGGATTGTAGTATTTAGGTGTTATTGATAGTATTGTACTATTTTTTTATCAAAATAACATCACAATACTACCAATAATACAAAAATAATCCCATAATACAACCAATAACATCATCCGCATCTAATCCGAATGTAATGTTATTTTTCATGCAAATATTATAATGATCAATTTTGCGATTGTGCATGCCCTAATGATAAGTGCTGATCTTCAATCATTTCAAATAACTTGCTACATATTGGAGAGCTTTACAACAACCAGTTTTGTGATTGCAGGTTCGGATCATAAATGTAAATTTCACTCAATAGTCTAAATGGAAGTTACGAGAGTTGACTAAGTGCCCGTTTGGGGCAGCTTATTAAAAGCGGTGGCCGTTTGAAAATGCCGCAATGGCGTTTGGATGAAGTGTTCCCATGAGCGTTCTTGTACCGCTGATACGCAGTATTAGAGGAAATAGGCGAACTCTCACAAGCTCCGCTCCCTTCGCATCATGCGTTTAGTTCGTGTGTTAGGGTGAAAAAGAACTCTCGTGCCCCACTCCGGCCCCCCTCGCCCTTGCCTTCGACCCCGCATCCTGCACCCCTCTGCTCTCCCTCGCCCTTGCCCTCCCCAATTTGCGGGTCTTCTCGCCTTCTTCCTCTTCTCCGCAGCTTATCGCCGCTCATCCGCAAGAGTCGAGAGATCGAGATCGACAGAAAGAAAGAGGCGAGTGTCAACAATGGCGGAAGGTTCAGGGCTGCGATGGGCGCAGGTGCGTCGAGACGGAGAAGCGGCACAGAAGATCGGATTTCCCTGTGCATTTCTTGTCCGCGAGGCTCCTCCTCACCAAAATTCCATCACCATAGACTCTCTTTCTCTGCATTTTCCCTATCTTTACATATTCCCTGCTTTGCATTCAGATTGATCCGTTTTTCTTCCAACGAAATTGTTTTATCATAGTTTACAAATTTGTTTTTCCAGTTTTCAATCCATAGATGTTTGATCTCACTGCTTATTAGGATTTTATTTTATATATTTAATTGATTTTTTTTTTCAAAATGAAGAAATTCTTGTTAGGATTTTATTTTATTGTGAACTTCATTATTTATGTGAGAATCTCAATACTGGAGATGGGTACAATTTCAAATTTTTTTTATGCTTTTTTGATTAACGGGAATCAAACATTAGATTTTGGAATGTAATGTACAATAGATTATAAGAAATGTTAGAATGGATGAAATGATGGGGCGCTCGGCTTGTTCCCTATTTTATGTTAGACAGTGGAATTGGTCTAATATCAACCAATACTATATTTTTGTATTGATTCGCAATGTGATATTCTTGCTATTCTGCTTTATCTATTCTTGATTGGTGTGATTTAAAGAGCAAAATCATATATACAATTCTGCAGTGTTGTCAATTCTACAAAACTTCAAAAGGTTGGTTTTTCTTAAAGTTTATGGTCAGCCTTGATGGGGAAGTTGTTTCTTGCTTTCCTCGGGTTGAATAAGTGCTTCATGTAGGTAGACTTCTGGGATTTGCTATGATAATTTGTGGTTTTTGTTTAATCTATTTTTATGCTCTTTCAGTTCTGTTGCAAACAATTTCACCAAACAGGGGTAGAATGATCATTTATCTAGCAACAACTATCAATAAACTATTATGAATAAGCTCCTCCAAACAGCAAACCAGCTTATTCTGATAATCTGCACATTATCAGATAATCAGAATAATCTGCTTATCAGCATATTATAAATAATCAACCGCTGCCCCAAACAGACCCTAAAGGTCTAATATATAGCTTTTGTGGTTGTTTAAGATGGTTAATGTAGTTTTGTCATTTTATTTCACGAAAGAGGTTCATAAATTCTATGTTTGACATTGTAAGATCAGCAAAAATAATCAGAAAACAATCAGTAGGTGATGGTCAGGCAGAAAACAATAAGTAGACGTACTAGAGTTTTTATGTGGAAAACTTAGAAAAGAAAAAAATCACCTGACCTCANTATAATGGTATTATTTATTTATTCTTTCAACCAATATGCTATGCATTTGGAGAAAATATTACATCAGGAGTCCTGATGTAGTTTCATGTGCGGATAGTAGTATTTAGGTGTTATTGGTAGTATTGTGGTGTTATTTTGATAATCCCACAACACCACCAATAACATCATCCGCATCTAATCCGATTGTAATATTATTTTTCATGCAAATATTATAATGATCAATATTGTGATTGTGCATGCCCTAATGATAAGTGCTGATCTTCAATCATTTCAAACAACTTGCTACATATTGGAGAGCTTTACAACAACCAGTTTTGTGATTGCAGGTTCGGATCATAAATGTAAATTTCACTCAATAGTCTAAATGGAAGTTACGATAGTTGACTAAGTGCCCGTTTGGGGCAGCTTATTGGGAGCGGTGGCCGTTTGAAAATGCCGCAATGGCGTTTGGATGAAGTTCCCATGAGCGTTCTCGTACCGCTGATACGCAGTATTAGAGGAAATAGGCGAACTCTCACAAGCTCCGCTCCCTTCGCATCATGCGTTTAGTTCGTGTGTTAGGGTGAAAAAGAACTCTCGTGCACCACTCCGGCCCCCCTCGCCCTTGCCTTCGACCCCGCATCCTGCGCCCCTCTGCTCTCCCTCGCCCTTGCCCTCCCCAATTTGCGGGTCTTCTCACCTTGTTCCTCTTCTCCGCAGCTTATCGCCGCTCATCCGCAAGAGTCGAGAGATCGAGATCTAGAGAAAGAAAGAGGCTAGTGTCAACAATGGCGGAAGATTCAGGGCTGCGATTGGCGGAGGTGCGTCGAGACGGAGAAGCGGCGCAGAAGATCGGATTTCCCTGTGCATTTCTTGTCCGCGAGGCCCCTCCTCACCAAAATTCCATCACCATAGACTCTCTTTCTCTGCATTTTCCCTATCTTTACATATTCCCTGCTTTGCATTCAGATTGATCCGTTTTTCTTCCAACGAAATGTTTTATCATAGTTTACAAATTTGTTTTTCCAGTTTTCAATCCATAGATGTTTGATTTCACTGCTTATTAGGATTTTATTTTATATATTTAATTGATTTTTTTTTCAAAATGAAGAAATTCTTGTTAGGATTTTATTTTATTGTGAACTTCATTATTTATGTGAGAATCTCAATACTGAAGATAGGTACAATTTCAATTTTTTTATGCTTTTTTAATTAACGGGAATCAAACATTAGATTTTGGAATGTAATGGACAATAGTTTATAAGAAATGTTAGAATGGATGAAATGATGGGGTGCTCGGCTTGTTCCCTATTTTTTGTTAGACAGTGGAATTGGTCTAATATCAATCAATACTATATTTTTGTATTGATTCACAATGTGATATTCTTGCTATTCTGCTTTATCTATTCTTGATTGGTATGATTTAAAGAGCAAAATCATATATACAATTCTACAGTGTTGTCAATTCTACAAAACTTTAAAAGATTGGTTTTTCTTAAAGTTTATGGTGAGCCTTAATGGGGAAGTTGTCTCTTGCTTTCCTCGGGTTGAATAAGTGCTTCATGTAGGTAGACTTCTGGGATTTGCTATGATAATTTGTGGCTTCTGTTTTATCTATTTTTATGCTCTTTCAATTCTGTTGCAAACAATTTCACTAAACAGGGGTAGAATGATCATTTATCTAGCAACATCTATCAATAAATTATTCTGAATAAGCTCCTCCAAACAGCAAACCAGCTTATTCTGGTAATCTGCACATTATCAGATTATCAGAATAATCTGCTTATCAGTAGATTATAAATAATCAATCGCTGCCCCAAACAGACCCTAAAGGTCTAATATATAGCTTTTGTGGTTGTTTAAGATGGTTAATGTAGTTTTGTCATTTTATTTCACGAAAGAGGTTCATAAATTCTATGTTTGACATTGTAAGATCAGCAAAAATAATCAGAAAACAATCAGTAGGTGATGGTCAGGCAGAAAACAATGAGTAGACGTACTAAAGTTTTTATGTGGAAAACTTAGAAAAGAAAAAAATCACCTGACCTCGCCCGATCCAAAAAATTCACTATGAATTGATGATTTCACACACAAGTTATTGACCCACATGTGGAAGAGGACTATACAGTTTCTCAAGTTACAACATATATTGCACAGTTGTTAGAGGTGATTGCAATTGATAATAGTAGCTAGGAATCAAATATTCTATTTTTGAGGCGTGTTGCTACTTAGTGTTGGAACTAACACTTCTCTATTGAGATTTCCCTGTTCCAACACATACGCTGTGATTTTGTCGCACACATTGTGGCTCTGTAAGGAGTAGCACTAAGATTTCACCATAAGGAGCAAGTGGCGGTTCATGGTGGTTGATGACAACCGGTGAGTGGTGTTTAATAGTAGTCAGCATTAGTAGGATCANTGTTGCTACTTAGTGTTGGAACTAACACTTCTCTATTGAGATTTCCCTGTTCCAACACATACGCTGTGATTTAGTCGCACACATTGTGGCTCTGTAAGGAGTAGCACTCAGATTTCACCATAAGGAGCAAGTGGCGATTCATGGTGGTTGATGACAACCGGTGAGTGGTGTTTAACAGTAGTCAGCATTAGCAGGATCGAACATCGTTCACTGAACCTTTGGTGCAAAACAATAGGTTTCCACTTCTCCTCCTCCAAGCTCTGGTATATCTTTGGCTTCAGGTATAGGACCTTTCTCAAGAAGGGAGTATGGCCCTATTTATAGTCAAAGTTGCAAATAATGAATGAATTTAAATNCACTGAACCTTTGGTGCAAAACAATAGGTTTCCACTTCTCCTCCTCCAAGCTCTGGTATATCTTTGGCTTCACGTATAGGTCTTTTCTCAAGAAGGGAGTATGGCCCTATTTATAGTCAAAGTTGCAAATAAGGAATGAATTTAAACCACTCTATCAAACGGTCTGAAAGGATTTCATTGATGAGGCGATGTTCTAGAGATATTTAAATATTATAAAGATATTAAAATCAAGCGATCTTAGACACCGGATTTTTCTCGTCCAGCACTTGATTTAACTATAACTTTGTCATAATTGAAATCCATTTGACCTTTCAAAACGAATTGATCGAGGCTTGATTCAACTCGGACTAGATCAATTTTGCCACCATTGAGTCCGTCTAATCCAGTTTGGTTATAAGTTTGTTGAAATCGGGTTTTTGATGATTTTTAATTGAAATATGAATATTTTTTGTTCGCAAATTATCCTTAAGATTTATATTATATCTCTAAATATGTGTCACAAAATGAAAATTTGTTAATAAAAATTTGTTGACAGTGTATCATATCAATTTAAGGTTACTTGTTGTGGGACATACAATTGTTGAATGATGTAGTTATCTGTAATTTTTGGACATTATATAAATAAGAAGACTTATCATAGCGATATATTTCTCCATTATTTTATTTGNATATTATATCTCTAAATATGTGTCACAAAATGAAAATTTGTTAATAAAAATTTGTTGACAGTGTATCATATCTATTTAAGGTTACTTGCTGTGGGACATACAATTGTTGAATGATGTAGTTATCTGTAATTTTTGGATATTATATAAATAAGAAGACTTATCATAGCGATATATTTCTCCATTATTTTATTTAAGCTAACGTTATATGCGGGCTAGCGTTATATAAGCCCAACTCTACTTTCTGATATTTTATTTAATGTTCTATGGGCCATCTAAACTAGAGGGAACTGTACCGGTATTGGGCCTACTGATTCTTCCTGTTGTGGTTTAGAAAACTCANTTATTTGAGCTAACGTTATATGCGGGCTAGCGTTATATAAGCCCAACTCTACTTTCTGATATTTTATTTAATTTTCTATGGGCCATCTAAACTAGAGGGAACTGTACCGGTATTGGGCCTAGTTATTCTTCCTGTTGTGGTTTAGAAAACTCTAGGAAAAACTAAAATTGGCTTTAATTTCTTAATTTATTGCCCATAACAGCTTTTCAACTTCACTTATTCTATAGGCTATATATATATATATATATATATATATATATAT
>JXCR01086546.1:32252-52570 GCA_002079205.1 Phalaenopsis hybrid cultivar | reverse complement strand
TTTATTTTTCGAAAAAACTATTTAGAAAATTGAGCATATATAATTCTGCATTCATAGGGTGAAAAATTAACCCTATCCGTTGCGAGAAATTATTGCGGACACCTCTTGTATCTCCGATCTCAATCGTAGATCACGGTGATCTACGGTCAGGATTATTTTTCGTTTTTTTTTTTAAATTTAGGTGAGGCCCACCGAAATAAATCGGAACCGTGGATCAGGTGATTTACGGTCCGGATCGGACACCGCACACAAACTACGTGCACGCTTGCGTGCGGTGTCGATCCGTATGGAATAATTTTTCCTCCGTTACATTTTTTTCTTTAATTCTTATTTAAATGAATGTCATAGAATTTTATGCATTCATATTTTTAATAGTCAATATTTAATATTTTGCTTCAAATTACTTCTTTATCGTTGCACAAAAACCTAACACATTTTCAAATAATAAAAAAAAAAGTGAATGAGAGCGAGAAAATTTGAAAAAAAGAAAAAAACACAGAGCTTAATCTATTTAAAATAATTCACCACA
Organism: Phalaenopsis hybrid cultivar; assembly: GCA_002079205.1. NCBI lineage: Eukaryota > Viridiplantae > Streptophyta > Magnoliopsida > Asparagales > Orchidaceae > Phalaenopsis > Phalaenopsis hybrid cultivar. The sequence continues at coordinate 52,041 of JXCR01086546.1, read as the reverse complement.
TGTTCACTCCTCAGTTATATTAAGAAAATTAAAATTATTAAATTAATCCTTATAATTGTATGACAACAGTTCATCGATAATACTAGTAGTCTTACTGTAATGAATATAGTTCTAGTTGATAGCAGGCTATAAGGGACATATTCGATAGCAATAGATGGTGTAGTCCATCGTGAACCTTGGAGGTGGTGGTTTTATCGCCAGCTGTTCGTATAAGTCGTAGTTGAAAGCAGTGGTGGTAGTCAGTGGTGTGGGTCGCAAATGGTCGATTTATGACCTTTGGTTGGCCATAGAGGCTTTAGTAGGAAGTTGTGGAAGCTGTGAGTCATGTAGGTCGTAGTTGGTCACGCAGGTCGCGTCAATGAGTTGTGATGACGCGTCCACAAAGGCCGGAGTCGAGAGCTACACGAGCTATGGACCATGAAGGTCGTATTTGCTCTCGTAGGTCATAGTTGGTCAAGTGTGTTGTAGTGGTGAGCTGTGATGACGTTCGTAGATTGCAGGGGGCTGGAGTCAGGAGTTGCACGAGCTGTGAACCGTGTAAGTTATAGTTGATCACATAGACCATCCTGGTGAGCTATGATGAAGTTGGTAGGCCCACGTAGGCCGTAGTTAATTATGAAGGTTGTAGTGATGAGCTGTGATGATATCCGTTTATCANCTCTTCTACTATGTTTGAGTTATTACATTCCGACATATGTGAGCCTTCCTCAATTATAGTTTATCAGGGATATAAAGAATATGTATTATTCATTAACGATTACTTTCATTTCTCCTAATCATTAGCACCGCAAAAGTTACTCCCAACAGTATAGTACCCTACAAAACGAGCAAATATTACATACATTCAGCATGTATATCTCGAACTATATTTGTACAAAGCGATCATCATTTTTTCTTCTTCGCATATCTAAGCCGTGGACGTCAGCCAAACCCTAATCCCTAATTTTCCTTCAAAAATACAGGGCTAAATAAGCAACAAGCGAGTTCATTGTCAATTTTGTCAGTCTTATTTTCCAGCTGCTGAGCCACGTAGAATTGCAAATTTTCGGAAAATTAGTTCTATAAAACAAAACTAGAGCAAGGCTGACCGGTAGTTAGAACCCACCACAGACCTGGACTTCTCATTCTGTTGGGAAGTTGACCGGCCCGGTCGGGCGATGCAGCCCCGATCAGCCGGTTACCCCGCGCCCGATCGAACGGTCAAGATAAATTACTGACATTGACTTTCATAAGATTAAATCTATTGCCGTCGCATCGATGCACGACTTCGTAGCTTCCACGGATTAATTAATTTTATTATGGCATCAAAATTAATAGTCAACGAAAGATTTATTAAGAATCTCTTTTCTCGGGAAAAATTAGAAAAAAGAAACTGCCGTGAGGACGAAGCAAGGTTGGACCAATTAGAGCCGTCTGATGGTTGTACTTTATTCGATCGGAACCGTCCGTCAGTTCGCGGCAGGCTTTAACGGCACGTTGAGTGTTTAGTTCATTGACTTTTTTTGTCTGTTTCTTTGATTTGACTTTTACTTTCTAAACCTTTATGTTGGCTTCTTCTGGAGTCCACCTGCCGCATTAGTAAAATTACGTTAAAGTCAGAAATAGCGGGCCCCATGATAAAAGACTGAATCAGTTTTTTTTTTTTTTTGTATTTATTTATTTTTCGAAAAAACTATTTAGAAAATTGAGCATATATAATTCTGCATTCATAGGGTGAAAAATTAACCCTATCCGTTACGAGAAATTATTGCGGACATCTCCTGCATCTCTGATCTCAAACCGTAGATCACGGTGATTTACGGTCAGGATTAATTCCGTTTAAAAAAAAAAAATTTTAGGTGAGGCCCACCGAAATACATCGGGACCGTGGATCAGATGATTTACGGTCCGGATCGGACACCGCACGCAAGCTGCGTGCAGTGTCCGATCCGTATGGAATAATTTTTCCTCCGTTACATTTTTTTTCTTTAATTTTTATTTAAATGAATGTCATAGAATTTTATGCATTCATATTTTTATTAGTCAATATTTAATATTTTGCTTCAAATTACTTGTTTATCGTTGCACAAAAACCTAACACATTTTCAAATAATAATAAAAAAATAAATGAGAGCGAGAAAATTTGAAAAAAAGAAAAAAACACAGACCATAATCTATTTAAAATAACTCACCACATGTTCACTCCTCAGTTATATTAAGAAAATTAAAATTATTAAATTAATCCTTATAATTGTATGACAACAGTTCATCGATAATACTAGTAGTCTTACTGTAATGAATATAGTTCTAGTTGATAGCAGGCTATAAGGGACATATTCGATTGCAATGGATGGTGTAGTCCATCGTGAACCTTGGAGGTGGTGGTTTTAACACCAGCTTCTCGTATAAGTCGTAGTTGAAAGCAGTGGTGGTAGTCAGTGGTGTGGGTCGCAAATGGTCGATTTATGACCTTTGGTTGGCCATAGAGGCTTTAGTAGGAAGTTGTGGAAGCTGTGAGTCATGTAGGTCGTAGTTGGTCACGCAGGTCGCGTCAATGAGTTGTGATGACGCGTCCACAAAGGTCGGAGTCGAGAGCTACACGAGCTATAGACCATGAAGGTCGTATTTGCTCTCGTAGGTCATAGTTGGTCAAGTGTGTCGTAGTGGTGAGCTGTGATGACGTTCGTAGATTGCAGGGGGCTGGAGTCAGGAGCTGCACGAGCTGTGAACCGTGTAAGTTATAGTTGATCACATAGATCATCCTGGTGAGCTATGATGAAGTTGGTAGGCCCACGTAGGTCGTAGTTAATTATGAAGGTTGTAGTTATGAGCTGTGATGATATCCGTTTATCGNTTGTGTCGCCTTTTTGGTGTGATTTTTTCTCGATTTATTTTTCGCTTTATTGCCGTCGTTTTTTCATAACAAAAAGTGGGGTCTATTTATATTTTTTAGGATCATTTTAATCATTTTAGCAAAATTTTCTAAAACATTCCATTAGATGATACATATTAATTTCATTTATTATAGATTAATTTATCAACATTTAAATGATTTAATGACCTAATGACTAGGTAATTTTGGGCACCTTAAATTTATATCATTGAGGTAGTTAGTTAAACTATATGCATATAAGATCGAAGCTCGTTTGGTCATTCAGTTAATTAATATAAAAAAAAGTTTTTATATATGCTTCAAGTGTTTGATTTAGGCTCATTTACTATCAGAGTACATTACATTTTGTGATGTTAGGTACATCTTATCCAAATATTTAGTTCAATCGTAAGTTTGCTAAATTAGAGTTTAAATGATTCTAAATTTCATTACTATTTTACATTAGGATCCATGCTTGACCAAATGAATTTTCTGATGATATGTTAAATTTCCTTCTTTTGCTTTTTTTTTTTTTTTGAAATGAAGAAATTATCTCATAACGTTGCCAACAGTCGAAGTGATTTGGGTCCAAACTACGTGCATCACAACATCAATATGTCATTTGTGCCTTCATAAGGACCCCTCTTTAGGTAATTTTAATGCTCAAAATGTAACCAAATTGGCATTATTTGGATCAATTTCTTCGGTTTTCTGCGTGTTTTCACATTTAATCATGCAAAGTCGCATCCCTCTCTTCCCTGTTCTCGCCATATCCAATCGACTCTTTTTGGGGACTATATATCTGAGAGTCAACATCAGTACACTTTAATTTATACATTTATTGTATTAATAAAAGCATTAAAATTCTTATTCCAAAAATTCCGCTATTTTTTTTCAAGTTCTAATTGTAGATTTTGAAATTACTTTAGGGTGAGTAATATGAAAGTTTGGGAGAATTTTATGTGTATCAAATGTGCATGATATTTCCTTTACAATTATTTATGTGATTTTTATATTTTTTTCATGTATATAAAGGTGATCCTAAGGAGATCCCATGACGAATTCCCTTAACCTGACAACTATGTGCCAAGTAGGTGGCGCATAGGTGTCACTCTTTCTAATTGGCGCGCGATCTTCACACATTGGGCGCATATGCGGCAACAAGGGGGCACCTATGCGCCGCTATAAGCGCCCCATCTAGAACTGGGTGCGCCAAACCCTAGAGACCACCACCTCTAGGGTTGGGCGCAACTTTTGGGCGCTTAAGCTCCCATGGGTGGCGCATATGTGCAGCCCTGTAAAAGTGGAAACTCCATTTTTGAGTTTTGGGGTCTGGCTTCGTATCTATGTCAAGACATTTCATAGACCACTTCGACAAACCCTAGACAACCAAAAAGCTTCAAGGGATGAAAGTAGGTCGTCCCTATGTCAAAGCGAACTGTGGGGGTGCACCTAATCTGGCGAAATGTCGTCCAGAGGTTGGATACAACCCAGACGTTCAAAACCCATAATTTTCACCCGGAGGTCCATAGCGATGTTTTCATTGATCCAAATGCCAAAAAAAATTGTGCATCCCTAAAATACAACCCGAAAATACAAGAAATAAACATTTTAGGTGTTTCAAAATGAGTTTTTGGTGTCGAAGGGTGACCCGGGCCCCCTGAAGGGTAAAATTGGTCTAAACCCTAATTTCTCCAAAAAGTGCGTCGAGACTCATGGCGAGTACCCTTGGCCTCAGAAGAGCCTGGATTGATCTATTTGGGCCCCCCAACATCAGAACATATGTAAAACATGTATGGCATCTTGGCTAACACCAAACTACCGTGAAGTTTGTTGTAGTGCGTGCAGGAGGGATCCATGACTTATCTTGCTCCCGGGGGCCGGAGAGGGGGATTGTGGGCTCTGAACTGATACAGAGGGAGCTCTAAATGCTAGCATGGACATTAAACAAATTCAATGTCCTGAGTAAGCCCGCTCAATTGCGGATTTTCTCGGGTAAGAGTGAATCGTTGCAAACCTTGGCTTCCTGCCACGAACACATACCGGATGTCTCAGATGGGTGTCTTGAGCAACGAAATGCTATGAATGAGTTGTGAGTTGTTTGGAGCTAATCAAGGAGACAACTTACACACGTGACATCAAAAATTGACACAACAATGATATCTAGATTCTGGAGCTTCTTCACATCAAACAACAAATCAGGATCATTAATGACAATCACATCCATATTGCGGTTGCGGACCTGTAAAGGTTACAAGGTGTGATGCGAATTTTAATCCTATCGCTCTCAAAAGGTCAAGGTTTGCTCCCAACCCAAAATTGCAAGTTAAAATTATCCCATCTCAACAATGCTCCAAAACTATCTCATAACATAATTTTATTGCACCGTCTTGCTGTTGATAATAACTGTTGCATTTCTTTTGATGCTCATGGATTCTTCAACAAGGATTGGGACACCACTACTCTTTTTCTAGCAAGAAAAAACTCGAATAGGTTATACATCATCACAATACCACACACACATGCTCTCAAGTCCACCGTTTCCTCCCCAAGTCTATGACATCAAAGGTTGGGGCATCCCTATCATAACATTCAATAAGTCATCTTCAAGCTCCACCACACAATCTCTACATTCAGTTATAGCAACATCTATCATCCATCCCAACCATCCAAGAGCCGCAAACTACTGTTGCTCTTCTAGTATGTTTGAGTTATTACATTCCGACATATGTGAGCCTTCCCCAATTATAGTTTATCAGGGATATAAAGAACATGTATTATTCATCAACGATTACTTTCATTTCTCCTAATCATAACACTGCAAAAGTTACTCCCAACAGTACAGTGCCCTACAAAACGAGCAACTTTTACATACATTCAGCAAATATATCTCGAACAATATTTGTACAAAGCAGTCATCAATTTTTTCTTCTTCACATATCTAACCCGAGGACGTCAGTCAAAACCCTAATCCCTAATTTTTCTTCAAAAATACAGGGATACAGGGCTAAATAAGCAACAAACGAGTTCAATGTCAATCTTGTTAGTCCTATTTTCCTGCTGGTGAGCCATGTAGAATTGCAAATTTTCGGAAAATTAGTTCTATAAAACAAAACTAGAGCAAATGCTGACCGGTAGTTAGGACCCACCACAGACCTGGACTTCTCATTCTGTTGAGAAGTTCTGGCGACGCAGCCCCGATCAGCCGGTTACCCCGCGCCCGATCGAACGGTCAGGATGAATTACTGACATTGACTTTCGTAAGATTAAATCTATTGCCGTCGCATCGATGCACGACTTCGTAGCTTCTACGGATTGATTAATTTTATTATGANCAAAACGAGCAAATATTACATACATTCAGCATGTATATCTCGAACTATATTTGTACAAAGCGATCATCATTTCTTTCTTCTTCACATATTTAAGCCGTGGACGTCGGTCAAAACCCTAATCCCTAATTTTTCTTCAAAAATACAGGGCTAAATAAACAAGCGAGTTCATTGTCAATCTTGTCAGTCTTATTTTCCAGCTGAGCCATGTAGAATTGCAAATTTTCGGAATATTAGTTCTATAAAACAAAACTAGAGCAATGCTGACCGGTAGTTAGGACCCACCACAGACCTGAACTTCTCATTGTGATGAGAAGTTGACCGGCCCGGTCGGGCGATGCAGCCCCGATCAGCCGGTTACCCCGCGCCCGATCGAACGGTCAAGATAAATTACTGACATTGACTTTCATAAGATTAAATCTATTGCCGTCGCATCGATGCACGACTTCGTAGCTTCCACGGATTAATTAATTTTATTATGGCATCAAAATTAATAGTCAACGAAAGATTTATTAAGAATCTCTTTTCTCGGGAAAAATTAGAAAAAAGAAACTGCCGTGAGGACGAAGCAAGGTTGGACCAATTAGAGCCGTCTGATGGTTGTACTTTATTCGATCGGAACCGTCCGTCAGTTCGCGGCAGGCTTTAACGGCACGTTGAGTGCTTAGTTCATTTGACTTTTTTTGTCTGTTTCTTTGATTTGACTTTTACTTTCTAAGCCTTTATGTTGGCTTCTTCTGGAGTCCAGCTGCCGCATTAGTAAACTTATCTTAAAGTCAGACATAGCGGGCCCCATGATGAAAGACTGAATCAGTTTTTTATTTATTTATTTATTTATTTATTTATTTATCGAAAAAACTCTTTAGAAAATTGAGCATATATAATTCTGCACTCATAGGGTCAAAAATTAAACCTCTCCGTTACATTTTTTTTTTCTTTAATTTTTATTTAAATGAATGCCATAAATTTTTATTTAAATGAATGTCATACACATGTTCACTCCTCGCTTATATTAAAAAAAATAAAATTATAAAATTGATCATTATAATTGTATCACAATAGTTCATCGATAATACTAGTAGTCTTACTGTAATGAATATAGCTCTAGTTGATAGCAGGTTGTAAGAGACGTATTTGATTGCAATGGATGGTGTAGTCTATCGTGAACCTTGGAGGTGGTGGTTTTAACGTCAGCTTCTCGTATAAGTTGTAGTTGAAAGCAGTGGTAGTAGTCAGTGGTGTGGGTCGCAGATGGTCGATTTATGAGCTTTGGTTGGCCATAGAGGCTTTAGTAAGAAGTTGTGGTCGCGACAATGAGTTGTGATGACGCAGCCACAAAGGTTGGAGTCGAGAGCTACACGAGTTATGGACCATGAAGGTCGTATTTGCTCTCGTAGATCATAGTTGGTCAAGTGTGTCGTAGTGGTGAGCTGTGATGACGTTCGTAGGTTGCAGGGGGGCTGGAGTCGGGAACTGCACGAGCTGTGGACCGTGTAAGGTGTAATTGATCACATAGACCATCCTGGTGAGTTATGATGAAGTTGGTAGGCCGCAGATCTTGGTTAGAGTAACGAGCTACATGAGTTGTAAACCACGTAGGTCGTAGTTAATTACGAAGGTTGTAGTGGTGAGTCGTGATGATATTCGTTTGTCGCAAGGACCAGAGTCAGTAGTTGCATGAGTTGTGAATCATATAAATCATAGTTGGCCATATAGGTCATTATTAGCCATCTAGGCCATAGTTGTGTGTTGTGATGTGACTTCTGTAAGCCACAAAAACCAGAGTCGGTAGCTAAGAGGGAGCTTTAAGAGTTTGGAGAAATTCATCATCTTTGGGGTGCATTTTTATACCATCTTCAGGAGTATAGAGTTCGCATTATTAAACCGTTAACGATTCATGTCATTGCATCCTATTTGGGGGCATTATTACACCGCCTTTAGGAGATATCATTGTGATGTATGTGGGGTGTGTTGTTAAACCATAATTGGGGTGTGTCATGGCAACATATTTTGAAAATATCGTTGCGTCATATGTGGGTTAGTTTGTTAAACTGTTATTGAAGTGTGCACCGTATTCAGATGCATTGTTACACCATATTCAAGAGTTCTCTGTGCGTTGTATGTGAGGTGTGTTGTTACATCAATATCGAGTAGTGTCATTGCACCGAATTAGGGAGCATTATTACATCGTCTTCTTCGAAAGACATCATTACATTGTATGTGGGGTATGTCGATACACCATTATTGGTGGTCATTGTTGCACAATATTTGAGGCGTGTTGTACTACAAAATTTCTTGTCACTTTGAAATGTGCGTCAAGATTTTGTAGTGTAAGTTGATATATGAACGTCTTGAAGGAATATTTTTTCCTGAAAAATAAGATTCATATTAAATTCACCCATGCCCTAATTTATTTTCTCTAGAAAAAAAAAACTATAAGATGAGTCATGCTCCATGTCTCATGCCTCCCCATATTTTATATCATTTAATTTTCTAGCTATTGACTCTAACATTAGTTATAATGATCACCATAATTAGTGCTCATAATTTTCTTTGTTGTTATTATTATAAAGTATTAATTATGTAACTAAACTCAAGAATATATTTTAATAATTTATGTTGAAAAAAATACTAAATATTAATAATCATAATCTAATCCTCATTTTTTTAAAATATGAAGACCAATATCATTTAAATCATAACTTTTCTTAATCATTATATAATTTATCATTTTTAATATCAAATCTAAAAAAAAAAAAAAGAAAAATTTGTTAAAAAAATCGGAAAAATTAATTTGTACCCCATTTTAGGATTTTTATTAGTTGGTCAAGGTGTAAAAATAGGCATTTCTTAGCAATTAGTTACAAATAGTGATATTAAATTAAAATATTTTTTTTATATGTGAAACAAATTAAAATTTTAAATTAATTGGCGAATAAAAAATTAAAGAAAAGACACGAAAGTTCCACCAGTTGACCTTAAAGTAAGGAGTCGTATTGCCGGCCGTGTAGGGGCAAAATCACGAGTCTACTATCCATCAGACGGTCAGCATTTGGCCCGGTATCCAAGACTTTGATCAATCGGACGGCCAAAAAATTCAGACAAATTCCAAAGGTCTGACCGAACCTTTCACTTGCCCTCGCACATCACGTGGTCTGTGATGTAATCCAGACCGTCCATCCGTCAGTGCTTTCTTTTGACTATTTTCTCCCTCCTTCCCGCGACTTCCATTCTTCTGCATCTATATTTATAAAACCAGACCCTCTGCTCCTCCTCCACAAATCTCCTCCTCAACCGCTCTGAATCAACATGGCTGTTGATCTCATCGGATACACGAAGATGGAGGACAAAATTTCAGCTCAGGAGGTGGCGATCGCCGGGATTCGGAGCATGGAAAACCTAATTTTCCAACTCAACCAATACCATACATCATCGGCTTNGCTCCTCCTCCCCAAATCTCCTCCTCAACCGCTCTGAATCAACATGGCTGTTGATCTAATCGGATACGCGAAGATGGAGGACAAAATTTCAGCTCAGGAGGCGGCGATCGCCGGGATTCGGAGCATGGAAAACCTAATTTTCCAACTCAACCAATACCATACGTCATCGGCTTCAACTTTAGCTCGGATCTCCCCAGAAATGGCCGCGAGGCAAATCGATTGCAGAGAAATCACGGATCAAACCGTGTCTAAGTTCAAGAAGATGGTCTCTATTCTCAATCGCACCGGTCACGCACGCTTCCGCCGAGGCCCAACACCGCCGTCTCCATCACCTCCATCAACGCCGACGGATCCCGAAACCCCCATCATCCAACCGCTCGATTTCAACAAAACCAACCCCAACGGAAAATCCCTAAACGAAATCCCTTTTACCGCTGACAAGAGAAGCTTCACCATCTCCAAATCAAGGCCGATCTCCTCAGCAAATTCCTCGTTTATTTCATCAGTTACCGGAGACATAAGCGTATCGTACGGCCGCCAATCGTCCTCCGTCCACCACCCATCTGCTGCCGGAAAACCCCCTCTGTCTTCTGCGGCCATGAGGAAGCGCTGCCATGAACATGCTCAACCGGAGGATATCTCCGGCGCCGGCCGTTGTCACTGCACTAAGCGCATGTACGCCCCCAAATCATCACCATTGCTATCATATCCCCGATTCCCGCCGAACTGTATCTTATTCTTCCTCTTCTTCTTGCAGGAAGAATCGCGTTAAGTCCGTGATTCGCGTGCCGGCGATTAGCTCAAAGATTGCTGATATTCCGTCGGATGAGTATTCATGGCGGAAGTATGGGCAGAAACCCATCAAAGGCTCGCCGTACCCCAGGTAGGTTTTTTCCATCCATCCCTACGATGGTGATTTAACGGCTTTGATTGTGGGGGTAATCTTACCTTCTTCTTTCTGATAGGGGTTATTACAAGTGTAGCGGCGTGCGAGGCTGTCCGGCGAGGAAGCATGTGGAGCGCGCTACGGACGAACCTTCCATGCTTATCGTCACCTACGAAGGGGAACACATCCATTCCAAGCCGCTCGTTTTGGATCACCAACGCGTGATCTGAGCCGTTCGTCTTGTTCTAGATTATTTATTTTACTTTTGTGCAATCTGCAGTTTTTTTAATCGAATTAACAATGTTTTTCACCCTTTGGGAGTGGGGTGAGGTGTAAATAGCTCAAGAGTTTTGAAAAGAAACAGTATATTTGATTTCTGGTTTTTCAAGCCGAGTGGAGTCGGTGTAGGCAGCGTTGCGTGCATCTAAGGTTATTTTGGGGGTACAGGGGAGTTATATTCGGGTTATACCGGAGGTTACAAGGAGGTATAACCCAGATATAATCCAATTGTACCCTCAGAATAACCTGAGATGTACGCAGCGCTGCGTACATCTTATGTACGCAAATATTTCGCCGTCGTAGGGGATCGGTTGACCTTCCTCTGCTTTGAGATTTGCTTTTTAATGTTATCTCCGATTTGTTTTTTTAATGATTTAAAAGATATTTTTTATATGTCTGATATGAGAATATGATAACATTAAGAATTAGAGAAAAGTTTAAATAAGCACTGTTTTATAGCTATTTTTCAAATTTTAACAAAATTCTATTCATTTTGAACAATTTTAAGTGTGTGATGGGCAGTTGGCTTTGATTTTGAAAGATACAACTTCCTCAGTTTGTAGGGAACATGTTCTGTTGGTCTTCAGGATAGAGTCACAGTTTGATATGTAACACTTGCCTTAAAACCTTATTGTGTAAAACAATGGGGAATACAGAATCATACAATAAACAAACAATTAACGCCTGATTTACGCTGTTTGATTTAAATTCATCTGTCTATGAAGAGGGGTTATTCTACTGTTGACGAGTGAGGCGAGGAAATGGCTTAACTAGAGTTACAAAGCCTTGAGAAATCTTGACGTTAGTAGAGGTGTATATGAACTGACATGAGCAAATAGAGCTCTTGTTTGTGTTTGCTTGTTGCGGGCCAAAAAGTCTAGCCTGGCGGTGGAGGTGTCTCTTTTTTGTGTTTGGCTCCTTGAAATAGACTTAGTGTTTATGTTCGGGTCGATTTGTTTGAATTTAATTTGATTTCTTCGAATTCATATTGTTTGATTTGTTCTNCCCATCAAAGGCTCGCCGTACCCCAGGTAGGTTTTTTCCATCCATCCCTACGATGGTGATTTAACGGCTTTGGTTGTGGGGGTAATCTTACCTTCTTCTTTCTCATAGGGGTTATTACAAGTGTAGTGGCGTGCGAGGCTGTCCGGCGAGGAAGCACGTGGAGCGCGCTACGGACGAACCTTCCATGCTTATCGTCACCTACGAAGGGGAACACATCCATTCCAAGCCGCTCGTTTTGGATCAGCAACGCGTGATCTGAGCCGTTCGTTTTGCTCTAGATTATTTATTTTACTTTTGTGCCATCTTCAGTTTTTTTTAATCGAATTAACAATGTTTTTCACCCTTTGGGAGTGGGGTGAGGTGTAAATAGCTTAAAGAGTTTTGAAAAGAAATAGTATATTTGATTTCTGGGTTTTTTAAACCGGGTGGAGTCGGTGTAGGGGATCGGTTGACCTTCCTCTGCTTTGAGATTTGCTTTTTAATGTTATCTCCGGTTTGTCTTTTTAATGATTTAAAAGATATTTTTTATATGTCTGATATGAGAATATGATAACATTAAGAATTAGAGAAAAGTTTAAATAAGTACTGTTTTATAGCTATTTTTCAAATTTTAACAAAATTCTATTCATCGGTTGGTTTTGATTTTGAAAGATCCGACTTCCTGAGTTTGTAGGGGACTAATATGTTCTGTTGGTCTTCAGGATAGATTCACAGTTTGATATGTAACACTTGCCTTGAAACCTTATTGTGTAAAACAATGGGGAATACAGAATCAGACAATAAGCAAACAATTAACGCCTGATTTACGAGGTTTGATTTAAATTCATCTGTCTATGAAGAGGGGTTATTCTACTATTGACGAGTGAGGCGAGGAAAAGGCTGAACTAGAGTTACAAAGCCTTGAGAAGTCTTGACGTTAGTAGAGGTGTATATGAACTGACATGAGCGAATAGAGCTCTTGTTTGTGTTTGCCTCGTTTGAAATTAAATTTGTTGAGGGCCCAAAAATTCTAGCATGTCAGTGGAGGTGTAAACGAAAGGAACATAAGCGATTAGAGCTCTTTTTTGTGTTTGGCTCCTTTGAAATTAAATTTGCTTGAAATAGACTCATTTGAAGCGTTTATGTCCGGGTCGATTTGTTTGAATTTAATTTGATTTCTTCGAATTGATTTGTTCGNTCGGATGAGTATTCATGGCGGAAGTATGGGCAGAAACCCATCAAAGGCTCGCCGTACCCCAGGTAGGTTTTTCCATCCATCCCTACGATGGTGATTCAACGGCTTTGATTGTGGGGGTAATCTTACCTTCTTCTTTCTCATAGGGGTTATTACAAGTGTAGCGGCGTGCGAGGCTGTCCGGCGAGGAAGCATGTGGAGCGCGCTACCGATGAACCTTCCATGCTTATCGTCACCTACGAGGGGGAACACATCCATTCCAAGCCGCTCGTTTTGGATCAGCAACGCATGATCTGAGCCGTTCGTTTTGTTCTAGATTATCTGCAGTTTTTCTAATCGACTTAACAATGTCTTTCACCCCTTTGGGAGTGGGGTGAGGTGTAAATAGCTTAAGAGTTTTGAAAAGAAATGGTATATTTGATTTCTGGTTTTTTAAACCGAGTGGAGTCGGTGTAGGGGATCGGTTGACCTTCCTTTGCTTTGAGATTTGTTTTTTAATCTTATCTCTGGTTTGTTTTTTTAATGATTTAAAATATATTTTTTTATTTTTAAAAATAATAAATATGTTTTATATGAGAGTATGATAACAATAAGAATTTGATAAAAGATTAAATAAGTACTCTTTTATCGCTATTTTTCAAATTTTAACAAAATATAATTCATTTGGGACAATTTTAAGTGTGTGATGGGCAGTTGGCTTTGATTTTGAAAGATCCGACTTTCTGAGTTTGTAGGGAACAAACATGTTCTGTTGGTCTTCAGGATAGATTTACAGTTTGATATTTAACGCTTGCCTTGAGAGCTTATTGTATAAAACAATGGGGAATACAGAATCAGACAATAAGCAAACAATTAACGCCTGATTTATGCGGTTTGATGTAAATTCATCTGTCTATGAAGAGGGGTTATTCTACTATCGATAAGTGAGGCGAGGAAAAGGCTGAAATAGAGTTACAATTCCACCAAAAAAAAAAATTCAATTTAGTCATTTTTATGTATGTGAGCTTTGAGATATCTCAAAGAATATATTGACATGTTGTCTCAAGCTAGGCCGAAAAGTCTAGCCCGTTAGTAGAGGTGTATATGAACTGAAGATAGCGAATAGAGCTCGTGTTCGTGTTTGCATTAAATTTTTAGAGAGACCGAAAGGTCTAGCCCCCCTCAGTTGAGGTGTAAACGAAACGAACGTAAGCGAATAGAGCTCTTTTTTTTGTGTTTGGCTCCTTTGAAATTAAATTTGCTTGAAATAGACTCGTTTGAAGTGTTTATGTTTGGGTCGATTTATTTGAATTTAAATTGAATTCTTTGAATTTATATTGTTCGAATTGCTCGAAATTGCTCATTTTGAAATGAACTAAAACTTAAAAAGTTAATAAATTAAATTACTAATAAAAAATTATAAAAAAAGGGTGCAGGTTAATTTCAGATAATTTACAATTAAATTTTTTTTATAATAATTTAATAAATTTTATATTTTAAATTTTCTATCAAATTTATCATAAAATTTTACTATAAAATTTTACAATTATATTAATTATTTATTTATTTCAAATAAAAAAAAACTGCACATGAATAACAAAGCGAACAATTCGGTTTATTTATAATTTGAATAAAAAATCAATTTATGTTTGCTTCACTTGTTTAACTAATAAATCAAACGAGAAATACTTATTGAGTAGAGCACGAATTACTTGTCGGGCTGAACATAAATTATTTGCGAACGAACAATGGCTATGAGATTTTTGTAAGGGAGAGAGAGAGAGATACAATTACTCAAATTACGGCAGACATGAAATTTTATCTGGATAGAAATACTTTTTCGACATGGCATACCCCTAATTCTCATTACAAATAATGGAATCCCCCATTACTCGGAGAGATTCTTCTGTTCCCTCTTGAGTTTACTTTAATGCTCAAGGGAAATTTTTAAAAATAATAAATGAGATATTTCGTAATGTACGATGCTCTTCCTCGATGTCTTGATAAAATAATTGTTATAATTGGTGTCAAGAAGTGTCGATACAATGTCATAATGGGTGTCACGAAGTGTCGGTACAATGTCAATTGGGGATGGTCAACACCATGCCTTTGTTTGAGATTTATTTTTTAATATTATCTTTAGTTTGTCTTTATAATGATTTAAAAGATAATATTTTTTAAATGTAAAACTTAATTTAAAAAATAATAAATTCTTAAACTTGTGTATTTACATCTGATTTTAGAATATGATAATCGGGCAAATTTTATAGAAGATATAAATAAATATTTTGACTTGTAATTTTGTTATATTTTTAATATGAACAAATATAAATTGAAGTATTGAATATTAAAAAGGTTAATACTTTAGCAAAATTCAATTCAATTTGAACAGTTTAATTGTGTGATCGTCAATTGCCTCTGATTTTGAAAGACCCGACTTCCTCAAGTCTATAGTGAACTCATGTGTTCTTGATCTTCTTCTTCGAGCCGATTCACCATTTCTTCTTGTAATGCCTCAATACACAAAAAAACTGCACCAAGATGGTTGCCTACATACTCGGCTACCTTTCAAAATGTCAAAATAGCAATCAAGTATTAGTTCATATGCTAACCAAACTCCTATAGTAGATAAACTTCTTGACCGGGAGTACTTTTGTGAGTATGTTGGATTCTCCTTTCTGTATATCTTCTGCAACAAGATAGTGTGGACATCAATCAAATCCCAAAAAAAATGGTAACTCGCATCAATGTGTTTGGTACAAGCATGATGAATTAGATTCTTGGTCGAGAATATCATGGTCTTAGCATAAAAAACATCGTCAGAAACTTCTTATTATGTCTCAAGTCATCCAGTAGATTATGCATCCATATAACTTCTTTTATCACTTATGTTGTCTTGTACTCAGCTCTATAATAGACAAAGCTGCACTTGACCGAACAATTGATTTCCAATTTATTGAACCTTTTATCATTGTAAATAATAGATAGTTGCTGACCTATGCTTATCTATATCATCTGCATATTCTGAATTTGTGTAGCAGACATACAAATAAACAATAGATAAGTGACTTTCAAACATCAAACTGATATCAACTATGTCCCTCGGATACCTCACAGTACTCTTCACAACCTGATAATGAATACTTCTCTAATCATGCATGAACCTGCTTACAACAACAACCTTTTGTGGAATGTCCTATTTAGTACAAACCATCAAAATATACTATAATGCATTTGCACTAGCATAGATAATCATCTTTACTACAGTGATCTAACTTAACCCTAATGTATTAAGCTCTTATCTCCTGCGAGCCGGAAAAATATAGATTGTCATAAGTTTTTTGAGTTAAAAGATTTTTGCAAGGGAGAGAGATAAAGAGGTAAAGATCCTCCTCTACCATAAGAGATCCTTCAATCTCCATTTTACCTCCTTTTTATAAATAAGGGTGAAAGTAACAAAATAATAAATATGACACATTTTGTACGATACCACGCCCTTCCTCGGTGTCTTGATGAAAAGACTGTGATGTGAGTGTCAGGTGGTGTCGGTATGACATCCATCCCTGGTGTCCGAATGGAAAACCGAGAGGTGAATGTCGTGATGGATTGACAACTATTCTTATTAGTTTTAATGATCTTCTACGATAGTGCCCTTGCACTAGTGGGGTAGACTGTCCTTGTAAGAGGAATGTATACAATTATTTCGACAGTTGGGCTCGATTCATCCACTTCGATTTGTCGACTCAATTCGAGCAAATAAGTAAAAAAAAAAAGAAAAACTTGTATGCAATAAATATTATGCTTTGTTCTATTTTTATATGGGGGAAATCCACATCACACTCAAAGGTTTGACTATTCACAAAATTAATACTCATTTGTCGCGATTTTAAAAATTTTAACAAAATTTTATTTATTTTGAACAATTTTATTATGTGATCGTCAATAGGGATGTAAATGAACCAATGCACTCGATGAACAACCCAAACTCGGCTCGATTAAGACTTGTTCATGTTCGTTCAAATTAGTAATTAAGCAAGTTTGAATAATTTTAAAAGCTTTTAGCTTAAACAAACTAAACATGAACATAGCCGAATTTGTTCGTTTATGTTCACGAACAAACTCGTTTTGTTGTTCAACAAGTAACTTGTTAAATACTCAACATTAAACGTAATAATAACTTGTATCATATGTGATATATTATTTAAGTATAATTTAATGAACTATAGTATTGACTCATTTATTGACATCTCATGATATATATGTTATATAAATACTTGCTATTGAGCTCCTATAGGTTTTTGAGTTCTCTTTCTTAGTTGTTTAGTTGGATTTAGGTTCATCCATGCCTAACTGTTACACAAATCATTCTACTAAACAATCACTAAGTGAGGGATTTAGGGCAAAATGGAGAAGAGAGAAGATTTAAGATGTTGCAGGGTTTAGAGCTTATAAACAATAAATTAATGGCTATGATCATCTTTGTAAAATTATTTATTGAACTTTTATATGAAAATTTAGTTGTTTATTTGAATTTTTAGCTCCTTTAAATACTTACTCACTTGTTATAAATAAATCAAGTTTAAATATTAAAATATTAAAAAAAACAAGCTTTATTGGGCACAATTACAGCCCTACTCATCAATAGAAACAGTAAAACAGCTCCAATGATGGGCTTCTAAAAGCCCTGAGCCCACTAACTTTCTTATACCTTTTTTTTTTCTCTACTGTAATTTCGGTTTGGAGTAATTATCTCTGCGTCTTTTGTAATTTTTACGTAATTATCAATATAGTTAGGCAAAACCTTCAATTTTCGAAAATTAGGTTGAACAATGATCCGGTTGAATCTAATTGTGTAAAATTTATAAAGTTGACTCCGCTTTACAACGGATCGAAAAACTTAATGTGGCATTTTAGTAATAATAATATTAAGCTCTTAAGATTGAGATTCTACACAAGTATCGTATCGTTATTAAGTAATATAAGACTTTCTGTTTAAGTTTCAAGTATCGATCCCACGGGGCAGATTTAAATTTGAAATGATAAATTAACTAAGAAATTCACAGAAATCAAACGAAATTATGGTCATTAATTTCGAATGTTTAAGATACTATTAAAGCTAAATTATTTACTATTGACAGAATTTAAAAGCAGGGTTTAAAATTAATAACTACTAAACTATGTTTATGTGATGAATATTTTTAATATGAAAAAACATCTTTACCACTACAATGAGTTTTTAGTGAAATGAGATGAGATAAATTGTTTAAATAAGTTTTCAAAACTATTATTCTTATGTAGTGAGTTGGATAATGTAAAGGAATGAGATACATTAAATATTATATTGTATCAAATATGAGCAATTTTAATTCTCTACCCTGATTCAGTGTTATAGAAAATCATTGGCTAATATTATGTCCAGTCCTTAAATTCGTGGATAGGCTAGGAGGATACTAGCTCCCACTCCAGAGCTCTCAATTCCCTCGCCTGAAGGCTAATTCTCGCTTTAGTTTTTAAACACTA
This sequence comes from Phalaenopsis hybrid cultivar, assembly GCA_002079205.1. Taxonomy (NCBI): domain Eukaryota; kingdom Viridiplantae; phylum Streptophyta; class Magnoliopsida; order Asparagales; family Orchidaceae; genus Phalaenopsis; species Phalaenopsis hybrid cultivar. The sequence continues at coordinate 33,575 of JXCR01086546.1, read as the reverse complement.
AGATCGAATTGAGGATTTTTAGTCTGTCACCCTATAAATCTCCAATTCTACACACAATAAGGTATATTTATTTATTTATTTGTACTTATTTCCACGAACGAAATACTCCTTCTTGAGCTTAAATGTGATTCTCACTCTATTGTTGAACTCATACTTTATTTTCAGGATCATATGTTTCACAACATATTTTAACAATTCAATTGGTCTGATCGAAAATTAAATTAAGAATGGAGTTGAAAAACCATCACAATTTATTCTGAATTTTAACATTGGAGCATCCACGTTATCTCTTCATTTCACCATATCTCAGAGTAGGGAGAAAAATAAAGGAAATAACTCAAACTTCATGAGAAAGATATAACAAAACACAAATTTCATATATGAAAGAAAGTTCATACAACAATAATAAACAAACAGCTCTTATCTCAAAATCATTCACAAAGTAAATCCTTTGTACCCTCTCTTAGGAAATGTAGTAAGAAAAAATGTCTCATTTCTCTTCCTCTCTAACACTTCTTAGAGAAGAATTCACACTTAAACTCACCACAAAAACTCAAAACTATAAAAATAATATCTAACTAATGGTGTGGAATGTATGTGTGTGAAGAGGAAATTTGAAATGAGTGGAAGAAGTTGAAATGACGCGAAGGGGGGTAGGGGGTTTTCTGATCAAATTTCTGCCCTAAATAGAGCCTAGATCGGTTCTCCAATATGTGCATCTAAAAACAATTCAAAAAGCGTCTAAATTCATTGAATATTCTAAAAATAGATTCTGCACTGACACTGACGTCGTCGGTGCCAGAGGTCATCTATTTAATTCCTTCTTCTTATCAAACGGCGCCGTCGGCGCCGAACAGATTTTTAACTTCTCCATTTTGACTCCAAATTTCATCATTTTTGTTTCAAGTGCTAAAAATCAACAATATACAATAAAACATAAAAATACATTTCATTAAAGTGCAATATCACAAAAAATAAGTATAAAATATGGGTCTAAAAATACATATATTTTTGATATATCAGACATCAAATTAAAAAAAATGAGGATTATAGGTGAGAAGTTGAAACAAAATAAAATAAAATAAAATAAAATAAAATGATATAATAAATAATAAATAAGTATAATATGATTTAAATAATATAATAATAATATAGGCATGTTTAAATATTTTAAATATATATATACAAACATTGTTATAAAATATCATTACATAAAAAAATTAGGCTTTTTTTTTAATTTTTTAATTTTATTCCTTAAGAATTAAGGTTCTAAAATTGAAATGGAACACAGAATTTTACTGTCACACTAATATATATATATAT
>JXCR01086546.1:0-32126 GCA_002079205.1 Phalaenopsis hybrid cultivar | reverse complement strand
ATATATATATGTATGTATAAACATATGTCGAACTAAATTATTAATTGACTGTTAAATTATATAAGAGAAAAACAATCCAAGGGACTAATATCTTCTTGATCAACTTCAACCAATTCTATATTTCACGTGAGAAGATACATCGTCTAATCAATATAACATATAAAATTGCAATCATAATATACAAAATATGATATCAGATTCTTATTAATTCTTAAATACATCAATGAACAAACAACAAAGAAGAAATCACAAGAACAATCTCCCAATCAAACTTACCTCACTAGGCGATATGGCCATGCAAAGTGCATGATAATGTTGTCGGATCATCACCATTGTCCGGATATGCAGTTCACTAGATGTAATAAATATTCCTGATTTTTTACTTCGATAGATAAAACAGCTCTAAGAACCCATTCAAGCCCGGCTCTTGTGAATCCATCACAGTCTTGCATTAAATATAAATATTATTGAGTTGCTTCTAAATCTCTTATCACAATAAAAAGAGTCCTCCTGAATGGACTTAAAAAATAGAATAGAATTCCACAAGCCACAAGAACTCAGAAGGTGGATATTTGCGCATAATGAAGCCGATGCTGACAAGTACAAGATAACCCTGGGGCTAGCTGATCTACTCTTCTGCGAATTCATGGCTTGGGAAAAGTAGAGAGTGCATGAATTTGTTGTGCTTTCCGAAACTTTAAGAATTCTTGCCCAAAGAAACGATGAGTCTAAACTACTCTCTAATCGAAAAAGAAGCAACCTCTTAATTGGTTGGCAGCTTTAATGATGTATTTATGAAGAAGAATTAGAATTGTGGGAAGGCTAAGCACTCTCAACAGAGACGCAATGTTGGGCTACATATATCAACGGGGTTGTAGTGGTGAGAATTTTTTTTAAAAAAAAGAAGTATTCTAAATTCATTTATTTATACAATAAAAAAGTAATTGTTACATCCCGGGTTGTCTTTTCTGAATGCGTCTTGAAAGTTAGAGCCGAGTGAATAAGAGAAAAAGGTGAACCTAGATTACTGTGAAGGGAATTAGGGGGTCCAAATGGTCTGCCTCGCTTTGGTCTTTTGTCTTTTATTTATATAAATGTATTTGGTACAATTACAGAATAAAGGAAACTGTTATGAACATAATTCTTAATATGATTAATACATTGTATTGATTTCATTTTATATATGTATTACAATTTGAACTTTGATATGATGATAATTAGTTGGTTGATTCACTAGAATGCGCCCAAGTGAGGCCATCTACTGGGTGACACCGTGTCTTGCGTTTAGTTAACTGAGGAGTTCGGTCAAGTAAGGATCTCGTCAGTCGCGGCAAAAGCAATTATGTCATTCAATCACGATCAGTGGGTTCTTTCCTGCACTTTGTTCGGTTAATCGGCTGATGAGTTGATTTTTTTTTTTTGGGTCAGGTGAATTGTGGCTCACTCGTTGCTTTGGCTCAAGTCTCATGAAGCATAAGTCTCATCTATCATCTCCGTTTCTTCGCCTCAACCGAATACCCTTATTAGAAAGATCTTAGGCGGATATTGTCACTGCCTGTGTGAGGTATTCAATGAAATTTGATGCTATAATGAAATACATCTTGTCCTTGGCAAATCCTGTCTTTATCAGGCGAGGGGCCTTCTCCAGGGTTTTGACCCGTCTTGGGTTTCGAGACGCAGTATCACATGTTCGTCAGTGACTTGTCGGTTGACTGTTCACACTTGAAGGAGAAGTTTTAATTATGGTCATCCGTTGTCTTAGAAATTCGTACGAATTGCTCTAGTGTATAGACCATTGAATAATATATTGACTGTGAAAAAGGTGCATTTACATGCATACCCCACAATTCTTAGGACAAATTTTAAAAGTAATTAGATATATTTGCATTAAAAACCAGCCAAAAAGATTTAAAAAACAAAACACTTTGAAGTTGGATTAATTAAAACGCACTTGAAAGGTGCGTTTCAGTTCAAACAATTTTTTTTTTGGGTTTCTGTTAATTAATAAATTTATATTTTAAATTAAAACGGTAATTAAAACCGTTTCATAATAATTATTATATAAATTAAAAACTCAATTAATAAATTTAAGTAAATAAAAAAATAAATGATTGAATTGTGCAAGTAGGAATGAAATATTATGAGTTTTTAATTATGGTATAAAGAACGTATCACTTTATGATTTTTTTTAATTTTTTATATATTAATTAATATTTTTATTTGTCATTTTATTAAGCTCGAGCTTGATCTCATATGCATCAGAGTTAGATCATACTCGTAGAATTAAGCTTGAACTTCGTGTAGACCTCAATTAATTAATCAAATTTAAACTAAAGCAACTCTAATTTGTTTTGGACTCATTTAGATTCCTAAATCTAATCATTCTAATCATAAGTAATCTAATTTCATTCAAACTTATAATTCAATCTTTTTTTTGTAATTTACTCAATTAATGTTCAAATTTAAGTTTTAATTTAAAACATTAATTTTTACAAAACTGTTTTAATTGTCAATTTAATTAAAATATATTTTGTTATTAAAACGCATTAAGAAATGGCATTTTATTACAAAAAAAAACTATTTTTTGAATACCCTCCTGCTAAGCAAGTCTAATCGTATTGTAAATTTGTGGGTAGTGCTGTGAATACGACTCGTTGTTCGCAAACAGCTCGTGTTCGGCTCATTCGCTAAGTTAACGAGTCGAACATGAACAACACGAATAAATATTTGTTCATTCTTGTTCGGCTCGTTTTGGCTCGAAATACTACTGATCAATTATATATGTATATATATATATGTGTGTGTGTGTATATATATATATATATATATATATATATATATATATATATATATATATATATTTGATGAGTAGTATTTTTAAAAAATTTAATATATATATATTTGATGAGTAGCATTTTTAAAAATTTTAATTAACTACAACGCTACAAAGATTTATAATCAATTAAAAGTATTAATTAAGAAAATATAAAAAAAAATTCTAAAATTAGATTCAAATGATATTTTAAATCTTTCCTCAATCCTGAACATCTTATGGCTGCGTGATTAGGATTGACGGCTCGTGTTCGGCTCGATAAGGAAACGAGCCAAACATAAACACACTTTTTGAGTTTGAAATATAAATGAGGCGAACACGAGCTGAGCCTGGGCAGGCTCAGCTCGTGTTCGGCTCGTTTACACCCCTAGTTGTGGGTGTGTTTCAATAGGAATATAACTAGCATACCATAGGGTGTAAACGAGCCGAACACGGACTTAGTTTATCAATAAGAACAACACGAATAATAACCGTTGTTGGCATCACTTCTATTCATAACATCACAATTTAGTTTATCAATTAAACTTCCCTCGATCGGTCGAGAAAACATCGGCATGCTTTTCTGAGAGAACCCTTCGTGGAGTCCTTCTAATCCTTAGTAAGGGTTTATTCCAGATATGACGGGCCGTCTTCGTTCGGACGAGATCTTCCAAGAGGTTAGAAGAGTTTTGTGGGGCGACCGTTGATCTTCTATGCGACTGACCCATAATCAGTTAAGAGATCAGTTTCATACGATTGTTCCCCGGTTTAGGTGTGTAATTTTCTTAGCTCAAATATACTTTCCTTCGGTTACCCATTATCCGACTCAATAAAGTAATGCTCGAAGGCTCGGCCTTTCTACTGTGATGATGCGGTCATTTGATTTTTTTTTTTGTGATCCGTTGAATTTTCTCGAGATTCCTAGCAAAGTGAAGACATAAAAAATATCATTTAAGAATGAATTGAGCCCTACTCTTCTCTCACTTTTTTCTCTCTTTTCAATTAACATCGCAATCCATAATTCTAAAAAGAAAAACACAAAAACAAAACTTCAAACTCGGGTTCCTCCCAACAACAATTTGATTAATGCTTCATATATTCAATGAATGATGTCCTTAAAGGTAACAGATTCGCTAGTGGTTGCTGATGAAAGCAAGCATCACAAACATGGACGCAAAAGCATTAATCAACTTCATCATCTCCATTTTCCATTTTTGTTTGTTCCGAGTTGTAAAATTCATTTATTTTTGTTTTGGCATTTTAAGTTAAAATTGGTTCTCCATCCATGGCCGCTTCCCAGTTTATAGAAAACCTCACAAACCTTTATTAATCTGCTAGCACTCAACATCTTCCAATGCTTTTGGTTCATTGTTTTCTCAGCATCTCTCCCATCATCTCCATCTCCTGTAAGAAAAAAAATATCTTTTTGCCAATCTTGTAGCACCAGAACATCATAGTAGAATTTTGATAAAATATAAAAATATCATCTTGACAGTACATCAATCGAAATGACATCACATTATGTTGATTGCTTGTGACTGCATGACATTAATAATTTCATATCAACAAAACACTCAAGCTCCCAGTTAAACCTCAGCAAACCAGCTGTAACAACATCCCCACACATCAACATACATCCAAAAACATTATATTTTCATCATACAAACAGTCCAAACACACTGCCATTAATGAAAGCAAACAATCATGAAGCAGAGGTCCATCTGATGCACTCCTTGTGTGGAATCTGGACCGTTCATTCGTAGCTGCGGGGCCTACCACATCACTCATTGATTCCTGAAAGTGATAGATGGCACCAAGACAGTAGTCCTCCATTAACCTGGAGAGGTGAGCTTGGTAGTAGGCAGCTGCTGCTGTAGTGGAGACCAATTGGTGTCTTTTGCTTATAAGTGCAGCTGTGTGGCAGTGTTCGCATCTTCTCCTGTTAAATGTATTGATGGGACGACATACCCAACTATCAATGGATTGGATTTCAGTTGGGGCCATATGGTTTCTTGGCTTGGCCTTATGTAATCATCTCTCTTTGCTTCTGTGGTTACAATGGACTAGAGATTTTGGACAAGTGAATATATTGATTGTATTATTTGGGAAACTTGTCTGTAGTTTGATTCTATTTTCTATGCATATGTTGCAATTAGTAATGGAGCTTAATCTTTATCATGGAAAGAAAACTTGATTATGTACTAACATATACTTCTCATGTTTCTAATTGGATCATTTAATTTGCAACATTTATGAAAATAAATTTGATATTTTTATATTTATGATGATTATTAAAGGGTAAAGTATACAAATCCCAACAATCCAATTCAATAGAGTCCGTCTCAATCGTCCATAGTCTATTGGATGGATGAGATTGAAAAATTTTATCATTCAGAACTATTTCAAATGAATTGTTGGACCTTGCGCCAATGTCTAGATGGAGAAATTAATTTGTTTGGTGTTCGTACGTCTCGACAACAGTGAGGATCCGACTACGGGAAATGTATAGTGATGTGGTTGGATTCTTGCTGTTGTCCAAGCCTGCACTTTATTGGACGAAAAACATTAACTTAGAATCAATATTTTATCTCATCACCTCAAAAGTTCTTTCACAAATTGATCTACATTAACAAGAACCCAAAAAGAAGAATCTTGCTCAAGTCATAACTTTATAAAAATGATGTATTTACATTACATATTATAATCTTCATTCATATGTAAATAGATATATCCAAGTAATTAATCATGGTGTTAAGCATAATTAACTAATATACTAATAATAATAATATAATAATGACTTTTAACTCATTAAATATTATTATTATTGATGCTTGCTATACAATTCGCGACAGTAAAATAATGCATTGTCGTCTTAACACAGCACAAGAATTCAACACACACTTAGTTAAAGTAACAGTTCTCTATTCAATCAATTTTTGTATCACTGTGTTCGTCTTATCAAATCAGACAGTTTGAAAATAAAGCTCTACATATCTCTAATTGAAATTTGAATATTTGTTACAAAAAAATAAAAGTTATTTTAAGATATTGAAATCATGAAAGAGATAAATGAAAATATACCAAACGTGTTATAGCCCCCCATGTGGTGGCCACATCAACTCATATCAACAAGTAGACAAAAGGAGGCCCACTTTCTCATCTTCTCATCCACTTGTGGAGACGGCAACACTTTTAAATCCTTATATCATATCTTATGTAATTGCGGCTTTAAGATTCTACTCTCATGTAATATTTTATATTTCTAATATTACACTTACATCTTTAACAATCATCTGAATTTTATTTACAATATTGTCCTGAAATCTTTCTTCTCTTTCGATCTACTATTTTTCTAGAAGATAAATTTAAGAAAATAATAAGAATTTTGTTTCACAGTTATTTTAATTTTGGGAAGATTTACATACATACCACTTTAATTATTATGTGATTTCATGTCTATGGTCTAAACTTCCAATTTTGCATTTATACCATCTTATACAGGATTGAAATGCTTTATTTTTCATTTAAAAAGTTAAAATGACAATAGTTTTTTTTATGCAATAGAAGAGATTTGAGGGGTATAAATGTAAAAAACAAAATTTTAAATCAGTCATTTATCAGACAGATAATTCCGAACGAAAAGAAATCTGATATTTATTTTAGAAGCCAAGATTGGAAGAGATAAGTTTGGAGCATAAGTCGACAATCTTCTTCTCCAAAGCTCTTACTTTTTCAAAAGTTTATTTATTTATTTCATTTTTTATTGCTGGCGACTGATGTTGAGTGGAATATAACAAATATATGTTTGTGGGATTTAATTACAACATTTTCATGATAATTTTTAAATTTTTATGAACTAAATTAACTGACCCTAATTATTGAAATTGAATAATTTGTTTTTGTAATATTCATATAGTTTTTTAATTGATACTGCAGTGCCACCAATGGTATAAATATAGTATGTAGTACTTCTTCTGGTATCAATGTCTCCAGCTAGATCAGCATCAACATAGCCCCGCACTTGTGAACTCTTTCCTGAGAAACACAAGCGAGTTTCTGCAGAGCCTCTTAGGTACCTCAAGATCCACTTCACTGCTTCCTAATATTCTTTTCTTGGATTACTCATGTAATGCTAACAACTCCCACTGCATGGGCAATAGTCGGTCTGGCGCAAACCATAACATACATAAGTGAACCAATAGCTGAAGCATAAAGAACATTACTCATGTGATATTGTTCCTCCTCTGACTTGGGTGACTGATTCTTGCTGGTCAGAAGTGACTTCCCAAGGGTGTGACAACTTGTTTGATCTTATCCATGTTGAACCTGCTAAGTACATTTTTCACATACTCAGCCTGAGAGAGTCTCAACATGCCTCTGACTCTATCTCTAACAATTCTCATACCAATGATTTGTTTTGCCGCTCTCAAATCCTTCATCGCAAAGTGCTTTGGCATCTGCTCCTTCAGATTATTGATCTCCTTAATACTAGCACCTGCAATAAGTATATCATTCACATACAACAATAGAATGATATAGAAATTGTCAAAATACCTGACATAGCAACAGTGATCCACCTGATATCTGTTGTACCATACACTGTGCGTGAAATTATCAAATTTCTTGTACCACCGTCTAGGAGCTTGGTTCAGGTCATACAAGCTCTTCTTCAATCTGCAAAGTGACTCTTCCTTTGTTTCCCCATAATGCAACTCTCACAGATGCTGATATCAACTAACTTCAGTTCTGGTAGCTTACCTCGGGACTAAAGTTCTTTCATATCTCTTCTACTCATGTGGCTAAGTCTGCAATGCCACAACTCTGTTGTGTTCTCTGCAATAGTAGTATCACCACTGTTAATTAAACCAGTAGTCATATATAACGTACAGGTTTTTTACCCCGAGCCAGTATCAGTGCTCCTTTAGTAACCTTCCAGGTGCTATCTGAGAACACAATTGAATGTCCATACTCATCCAGCTGTCCATCAGAAATGATGTTCTTCTTCAGTTCTGAAACATGTCAGACCTTTTGCAGAGTCCACTTGTTCTTGTTAAGTGGAGACGGTCCACGAAGAAAAAAATAATTAAAAAAAAAAACTGCTCCCGCCTCCCCTTCCATTACACAAGCATCTCCCACTCCCATCTTGCTGCTGTCCCTCGTCACGTTCAGTTTGAAAAAACGAAACTCCAGTCTCCACCTCTCCCAAATTTGTGATCTCTCGCTCCCGTGGTTCGCGATCTCTCCCTTCCGTCTCCTTCACGCGAGAACAGAAACTCTCGCCTCCTTCATTTCGTGGAAGCAGGAAAGGAAACTTCCTACTTTGATTGCTTGAATTCTTGTTGAGGATTACGAGAAAAAGAAGGCAAAAAGGGTGGTTTCGCAAGGTACTCTTTCTTAATTGATTTTGCGCGCTTGGAAGGAAGAAGGTGTTCTTAATTTTCTTCTTGGTGGCTTGTGCAAGAAGAGAAACATATTTTCTCTTGTATGTATTTGTTCTTCTTCAGTGTATCTCAGTGTAGAGAGAAAAGAGTGAAGAAGTGAAAGGAAGAGTTCGCTCTTGTAATTGAAGACGATCAACTGGTGTAAATTCCTCAATTAGTAAAATCCTCTGCAACTCCGTGGATGTAGGCGATTTGTCGAACCACGTAAATCTGTGTTCTTTTTTTGTGTGAATTTTTTTTTTCGTTCTATTTTTCGCTTCATCAAAATCGATCGTTTTAAATTTCATATATATCACAACACTCCATCACATTATAAAAAAAAAAAAGAAACCAAAATTTATGAATATTCTCCGGGTTAATGTAATCATGTATGTATGTATGTATATATGTACTGTACATACATGTGCATGAGCCTACAAATCCATCCCGGCCTAAAGTTTACTTAAGTTTAGTCATTNAGAGTCTCAACATGCCTCTGACTCTATCTCTGACAATTTTCATACCAAGGATTTGTTTTGTCGCTCCAAAATTCTTCCGTACAAAGTGATCTGACATCTACTCCTTCAGATTATTAATCTCCTCAATACTAGCATCTGCAATAAACATATCTTTCACATACAGTAATAGGATGATATAAGAATTGTCAAAATACCTGACATAACAACAGTGATCTGCCTGACATCTGCTGTACCCTACACTGTGCATGAAATTATTAAATTTATTGTACCACTGTCTAGGAGCTTGTTTTAGGCCATACAAGCTCTTCTTCAATCTGCAAACTGATTTTTCCTTTGTTTCCCCATAATGCAACTCTCACAAATGTCGAGATCAACTGACTTCAGTTCTGGTAGCTTTCCTCTGGACTAAAGTTTTTTCATACATCTCTGACTCATGTGGCCAAGTCTGCAATGCCACAACTCTACTGTGCTCTCCGCAACAGTAGTATCAACATTGTTAATTAAATCAGTAGTCATAATAACATACCTGTTTTCTTACCCCGAGCCAGTATCAGTGCTCATTTAGTAACCTTCCAAGTGCTATCTAAGAATACTACTGAATGTCCATATTCATCAAGCTGTCCAACAGAAATGTGATTCTTCTTCAGTTCAGGAATGTGTATGACCTTTTGCATAGTCCACTTGTTCTTGTTAAGTGGAGACGGTCCACGAAGAAAAAAATAATTAAAAAAAACTGCTCACGCCTCCCCTTCCATTACACGAACATCTCCCACTTCCGTCATGCCCCCGCCCCTCATCACGTTCGGTTCGAAAAAACGAAACTCTCGTCTTCGCCTCTTCCAAATTTGAGATCTCCCGCTCCCGTGGTTCGCGATCTCTCGCTTTCGTCTCCTTCACGCGAGAACAAAAACTCTCGCCTCCTTCATTTCGCGGAAGCATGAAAGGAGACTTCCTGCTTGGATTGCTTGAATTCTTGTTGAGGCTTACGAGAAGCAGAAGACAAAAAGGGTGGTTTCACAATGTACTCTTTCTTAGTTGATTTTGCGTGTTTGGAAGGAAGAAGAAGGTGTTCTTGATTTCTTTTTGGTGGCTTGCACAAAAAGAGAAACATATTTTCTCTTGTACGTATTTCTTCTTCTTCGATGTATTTTGGTGTAGACAGAGAATAGTGAAGAAGTGAAAGGAAGAGTTCGCTCTTGTAATTGGAGACGATCAACTGGTGTATTTATAATCAATTAAAAGTATTAATAAAGAAAATAGAATAAAAATTATTAAATTAGATTCAAATGATGTTTTAAATCTTGTCCCAATCTTTAAAATCTTATGACTACGTGATTAGGGTTTTCAAAACGACTCTTTGTTCATGAACGGCTCGGTTTCGGCTCGCTAAGCGAACGAGCTGAACACGAACACACTTTTTGAGCTTGAAATATAAACGAATCGAGTACGAGCTGAGCCTGGGCTCGCTTGTGCTCAGGTCGGTTACACCCATATTTGTGGTGGTGATGTGAAACAAAATATTTGATATTAATAATATTAATAAAAAAATTTAAATATTACACATACGTGGCAGATGACGAATGGTCAAGAGGCCTAACTTTCAAAAACTAACTTTTGACTCATGGTTCAATGTTTATAATACTTGAACGCCTTAAAAGAGATTATCCGATTCCCATGATCCAATCCTTTTAACCCACTAAAACACATGTAGTTGGCGTTAGGCGAGAATTCAAATTTTATATTAATTACAAATCATTAAATTAATAATATGGATTATAAAATAAAGATTCAAAGCCATTTTAGCTAATTTTTCATGTGCCCCCCATTATATCTTGCTATTAAGAAAAGGGGGGCGTTTACATGGATATAAGCCTAAACCCTAATAACACCTTAACTTTACTTTTTTACATTTGTACCACTTAAACCTTTCATAACACATAAAAGAAATACCATCATTTTAACTTTTAAAATGTGAAATACATCATTTCATGCATTGATAAGTTGTTCCGCATGTAAAATTTGCAGTTTAGTTGTTAGAGATGTAAATACATAAGAATTGAGTGGTATTTATGCAAATCATCAAAAAAAAGAGCACATTTACTAAAAAAATTATTGCATCACGATGACTTCATTGATGTGGGCATATCTATACACATGACAGATTCTAATTGAAGTCCTGAAACAATAATTTTTCTACATTTACATGAGCTTAAGGGGTTTAGATATGTAAATACACATGAATTAAGTGGTATGTATGCAAATCTTTAAAAATGAAAGAAGAAGAAGAGAAAAGCATTGAAGAGATAAGTGGGGAATATTTAGATTGTGGAGATGACTATATGGGGGGTATTCTTTGATCTTATTTGCAATTTGCTTTTATTTCATTGGTTTAAGGAGCAATTGACTACTGTTTTGTATCCTAAAAGCTATTTAGTAGCACATAATTGCAAGGTGGATTAATTTTATTACTATTTATTGGTCTGCCAATAACCATTTGGTCAAGCTAATTCTCCTTTTTAACATTCTTTCTTTTTAATGATGCATTATTTTGTCATTTATGTCATGAATGTCAATAAGATATTCATTAGCTAAACTTATTATGATCTTTTTTTAATCAACTTTTCGTTAGCAAAATTTATTTTAAATGTGTCCCATTTGAGTATTACTTGTCCTAAATCTACAAGAATCTCTTAGACGAAGCAATACATGATTGCTGACAAAAATCTTTCTATCTAGTTGGATCGACCGCCTCATCTGACTTAATAAATTGGACATCATGACAACTCGGGAAAACATAACTATGGAATCCTGATAGGGTGTCACCATTTCCCTGGTCGTGCTCTCTAAGCTAATCAGTGAAAAATTTAATCAGATTAAAACTTAATCATTGTTATTATATGCTCAGTATGAACACTTTACATCCTTAATGACTAGCCTAAAACGAAATTGCTCTATTGTTATTGAGGGATGCAATAATTAACCATTGTGACTTGGGCTAATAGGAAACCTCGAAGCCTTGATACAAAAGTCCTCACAAAATGAGAGTGAAATCTCTAGAGTAGTGTCACATCTAAAATTTAATCTGCCTTTTGAAATTTTGGCCAGACAAACCCACCAGTGAAAGAGGTCAGGGCATCGAATTTTCGGAGCCCGTGCTTCTCGAATAGAGTCTATTGTCATGATTGTGGTCATTACGATATATAATGTTGTAATTTATCTTGACACTCCAACAACTTGTTTATTAAGCTGGTCATTTGAAATATTTATTATTTTTATTAACCCCTATGATAAAGGTGAGTGGTTGGTTTTGTGAAGGCAAATACACATCTTAGTAATTAGTAAATGATGATTAGAGTTGATGCCTCTTGAGAGCCACGAAGTCTTATCTCCTGAATGGACTCCTTTGGAAATTTGGTCTTATTATTTCTAATTTAAGAACAATTTTAATTATAATTCAAACCACACAAACTCTGTAGCATTGGTTTACTTCAAAGCTCTTTTGAAAAGGTCCTCTATACCATCTAGAAGATGTTCTGCAACAATAATTTTTGAAGCTAATAGTTCATGAACCTCTATAACATTGATTTACTTCAAAGCTCTTTTGAGAATGCCCTCTATACCATCTAGAAAATTCTTTGCAACAATTACTTTTGAAGCTAACAATTCATGAACCTGAAAAACATGCATCATTCAAAATAAATTTTTCACGATAATCAGCTCGTGTCAGGCCTTGCTGGACCTCAAGATGTGATCTCTTAAGCTGTATATTTCTCTGTTTTTATTTAGCACAAAAAGAGACAACAATATGAGAATTTATCAAATGTACTAATCCATGACATAGAAAGCAAATTGAACTATCTCTTTAAGAAATTGTTGAAGGTGAGGGAAAATATATCACACTTAATAGTATTGCAAATATTAAATAAAGAATTGAGAGCCTCAAACAAGTTCATATGATTCAATTGATCAATATTTTTTTTTACATGTTCCATTTAAGAAGTCTTAAGCTTTATTGAAATGACTTCTAAACGTTTGGAGTGAGATGAGAATGGTCTGTTATACCTTGTGTGTGAAAACAAGAGATAGAAATGTCATGAATGATAAAGCTTTCAATTTTGTGAAGAAGTCGAGTAAGTTGGATAACAATTTCATCATATTAAAAATTTTCCAAAGACTTGACTATACAAGTAAAATAGCCAACTGATGATGTTTATATTCAAGTTACTCTTTTAATTAATTTTTACTAACAACGCTATATGATGCGTTGAATGTTTTGTGACTTGTTATAAACGTGTTTTAAAGTAAGAACCATTGTTGTGATGAAATTCACCTTCCATACGTCTTTTTGCATAAAGGCTTAGTTCACTTTTCCTACAACTCTTGTAATTTTTTTGCAAATAAGGAACTTTATATTTCAAAGAAATATGTTAGAGAATTTAGAAAAGACTTATCTTGAGTAACTATATATGGTATGGTGGTAAAATAAAAGAAGCATAAATATATTAACTATAAAAAATTTATCATAGTTTGATCATATGAACTACATCTGCTATGGTGAAAGCTAAGGGAAATATTGACTATAGCAAAGAAAAAAAATAGGCTATAAAAGCTAAGTATTAATGATGAAATTAGCTAAGGGATGAATTTTTTTGTGGGAAAAAAATGGATTAGGTGATGGAAGTAAAATGGAGAATTAGAGAACCCATATTCTCCCGCACGTGTAATAATTATGAAGCATTACATGTGGAAACTTTAAAATTTTAATTGTGTTATAACAAAGATACATAAAACACTTGATGAATACTTTGAGACTAATGAAAATTACCACTAATGTGTGGGATGAATGCTAAAAGTATGTTCAAAAGGAGTTTATTATTGAGTAGAAACTTTGTGGGGCAAAGTTTTAAGTAAAATTTTCTTACGGGTTAAAAAAAAAGGTTTAGAGCATTACAATGTGTGAATATTTTTAAATGTATTGCATTGAGTACGTTTCCACATAGTTGGAATACTTGTATGGTGTAATGGCTTTAATAGGGATCATAAATTTCAAAGATTACACTAATAAAACCACTCAAATGATGATCCACTTGGAAAAGCTTCATATGATCAGGACTCCACAACTCTTCAAGACATGCAAATTGGGTGGATTTCTTTGTAATGCTACTTGGCTTGTCAGATAGAACTTGATATCCCCATTCTAAATTTTCACTTCATGTTTTATACAAGATAATTAATAGACTCGCTTTTACAATTTTGCTCAAGTATCACCCATATATTTCTCAAATAGATAGATATGTCTTCTCTATGTATTATCTTTGTAGTTTTATCTCTAAATTCTACATTATATTTCAAAATTTTGATGCATTATACATTTAGGGCTTTTTAATGAATTTTTATAATGCCATATGAGTAAATTAATCCTTTTATTTTATGCAATACGTATTTCCACTTGTAATGGCTTGTGATCAAATATGCAACATGTTGCAAGAATATTATTTTATATTGCTTAGTTAAAGCCCTAATTGGGTGAAATTTTGGATCTTGATAACTTTAGTTTCTACACCATAATGTATGGTACACCATGTGTATGTTCAAGAATGGAATAGAAATTTCATTAATAATAAAGTTTTTTGGTTTTGATAAACATTTAATTGGGCCAAATAATAACATGTACAGATTGAATGCTAAAAGAAGACTTGATTTTATCATTTAATACATCTAATTGACGATTCATATCTCCAAACTATGCTTTTGATAACTCTTGACTAACAAAGGTCCAATTAACGAAGAGCTTCCTTATATCAAGAATTGAATGTTATGAGACTTCTTAAAAAAATGTTTTAANTCATATCTCCAAACTATGCTTTTGATAACTCTTGACTAACAAAGGTCCAATTAACGAAGAGCTTCCTTATATGAAGAATTGAATGTTATGAGACTTCTTAAAAAAATGTTTTAGTGACAAGACTTAGCTGATCATATCAGTCATGCAGACCCCTGACCAGTAGCAGGTCAACCGACCTGTACTTCCACAGCCTAATCGGCCCGCAACAACCGTCAAACCTAATTGACCGATGACACAGAATGAATTGCTTACTCATCAGCTAAATATCGACCAAGGCTCCGTTGGCCTCATTGGCTGAGTAGAATATGCTAGGGTCAACCGATTAATAAGACTCTTGCCGACCCCCAGCTAGAAGTTAGGGCCCACATGAGTAAAATATCTAAAAAAAACTCCGTACAACCCTTTTTAACGCATGGACATAAATATAACTTCACATACTAAAACTCATTCCTCTATAAAAAGAGGATCATTCTACAAATAAATGATTATACAATTCCTACATTTTTACTCTTCATTCATGTGCACTCTACCCCCTTTCTCTCTCTCTATTTCTCTCTCTTAATTTATGCTCAAGTTCTGGATGGGTGAAACACTGATAATCTTAAACTATAAATTCAACAATGTTAAACTAATAAATTCTTTTTTATTCATTTCTTAAATGAGCTAATTTGTTCCTACTTATTTATAGTACTTGATTGAAAACAAAATTTTACTTATAATCTACATATTATTTTATTTAATTTATATAAAATATTTGAATGTTAATTGATAATTTATTTTGCTGATTTTTTATTCAAATTTATAAAAATATTTATCGTTAGTTTTAAATAATATCCCTCTAACGCTTTGTTGAGATGGCTTCTAAATTCAAACTTTCACAAGAATTTTGTGGAGCTTTTGGAATTAGAACATAATATGCGTCCAACTTCTTCCAATAAAATAATAAAGATAATAAATCTTATTATCTTTTAAAATATGATATTCTAATTTAAAGCAATCAAATTTTATCTCAAAAATAGATTTTGTCCATTTTCCTTCACTTTTTCCCTTTTTTTTACGACTCCCATCATCGTATTACCGTATGCCCCCAACCATCCTCTATCATTACAGAGGGAGAGAGAGACTGGTGTCGATAGGCCTGTGGAATCTGAAGTGGTTTAGCCGGTTACAGCATCACGGTCGCAAAACGTGACACGGGAGCTATCCATTAGGAACGTGTCAAAGACCATCCCCAATTATCTTCCCAACCTCATCTTCTTATTCTCTCTCTCTCTCTCTCTCTCTCTCTCTGTTATCGCTCCGTAGACAAGCCCAATAAGAAAGAGCCATGGCTTCCCAACTTTCCGGCTAGCCTTTACGTGTTCACCATCATCGCGCTCGTGAAGGATCATCAGTAGAACCAGAAGAAAGAGAAACGGAGCAAGAGCTGTAACAGATACCAGAGATGTCCCTTCTGCTTNTAATAAAGAAAATAGAATAAAAATTATTAAATTAGATTCAAATGATGTTTTAAATCTTGTCCCAATCTTTAAAATCTTATGACTACGTGATTAGGGTTTTCAAAACGACTCTTTGTTCATGAACGGCTCGGTTTCGGCTCGCTAAGCGAACGAGCTGAACACGAACACACTTTTTGAGCTTGAAATATAAACGAATCGAGTACGAGCTGAGCCTGGGCTCGCTTGTGCTCAGGTCGGTTACACCCATATTTGTGGTGGTGATGTGAAACAAAATATTTGATATTAATAATATTAATAAAAAAATNACTACGTGATTACAGTTTTCAAAACGACTCTTTGTTCATGAACGGCTCGTGTTCGGCTCGCTAAGCGAACGAGCTGAACACGATCACACTTTTTGAGCTTGAAATATAAACGAATCGAGTACGAGCTGAGTCTGGGCTCGCTTGTGTTCAGGTCGGTTACACCCATATTTGCGGTGGTGATGTGAATCAAAATATTTGATATTAATAATATTAATAAAAAAAATTAAATATTACACATACGTGGCAGATGACGAATGGTCAAGAGGCCTAACTTTCAAAAACTAACTTTTGACTCATGGTTCAATGTTTATAATACTTGAACGCCTTAAAAGAGATTATCCGATTCCCATGATCCAATCCTTTTAACCCACTAAAACACATGTAGTTGGCGTTAGGCGAGAATTCAAATTTTATATTAATTACAAATCATTAAATTAATAATATGGATTATAAAATAAAGATTCAAAGCCATTTTAGCTAATTTTTCATGTGCCCCCCATTATATCTTGCTATTAAGAAAAGGGGGGCGTTTACATGGATATAAGCCTAAACCCTAATAACACCTTAACTTTACTTTTTTACATTTGTACCACTTAAACCTTTCATAANAATTCAAATTTTATATTAATTACAAATCATTAAATTAATAATATGGATTATAAAATAAAGATTCAAAGCCATCTTGGCTAATTTTTCATGTGCCCCCCATTATATCTTGCTATTAAGAAAGGGGGCGTTTACATGCATATAACCCTAAACCCTAATAACACCTAAACTTTACTTTTTTTTTACATTTGTACCACTTAAATCTTTCATAGCACATAAAAGAAATACCATCATTTTAACTTTTAAAATGTGAAATACATCATTTCATGCATTGATAAGTTGTTCCGCATGTAAAATTTGCAGTTTAGTTGTTAGAGATGTAAATATATAAGAATTGAGTGGTATTTATGCAAATCATAAAAAAAAAGAGCACATTTACTAAAAAAATTATTGCATTAATCAATGTCTAACACATGTACAGGCAGACACACCTTAGTTAAAAAAAAATTACTTTGATATATAGGTGGGCATATCTGTACACATGATAGATTCTAATTGAAGTCCTGAAACAATAATTTTTCTACATTTACATGAGCTTAAGGGGTTTAGATATGTAAATACACATGAATTAAGTGATATGTATGCAAATATTTAAAAATGAAAGAGGAAGAAGAGAAAAGCATTGAAGAGATAAGTGGGGAATATTTAGATTGTGGAGATGACANATACATCATTTCATGCATTGATAAGTTGTTCCGCATGTAAAATTTGCAGTTTAGTTGTTAGAGATGTAAATACATAAGAATTGAGTGGTATTTATGCAAATCATCAAAAAAAAGAGCACATTTACTAAAAAAATTATTGCATCACGATGACTTCATTGATGTGGGCATATCTATACACATGACAGATTCTAATTGAAGTCCTGAAACAATAATTTTTCTACATTTACATGAGCTTAAGGGGTTTAGATATGTAAATACACATGAATTAAGTGGTATGTATGCAAATCTTTAAAAATGAAAGAAGAAGAAGAGAAAAGCATTGAAGAGATAAGTGGGGAATATTTAGATTGTGGAGATGACTATATGGGGGGTATTCTTTGATCTTATTTGCAATTTGCTTTTATTTCATTGGTTTAAGGAGCAATTGACTACTGTTTTGTATCCTAAAAGCTATTTAGTAGCACATAATTGCAAGGTGGATTAATTTTATTACTATTTATTGGTCTGCCAATAACCATTTGGTCAAGCTAATTCTCCTTTTTAACATTCTTTCTTTTTAATGATGCATTATTTTGTCATTTATGTCATGAATGTCAATAAGATATTCATTAGCTAAACTTATTATGATCTTTTTTAATCAACTTTTCGTTAGCAAATTTTATTTTAAATGTGTCCCATTTGAGTATTACCTGTCCTAAATCTACAAGAATCTCTTAGACGAAGCAATACATGGTTGCTGACAAAAATCTTTCCATCTAGTTGGATCGACCGCCTCATCTGACTTAATAAATTGGACATCATGACAACTCGGGAAAACATAACTATGGAATCCTGATAGGGTGTCACCATTTCCCTGGCCGTGCTCTCTAAGCTAATCAATGATAAATTTAATCAGATTAAAACTTAATCATTGTTATTATATGTTGAGTATGAACACTTTACATCCTTGATGACTAGCCTAAAACGAAATTGCTCTATTGTTATCGAGGGATGTAATAATTAACAATTGTGGCTTGGGCTAATAGGAAACCTCGAAGCCTTGATACAAAAGTCCTCACAAAATGAGAGTGAAATCTCTGGAGTAGTGTCACATCTAAAATTTAATCTTCCTTTTGAAATTTTGGCCAGACAAACCCACCAGCGAAAGAGGTCAGGGCATCAAATTTTCGGAGCCCGTGCTTCTCGAACAGAGTCTATTGTCATGATTGTGGTCATTACGATATATAATGTTGTAATTTATCTTGACACTCCAACAACTTGTTTATTAAGCTGGTCATTTGAAATATTTATTATTTTTATTAACCCCTATGATAAAGGTGAGTGGTTGGTTTTGTGAAGGCAAATACACATCTTAGTAATTAGTAAATGATGATTAGAGTTGATGCCTCTTGAGAGCCACGAAGTCTTATCTCCTGAATGGACTCCTTTGGAAATTTGGTCTTATTATTTCTAATTTAAGAACAATTTTAATTATAATTCAAACCACACAAACTCTGTAGCATTGATTTACTTCAAAGCTCTTTTGAAAAGGTCCTCTATACCATCTAGAAGATGTTCTGTAACATTAATTTTTGAAGCTAATAGTTCATGAACCTCTATAACATTGATTTACTTCAAAGCTCTTTTGAGAATGCCCTCTATAACATCTAGAAAATTCTTTGCAACAATTACTTTTGAAGCTAACAATTCATGAACCCGAAAAACATGCATCATTCAAAATAAATTTTTCACGATAATCAGCTCATGTCAGGTCTTGCTGGACCTCAAGATGCGCTCTCTTAAGCTGTATATTTCTCTCTTTTATTTAGCACGAAAAGAGACAACAATATGAGAATTTATCAAATGTACTAATCCATGACATAGAAAGCAAATGGAACTATCTCGTTAAGAAATTGTTGAAGGTGAGTGAAAATATATCACACTTAATAGTATTGGAAGTATTAAATAAAGAATTGAGAACCTCAAACAAGTTCATATGATTCGATTGATCAATATTTTTTTACACGTTCCATTTAAGAAGTCTTAAGCTTTATTGAAATGACTTCTAAACGTTTGGAGTGAGATGAGAATGGTCTGTTACCTTGTGTGTGAAAATAAGAGATAGAAATGTCATGAATGATAAAGCTTTTAATTTTGTGAAGAAGTCGAATAAGTTGGATAACAATTTCATCATATTAAAAATTGTCCAAAGACTTGACTATACAAGTAAAATAGCCAACTGATGATGTTTATATTCAAGTTACTCTTTTAATTAATTTTTACTAACAACGCTATATGATGCGTTGAATGTTTTGTGACTTGTTATAAACGTGTTTTAAAGTAAGAACCATTGTTGTGATGAAATTCACCTTCCATACGTCTTTTTGTATAAAGGCTTAGTTCACTTTTCCTGCAACTCTTGTAAATTTTTTGCAAATAAGGAACTTTTTATTTCAAAGAAATATGTTAGAGAATTTAGAAAAGACTTATCTTGAGTAACTATATATGGTATGGTGGTAAAATAAAAGAATCATAAATATATTAACTATATAAAATTTATCATAGTTTGAAATTTATACATTTAGGGCTTTTTAATGAATTTTTTAGAATGCCATATGAGTAAATTAATCCTTTTATTTTATTCAATACGTATTTCCACTTGTAATGGCTTGTGATCAAATATGCAACATGTTGCAAGAATATTATTTTATAATGCTTAGTTAAAGCCCTAATTGAGTGAAATTTTGGATCTTCATAACTTTAGTTTCTACACCATAATGTATGGTACACCATGTATATGTTCAAGAATGGAATAGAAATTTCATTAATAATAAAGTTTTTTGGTTTTGATAAACATTTAATTGGGCCAAATAATAACATGTACAGATTGAATGCTAAAAGAAGACTTGATTTTATCATTTAATACATCTAATTGACGATTCATATCTCCAAACTATGCTTTTGATAACTCTTGACTAACAAAGGTCCAATTAACGAAGAGCTTCCTTATATGAAGAATTGAATGTTATGAGACTTCTTAAAAAAATGTTTTAGTGACAAGACTTAGCTGATCATATCAGTCATGCAGACCCCTGACCAGTAGCAGGTCAACCGACCTGTACTTCCACAGCCTAATCGGCCCGCAACAACCGTCAAACCTAATTGACCGATGACACAGAATGAATTGCTTACTCATCAGCTAAATATCGACCAAGGCTCCGTTGGCCTCGTTGGCTGGTAGAATATGCTAGGGCCAACCGATTGATAAATCTTAGTAAATTGAATCAGTCTTGTCGACCCCCAGCTAGAAGTCAGGGCCCACACGAGTAAAATATCTAAAAAAAATTCCGTACAACCCTCTTTAAAGCATGGACATAAATGTGAAGTCTAAAACTCATTCCTCTATAAAAAGAGGATCATTCTATAAATAAATGATTATACAATTCCTACATTTTTACTCTTCATTCATGTGCTCTCTACCCCCTCTCTCTCTCTCTCTCTCTATTTCTCTCTCTTAATTTAAGCCCCTGATAATCTTGAATTCAACAATGTTGAACTAATAAATTCTGTTTTATTCATTTCTTGAATGAGCTAATTTGTTCCTACTTATTTATAGTACTTGATTGAAAAAAAAAATTACTTATAATCTACATATTATTTTATTTAATTTATATAAAATATTTGAATGTTAATTGATAATTTATTTTGCTGATTTTTTATTCAAATTTATAAAAATATTTATCGTTAGTTTTAAATAATATCCCTCTAACGCTTTATTGAAATGGCTTCTAAATTCAAACTTTTACAAGAATTTTGTCGAGCTTTTGGAATTAGAACATAATATGCGTCCAACTTCTTCCAATAAAATAATAAAGATAAGAAATCTTATTATCTTTTAAAATATGATATTCTAATTTAAAGCAATCAAATTTGTCCATTTTCCTTCACTTTTTCCCCTTTTTTACAACTCCCATCATCGTATTACCGTATGCCCCCAACCATCCTCTATCATTACACACACACACACAGAGAGAGACTGGTATCGATAGGCCTGTGGAATCTGAAGTGGTTTAGCCGGTTACAGCATCACGGTCGCAAAACGTGACACGGGAGCTATCCATTAGGAACGTGTCAAAGACCATCCCCCTTAATCTTCCCAACCTCATCTTCTTATTCTCTCTCTCTCTCTCTCTATCTATCAGTTATCGCTCCGTCGACAAGCCCAATAAGAAAGAGCCATGGCTTCCCAACTTTCCGGCTAGCCTTTACGTGTTCACCATCATTCGCCCTCGTGAAGGATCATCAAGAGNATCAGTTATCGCTCCGTCGACAAGCCCAATAAGAAAGAGCCATGGCTTCCCAACTTTCCGGCTAGCCTTTACATGTTCACCATCATCTCCCTCGTGAAGGATCATAAAAAAAAAACAGAGCAAGAGCTGTAGCAGATACCAGAGATGTCCCTTCTGCTCACAAGCATGGAGGTACTCAACGGCCCAAGTGTTGGCTTAAAGGAGACACAAGTCAGTCTTCCGGTCTTCAGCCATGGAGATTACGAAGAAACCAGATTGGAAATTGAACACGAGCGAAAAACAGAGGATTTCGTTTTGTTGGGGATGAAAAGTTTGAATACTTTCACCTTTGTGAAGGAGGAGGAGGAGCCTGAAAAGCAGGAGGCTGAGGATTCATCAGAGAGCTCCTCGATTGGCGTTCAGTCTTCTTCTTCGGAAGAGGAGGATGATGATGATGATGAAGAAAGGGGAAATGAAGTCCAGAGCAAGCTGAAAGAAGAAGGGGCTTTTACTTCTCTGGATTCATTGGATGATTCTCTTCCAATAAAGTAAGCTCCTTTCGTCTTCAATCCTTCTGTTTCTCACAATTTCTGCAATTCTTAGCTCATGATTTCGTCCCATCTGCTAAAAGATGGAGAATTTCTTCTTATTATTTATGTTTTTTCTTCAAGCCCTGTTGATTCTCTCTCGACTTCCCCAAAAAAGGGGCGATTTTTCCACTGTTTGGATCTCAAAAACTGATTTTTTATGCTTTTGTTCAGGAGAGGATTGTCGAATTTCTTCACAGGGAAATCTAAATCATTCGCCAGCCTCTCTGATGCTTCTGCTGGTTGTGCAAAGGATCTGAGGAAGCAAGAGCACCCCTTTAACAAGCGGAGAAGAATTCTAATGGCGAACAAGATTTCTCGAAGCCGAAGAGCTTCCTACAGCTCACTCATCACCTTTGTACCCTCCCTCCTCTCCCCGGATCATGCTCTCAAAGAGGGAGAGGAGGAAGAAGATGATAGGGGAGAAGAAAACTCCTCCATAGCTCCTCTCCCCAAACCCTTCAGCCATGGATTAAGCAAGGCTTCCAAGCCACCTAGATCATTCTCTTTATCTGATCTTCAACATGTTTAGCTTCGTTTTCATTGGAATTCAAATATATCAAGTCTTTGATTTTCTCTCTGTTTGATCCGTGAAATATGAAAGAAAAAATCATAATTTGATGTGATATTTTTTTACAAGATAGAACGGGAAAGGACAACTTATGTAATTATATATACATATATATATATTTTGTAGTGTGATATAAATAAATTATTTAGGCATAAGGATAGGATAAGGTTCTTCGGCCGAAATACGACTAGATGAGTCTGGTGATCTTATCCCTTTGCTTCCTACCTAAAATTTAGAATAACTTAGAACTTTAGACTTTCTTCATCAATCAATATTTGTTTATTTTTAATAAATAATAAAAATGTACCTCCAATGATATTGGATGATTTTATTTCATAAAAAAATCGCATAAATAGATGGAGGATTAATATGTAAAAATTTGTAAGTTGTGGCTTTTATGTAGTTGTCTTATGTGACAAGTGATGGAACTAAAACTATAGAAAGAGTGGCCAAATAAAACTAAAGGGTAATTCTATAAAAAAAATTTATAATATTTTTAAAATTATTTTAAAGATGGCTACTAAATTAAAAATATAATTAATATTAAATAAATATTAAGTATTTGTTTAGTATGTTATATGATATTAAATAACTTATTGAAAATATAATTATATCTCTTGTTAGTTTTGGGAGAAGATGCTCAACCAATAGGATTAGTGTCTTATCCACAAGTATCTATTTTAGTTACTCCTTAGTTTCTTATTTGTATGTGATGTGAGCTTTATTTTATCATTATCAGCCTAAAGCTCATTTTCATCTTCCTCCACAATCACCCAAACTCCTAATAAAATTATATTATATTTCTATTATTATATCATCTAAAGCAGTTATTTTTTAATTATGTTCCATCAAACAACCCCAAAAGATAGAAGAGAAGTGATTTTACAATTTTGGTGAAAGAATCAAATTTATGAAGACCAAATACTTCTAGAAGAAGTTGGTTGGCACCATTTAGCAAGGATTAGTTGGGTTATTATTTATATGGTTGTTGGAACATACAATTGGACTCTAATTTTTACATTTTATTTCATTTGTGTGAAATAAGTTTAATATGTCATGTACAACATATAATATGAAATTACTATGTCTCATGTACTTGACATGTACATGTCCATACTTTTGGATTTATAGATCATAGAAGAGGAGTGGTATTAAGTCGAATTAACGCTAATAGAAAAAAAAAATTTTTTTTTTTGAGATGAGCTAAAGCTATCTTAAAATAATCAATTTCATATTTACTTTCTTTATTGATGTCAAATCTCTTAATTAGAAAATATTAATTAATTAATTAATTATAGATATATATACATACATACGTACATACATACATACATACATATACAGAAACACTTCTTTTCAAGAAGACATGGCAAGTGCCCAAAAAAATTGGTAAAATTAAGAGAATAAGCCTAATATCCAAAAATATTGGAATGCCATGGCTAATGCCTCAACAAAAAATTTGAAACTTCTTTTTTTTTTTAAATTAAATTAAGCCCCTTTGAAGATGCAACAAAAACCAACTTCTAAATTTTATTTTAGCAAGAATAGTGGTAGCACTACTCCTTAGTGCCAATGAGTATAATTGAGGAATAAGACTAGTGCCCAAAAAGTATAGGAAGTCATTACAAGAATAAGCCCAATGTCCAAAAACATTGGAATGCATCAGCTAAAGCCACAACCAAAAAGGCAACTTTTATTTATTTATGTATTTATTGAAATAAGTCCACTTCTCACATGCAACAAAAGCCAACTTCTACATTTTGTTTTAGCAAGAATAGTGGCAGCACTACTCTTAAGTGTCAATATGAAAAGAATATTTGAGGAACACTACTATTGTCAAAAACATTGGAAGCCATTAACAGAATAAGCCCTATGTCAATTATTGGAATGAATTAGCTAAGGTCTCAATAAAAAAAGTAAACTTTAATCTAATTTTTAATTAAAATAGGCCCCCCTTCTGATGATGCAACAAAAACCAGCTTCTACATTTTTTTTGTTTTAGCAAGAATAGTGGTAACACTACTCAGTGTCAATATGAGATTATAGTTGAGGAATATAGCATGGACAAAAAAAAAAAAAGAAAAAAAAAAGTGAATTAGTAATGTGAAGGACAGATATCCAAACTTACTCTCTAAGAAAGGAGATAATGATGATATATGGAGTCTACAAAACACCAATAACTAATAAGCCAATTATAAGTTAATTGAGTATGAAAAACAAAAACTTGGCCACCATTTTTAAGAATAATAATCAACCCTATTAATGTAACATTGCAATAAAAAGATATAAAATCATTTAATTAGACATTTATAACAATTAAAGTGAAAACATATGGATTTATCAACTATGAGACAAATTGGAAAAACAAATTGTATGAATAATTTCTGTCATAACTATTGACAAATGCAATGTTTTATGATGACATGAGGCTTAATTAATTATATTTGAAATAAAATATTGTTGTTTAGAGCTATGTATATTTCATACAAATATCTTTGATTTTTTTTTCTTATCTTCAAGGGTTTGTAAAATAAATTATTTTCTTATCTTTTGTAGCCTCTTGCACATTTTTTTCCCTATTTATTTAATCACTTTTGTGGTTTCATATTTGTATTATTCTCTAAACTATTTACCCTTATGNGGATGATGATGATGATGAAGAAAGGGGAAATGAAGTCCAGAGCAAGCTGAAAGAAGAAGGGGCTTTTACTTCCCTGGATTCATTGGATGATTCTCTTCCAATAAAGTAAGCTCCTTTCGTCTTCNTGAAGAAAGGGGAAATGAAGTCCAGAGCAAGCTGAAAGAAGAAGGGGCTTTTACTTCTCTGGATTCATTGGATGATTCGCTTCCAATAAAGTAAGCTCCTTTATTCTTCAATTCTTCTGTTTCTCACAATTTCTGCAATTCTTAGCTCATGATTTCGCCCCATCTGCTAAAAGATGAAGAATTTCTTTTTATAATTTATGTTTTTCTTCAAGCCCTGTTGATTCTCTCTCGATTTCCCCAAAAAAGGGGCGATTTTTCTGTTCTTTGGATCTCAAAAACTGAANTCTTCAATCCTTCTGTTTCTCACAATTTCTGCAATTCTTAGCTCATGATTTCGTCCCATCTGCTAAAAGATGGAGAATTTCTTCTTATTATTTATGTTTTTTCTTCAAGCCCTGTTGATTCTCTCTCGACTTCCCCAAAAAAGGGGCGATTTTTCCACTGTTTGGATCTCAAAAACTGATTTTTTATGCTTTTGTTCAGGAGAGGATTGTCGAATTTCTTCACAGGGAAATCTAAATCATTCGCCAGCCTCTCTGATGCTTCTGCTGGTTGTGCAAAGGATCTGAGGAAGCAAGAGCACCCCTTTAACAAGCGGAGAAGAATTCTAATGGCGAACAAGATTTCTCGAAGCCGAAGAGCTTCCTACAGCTCACTCANTTTAACAAGCGGAGAAGAATTCTAATGGCGAACAAGATTTCTCGAAGCCGAAGAGCTTCCTACAGCTCACTCGTCACCTTTGTACCCTCCCTCCTCTCCCCGGATCATGCTCTCAAAGAGGGAGAGGAGGAAGAAGATGATAGGGGAGAAGAAAACTCCTCCATAGCTCCTCTCCCCAAACCCTTCAGCCATGGATTAAGCAAGGCTTCCAAGCCACCTAGATCATTCTCTTTATCTGATCTTCAACATGTTTAGCTTCGTTTTCATTGGAATTCAAATATATCAAGTCTTTGATTTTCTCTCTNGGATTAAGCAAGGCTTCCAAGCCACCTAGATCATTCTCTTTATCTGATCTTCAACATGTTTAGCTTCGTTTTTCATGGAATTCAAATATATCAAGTCTTTGATTTTCTCTCCGTTTGATCCGTGAAATATGAAAGAAAAAATCATAATTTGATGTGATATTTTTTTACAAGATAGAACGGGAAAGGACAACTTATGTAATTATATATACATATATATATATTTTGTAGTGTGATATAAATAAATTATTTAGGCATAAGGATAGGATAAGGTTCTTCGGCCGAAATACGACTAGATGAGTCTGGTGATCTTATCCCTTTGCTTCCTACCTAAAATTTAGAATAACTTAGAACTTTAGACTTTCTTCATCAATCAATATTTGTTTATTTTTAATAAATAATAAAAATGTACCTCCAATGATATTGGATGATTTTATTTCATAAAAAAATCGCATAAATAGATGGAGGATTAATATGTAAAAATTTGTAAGTTGTGGCTTTTATGTAGTTGTCTTATGTGACAAGTGATGGAACTAAAACTATAGAAAGAGTGGCCAAATAAAACTAAAGGGTAATTCTATAAAAAAAATTTATAATATTTTTAAAATTATTTTAAAGATGGCTACTAAATTAAAAATATAATTAATANGGATTAATATGTAAAAATTTGTAAGTTGTGGCTTTTATGTAGTTGTCTTATGTGACAAGTGATGGAACTAAACCTATAGAAAGAGTGGCCAAATAAAAACTAAAGGGTAATTCTATGAAAAAAAAAATTATAATATTTTTAAAATTATTTTAAAGATGGCTACTAAATTAAAAATATAATTAATCTTAAATAAATATTAAGTATTTGTTTAGTATGTTATATGATATTAAATAACTTATTGAAAATATAATTATATCTCTTGTTAGTTTTGGGAGAAGATGCTCAACCAATAGGATTAGTGTCTTATCCACAAGTATCTATTTTAGTTACTCCTTAGTTTCTTATTTGTATGTGATGTGAGCTTTATTTTATCATTATCAGCCTAAAGCTCATTTTCATCTTCCTCCACAATCACCCAAACTCCTAATAAAATTATATTATATTTCTATTATTATATCATCTAAAGTAGTTATTTTTTAATTATGTTCCATCAAACAACCCCAAAAGATAGAAGAGAAGTGATTTTACAATTTTGGTGAAAGAATCAAATTTATGAAGACCAAATACTTCTAGAAGAAGTTGGTTGGCACCATTCAGCAAGGATTAGTTGGGTTATTATTTATATGGTTGTTGGAACATACAATTGGACTCTAATTTTTACATCTTATTTCATTTGTGTGAAATAAGTTTAATATGTCATGTACAATATATAATATGAAATTACTATGTCTCATGTACTTGATATGTACATGTCCAGACTTTTGGATTTATAGATCATAGAAGAGTGGTATTAAGTCGAATTAACGCTAATAGAAAACAATTTTTTTATTTTGAGATGAGCTAAAGCTATCTTAAAATAATCAATTTCATATTTATTTTCTTTATTGATGTCAAATCTCTTAATTAGAAAATATTAATTAATTAATTAATTATAGATCTATACATACATACCTGCATACATACATACATACATGTACAGAAACACTTCTTTTCAAGAAGACAAGGCAAGTGCCCAAAAAAATTGGTAAAATTAAGAGAATAAGCCTAATATCCAAAAATATTGGAATGCCATGGCTAAAGCCTCAACAAAAAATTTGAAACTTCTTTTTTTTTAAGAAATTAAATTAAGCCCCTTTGAAGATGCAACAAAAAGNATTTAGCAAGGATTAGTTGGGTTATTATTTATATGGTTGTTGGAACATACAATTGGACTCTAATTTTTACATTTTATTTCATTTGTGTGAAATAAGTTTAATATGTCATCTACAACATATAATATGAAATTACTATGTCTCATGTACTTGACATGTACATGTCCATACTTTTGGATTTATAGATCATAGAAGAGGAGTGGTATTAAGTCGAATTAACGCTAATAGAAAAAAAAAATTTTTTTTTTTGAGATGAGCTAAAGCTATCTTAAAATAATCAATTTCATATTTACTTTCTTTATTGATGTCAAATCTCTTAATTAGAAAATATTAATTAATTAATTAATTATAGATATATATACATACATACGTACATACATACATACATACATATACAGAAACACTTCTTTTCAAGAAGACATGGCAAGTGCCCAAAAAAATTGGTAAAATTAAGAGAATAAGCCTAATATCCAAAAATATTGGAATGCCATGGCTAATGCCTCAACAAAAAATTTGAAACTTCTTTTTTTTTTTAAATTAAATTAAGCCCCTTTGAAGATGCAACAAAAACCAACTTCTAAATTTTATTTTAGCAAGAATAGTGGTAGCACTACTCCTTAGTGCCAATGAGTATAGTTGAGGAATAAGACTAGTGCCCAAAAAGTATAGGAAGTCTCGCACAAAGACTCCTCAACCCATCCTGAATAAGCCCAATGTCCAAAAACATTGGAATGCATCAGCTAAAGCCACAACCAAAAATNACAAAAACCAACTTCTAAATTTTATTTTAGCAAGAATAGTGGTAGCACTACTCCTTAGTGCCAATGAGTATAATTGAGGAATAAGACTAGTGCCCAAAAAGTATAGGAAGTCATTACAAGAATAAGCCCAATGTCCAAAAACATTGGAATGCATCAGCTAAAGCCACAACCAAAAAGGCAACTTTTATTTATTTATGTATTTATTGAAATAAGTCCACTTCTCACATGCAACAAAAGCCAACTTCTACATTTTGTTTTAGCAAGAATAGTGGCAGCACTACTCTTAAGTGTCAATATGAAAAGAATATTTGAGGAACACTACTATTGTCAAAAACATTGGAAGCCATTAACAGAATAAGCCCTATGTCAATTATTGGAATGAATTAGCTAACGTCTCAATAAAAAAAGTAAACTTTAATCTAATTTTTAATTAAAATAGGTCCCCTTCTAAGAATGCAACAAAAACCAGCTTCTACATTTTTTGTTTTAGCAAGAATAGTGGTAACACTACTCAGTGTCAATATGAGATTATAGTTGAGGAATATAGCATGGACAAAAAAAAAAGTGAATCAGTAATGTGAAGGACAGATATCCAAACTTACTCTCTAAGAAAGGAGATAATGATGATATATGGAGTCTACAAAACACCAATAACTAATAAGCTAATCATAAGTTAATTGAGTATAAAAAACAAAAACTTGGCCACCATTTTTAAGAATAATAATCAACCCTATTAATGTAACAGTGCAATAAAAAGATATAAAATCATTTAATTAGACATTTATAACAATTAAAGTGAAAACATATGGATTTATCAACTATGAGACAAATTGGAAAAACAAATTGTATGAATAATTTCTGTCATAACTATTGACAAATGCAATGTTTTATGATGACATGAGGCTTAATTAATTATATTTGAAATAAAATATTGTTGTTTAGAGCTATGTATATTTCATATAAATATCTTTAATTTTTTTCTTATCTTCAAGCGTTTGTAAAATAAATTATTTTCTTATCTTTTGTAGCCTTTTACACATTGTTTCCCTATTTATTAATCACTTTTATGGTTTCATATTTGTCTTATTCTCTAAACTATTTACCCTTATTGTTTGTTAATGTTAGACAACTATTAAAGATATTTTCTCATAGTTGTGGCTTATGTCACTTGATTTTTTCAGAGACGCGCACTTTCTCTCTCTATCTCTCTTCTGATTTTGAATTATTCTCATGCAGAGTTGTAAACGATCTGATTATGAGCCGAGTTGGGATCGGCTCGAATATATTTAGTGTGGCTTNACGCGCGCTCTCTCTCTCTCTCTCTCTCTCTCTCTCTCTCTCTCTCTCTCTCTCTCTCTCTCTCTGTGATTTTGAATTATTCTCATGCAGAGTTGTTAACGATCCGATTATACTCTCTCTCTTTCGCTCTCTCTCTCTCTCTCTTTGATTTTGAATTATTCTCATGCAGAGTTGTTAACGATCCGATTATGAGCCGAGTTGGAATCGGCTCGAATATATTTAGTGTGGCTCGAAATCTGCTCGTGGCTTGTTATATTTAATTTCAAGCAGAGCTAGAAATTGAACCGAGATCGATACGGCTCAGAATCAAAATGACTTGGCGGAATTTGAGTTATTTGGATCTGTTTTAGCTCAAAATTGGCTTGATCCATCTTAAAATTGAAACTCTCTCTCTCTCAAATTGAGTTATTTGGATCTATTCCAGCTTAAAATCGACTCGAAATTAGCTTTTGATTCCTTATTATCAATTTTATTTAACATTATAAATATAATTTTTATAAATAAAAAATACCTGAGTTGATCTCGAGTCAGTTCAAACCGATTCAACTATGGCTCAAAATCAGCTAAAAAAAAAATTCAATCCAAAATTTTGACTCATAGCTCGACTCGTTTATTTCATCCTAATTTCAATCCGAGCTAAAATCCAAATCAATTTTCGAGTGATTAACAATATTCAAGCTCAATTCCCAACCCTATCCTCAACCTCTATATATTCTGATCTTATGATTGTGATTTTTGAATGGTGGTTCTATTTTCTTTCTTGTAACGTGTTCCCTTTGCCTTTATAACCATTTATCTTTCTTGCTTCAACATAAATTATGCATGTCTGAGCGCTCAAATTCCCCCCCAAATAGATATATTTATTTTCATACAATTGGCTGACGTCTACGTTGTAGGCATGGGGGCATATTACAGCAGTATAATCGGTAGGATCTATATATTTAATAATTTAAAAAATATTTTATCATAAAAATAAACAAAATTATACCAACTACCATGCATTTTTAGTGATTTTTAATGTCACGAGCAACTAATTAGAAATAGACTAAAGATCTATTTGGGGGCAACAACTACCTTTTGAGAAAGCAATTGTACAGCTGCNTAATCGGTAGGATCTATATATTTAATAATTTAAAAAATATTTTATCATAAAAATAAACAAAATTATACCAACCACCATGCATTTTTAGTGATTTTTAATGTCATGAGCAACTAATTAGAAATAGACTAAAGGTCTATTTGGGGCAACAACTACCGTTTGAGAAAGCAATTGTGTAGTTGATGCTTCATAAAAAATTATTGTTCAAAAAGTTGTGATGATTATTATATCTTTCTTCTTTCAAAAAGCGAGACTGTGATTTTCTAACAGTCACCACACTTAACCGACTAGGCCGGGATGTAATTATAGCTTCCCACCACAGCTTCAGCATCGCACCCCCACCACACCATTGTCCCAAACACATTCTAAATAACTACAATTAATATATATATATATATATATATATATATATATATATATA